>CM061554.1:243812131-244052351 GCA_030864225.1 Capsicum baccatum var. pendulum
TTTCGGCACAGGAAATACCCAAAAAATCCCACACAGACTGTGAGAGGAGGATCAAGCATCGAGAAGATTTGAGGGATCCAATGGTCTTAATTCAGTTTCTGGCGCAAATCTCGCCGGAGTCGTCCTTAAGTTCGCCGGAGTTGTTTCTGCTACTCGTCGTGGATTGATCCTTTCTTGAAATTGCCAAAAAAATTCTCTGTTTTCCTCTGAATTAGGTTGTAAAAGGTCAAGTACGCCGGAATCTAATCTATTTCATCATCTCTTATTCAGCCAAGCTCACCTGAGCTCTAGTCACACTGATTTTAATGATTCTTTGCTAAATACTACTTTCTCGGGTATTCACTGTTGTTGGTGGATTTCCATTCGAGTTGGAATTCGAGTTCAGACTTTGGAAATGAGTTGGTTCATCACGGTTGAGGTTCCATTCAGGATTTTAAGTCTTGGTTTTCTTAAATAATATTATGAAGGAACATAGGTCATGGAAAGGTCCAATTCTATCTCTTCTCACTTTATTTCATCGTATGTGTTTGATTTGTGTGAGATATGGTTAAATATTGGGTGATATTGACTTGTTTTGCTCAATTTCATTGAAGAAATAGTTGTGTATGTTCTAAATGGTAATCTTGAATTGCAGAATTTTGGTGTTAAAAAAGAATTTGGGACGGAATGGAGAAATTGATAAAAGTTGAATGTAGAGTAATTTTTGGTTTGTTGTCTTTTTGTTTAATTCGGAATAAGCATGAATGTGAGAGATTTATGACATGTTGAAATGGATAGGCAATATAGGTTCGCATAGGCAAAAATTTAGGAGTGATGTGTTTATTGAATGTTTAAATGTGTGTGTGAATGTTTATTTCTAGTTTATCGTATTTAATTTAAATGTATTCATTTAGTCGGGGAATGCCCCGAGTCTTATTGTATTTATTCATCGGGGAATGCCCCGACATATCATGTTGGCAGAAGATGATCGTGATGAAGGCCCGCGGCAACGGGTAAGGCATTGGAGCTTAGTCTAGATTTAGTTTAGAATAGGATTTATATTTTCATATTTTTTTATTTTTATTTTTGGACTGTATAATTGGACTAGACTTTACATTTTGGATTATTTTATTTTTGTTTGCTTGAGTGATTATTTTTACGTGCTTTAGGTGGTTTATGCATTTGTAATGTCAATTTAGCCGATACGCTCTGCCAAGCGACCGTGGTCAAACCACGGGATCGAGAGGTGCCTAACACCTTCCCCTCGGTCAACAGAATTCCTTAGCCGGAATCTCTGTTCGCAAACCAGTATTAAAGAGTCAAAACCATTTTGAAAAAGGATATCCATGGTGACTCGGCACACCCGATTTATGCCGAGTGGCGACTCTGAATTTTGATTGTTAAAAAATAATCCTTTTTCGAAACAAATTTTTATTTTTTGTCACTTTAATAATTAAAACCCTTTTGAACATTAATTTATAACCATATTTTTTTTGGAGTTGAAAAAGGGGTGTGACAGCTCTAGTTACGAAGTAACCTTATACTAAGGTTTACTAGTCTCAACTATATCTAACATCTGCATCTAATTCCATAATGACTAACACAAGTCTAGGCCTAAATGGGCTGGACAATCCCACTTCTAAACCTCAATTTCCTTAATTAGGTGCACTATGCCCCAAACTAGTCTAAGATATCTAGTTCAACTTCTAGATGTCAAGAAAGCCACATACAAGCCTAAGATAAGAACTTCAACTAGAAATAAGGGCACTTAAGTCAATTCTACCCAAATTACGATTCTAAGAATACCACACTAGCCCAATAAGATCAAATATACTAATCATGCTTCCAACACTAAAACCACATTCATAATCTAGCAATGTACCAAATCCATGCTAAAATGTAATCTAAACTAGGGAGAAGGCAATATGAGTCTACAAGGTTATAAACATACTATCTTATGGGTCCAAGACCCTCATCTAATTTCCAAAAACATCAATAAGTAAGATTAAGCTATCTTACTCATAATCAATCCTAACATTCATATCCATACGCAATACATATCATACATCATCTATGAATGAAAGTGGACAGGAGTCTACCTCAAGGCCAAACAACAAAATCACACTTCAAGCACCACATGCTCGTCTTCACTTCACAATTCTCAAAATGTCATCACACTATCAAAAACATAATCTACTCATCGATGATTTTATAAATGACACCAAAAACCTCAAGTGGATCCCATGTACGGAAATCGTGTTTCCGAGGTCAACCCAATGCTCATACATCACCAAGGAATCATAACCCTCAATTAATGGGTGCAAACAAATAAAATTTAGGGCTAAATCAAGCCTTAAGCTAAATTGAGATTTTGGATCAATAATTAAGAAATTCACCAATAAAGTGATGAAATCTTATCTTAATCCGGATAATAACCATGATAAAAGATGTTTACGAAGATCCCTAGATACCCACAAGAGTCAATTTTGAGTTATCCTACCCATTTAGGATTTTAGAATCTCAAAGATAAAAGAGAAAATGCTTAAATTCGCGGCCTTGGGGTCTATTTATAGACCCTCGGCGAACAGATGCGGCATCCTTGTGACAGCAAAGTCAAAAATTTATTTTTGACCCTTGAAACTAATTCAGAACCCAAATTATATGATCCAATAGTGAAATTCAAGTGTAAACCTCATTTCAAATCTATTAGAATCATCAAAACTTTCATCCAAGATCGTTTCGGTGAAAAGTGAGGCCCACACCTATAGTTTCATTTTTCATAAAAATCCGTTCAATAGCCCAAAATAAGTTCTGAAGCCTTGGAACTTGAACCAAGGATCCCCCTAGCCTAAAATCGATGTTTCGGACGCGATGGAGAAGTCGGATTTTAAATTCAAGGTCGTTTTGACCAAATGTGGATCCCACACTCATATTTTAATTTTTTAACTTTCCGACCAATAGGTCGAAATAACTCAGGAGTATTGAAACCTGAATCAAAGGTTTACCTACACTAAAATTGATATTTTGTATCTATTGGCATAGTTAAAATTGGTATCCGAGATTGTTTCATTGAACGTTTCGGCCGGTGGCTATTTAGAACCAATGAAGACTTCAAAACAGGAAATTGACTCTATAAATCAAATAAACTGCCCGGTAATCGAACCGTCGGTCCCAGCAAGTAATAAATAACTTGGGGCTGCTATGGAGAAGCACTAATAACGAAGATAAGCAAAAACATGAAAAATAACCGGAAGGGTCATTACACTTGTTTTCTAGAGAAAAATATAATCGATCAATATGGGAAAATTGAAAAATGTAAAGTGAAAAATATTTTCTCTACGCCTAGACACCCGTAGGAGTCGTTTGATAGAGTGTATAAGAATAATACAGAATATAGTGTATTAGTAATGCTTGTATTAGTAATGCTTGTATTAGTTATGCTGATATTATTTTTATACATTATCTGGTTTGATGTATTAAAAATAATATATCTTACATCATTTCTATAAAAAATGCTTGTTTATAAAAATACCCTTTTTTGACTTTGTACACTTTTTGTGCAACAAAATTATTTTGCCATCTCAACATAATTAGTATTGTTGAACTAGTATACAGAGGTTTAGGATTACTTGCAATATCTTCGTCTTTGCACATGAAATGTTACGCCGACATATTAACATAGTCGAAACAAAAATAAAATACAAGATGTAGAATCAAGAAATAGTCTCAAGAATTTTTTTTTATAATTTTTTTAAAGACCCTCGAAGCAAAATAAAGATATGTTGCTGTTATTTAACGAACTATTCACTTTGTAAATTAAACTGGTGGAAAGAGGAGCTGTGAAATATTTTGAGAAGATTCACTGTTTCAAATTAAAATGATGGGAAAAAGAATTGTGAAATATTTTGAGAGAGAAATTGAGGATATTATTTTTTCCAATATACTCTACCAAACGACCCCTTAATCTAAATGCCCTATCAAGTATTTTAGTCACAAATTACACGTAATATTAGAAGCTGCGGAATTATACCTTGTCATCCATATTGTAATTAGAAAAAAGAAAAAGGAAAACTTTACATCTTGTTTGGATCGTCATTACAAATACGATATTTGTTTTGATTGTTATTTAAATTATATTATATAGTATTGTTAAATCCATCGTACAAAACAATGAGAAGCCTCATTACCAACTCCAAAAATTAGGACATTGTGTGTGTTAGCCTTATACTCCGTTGCCACATTCTTTTGGATATTTTTCAATAGTTTTGTGCAAATTATGTACTCTAAAGTCTACCCTTTACCTAGTTTGAATTTTGTTTAGTCCATAAAAACGTGGAATCCCATGAGATGACCTTTTAATCTTTGTTTACCATACAAATATTTATATGCCACTCACTTAACTAAACACACGAGCTTTTATCTCTTCCATCCATTAATTCAACATCTTAATTTAAGCAAAATCATACAAAACACATATGATTCTTAATCTATTCACACCTATAAATAATTCTCCTTTCCATTCTCCATTTCTCATAATCACAATTAAAGAAAAAGTAAAAAAAATAATATGGAGTTGTCTAATAAGAAAATAACATCTCCAGTCTTTTCTTTCTTGTTTATTTCTTCTCTTCTTATACAATGTTTTCCGTATGTTTCATCACAGGGGGACAAAAAATTTTGTGTACCCAAACCAGAGGCTAAAGATGAAAAATTGCAGGCTTGTATAAAATGGGTTTGCAAAGAAGGGGGTGTGGATTGTGGCCCAATTAATGCTGGAGGTGCATGTTTTCAGCCCAATACTGTTAGGTCTCGTGCAGCCTGGGCTATGAATGCTTACTTTCAAATGAAGGGTAAAGCTGACGGTATGTGTGGTTTTTCGGGCGCCGGTGTCGTCTCCTTCACTGATCCAAGTAAGTATTTAGTATTTTTTGGTTAGTGTAAAGAAATTTGTATATTATCAAATCACTTTGAAGACGAAGAATTTTTGCGCTACATACTGACAATGTAAGATTACCGATAAGATAATCACTTGTAACTCTGCATAGTAACCAAGATTAGTAACCTAAAATATTAGGCAAACAACGGAAATAACAATTTAAATTATATCGATAGTGTAATGTTTTTGAAATTGTAAGTGTATGTAAGTTTTCACAACATTAAGTGCTTAATCACTTATTATAAAATAATAAAATCTTGAATTTGGATTGAAATCAAATTTATAACTAATAGACCGTGAATTCAATAAGAAAATTAAAAATGGATCAACTTAGTTCTATCCTAATACAATATTTTTTATTAATCCTGTGACAAAATTACAATTATACTCATTAGTAAGTTTTCAGATGAGGAAAATTATAACTTAAAAAGGCAAATAAGTCAAATAAGTCAATCACTTTTTTAGTGGATATTTTTATAACCTGACATTGTTATTCTTGATTTTATAATAATATAATTAGATAGATAGATATAAATTACATCTAATTATTTTTTAGGTTATTTAATAATGTAAAAAGATCTTGTATGTTTAGTTTATAAACGTTAAACTCTAGGGATAATTATTGATATTGTTCATAATAAGTAAATTAGTAACTAATCTGAAAAATCGGATAAGTTACTTGTTACAATAGATTACAATGAAATTCAAATTCAATATTTTTATCATAAAACATTGTTGAATTATTTATTGACAATTTAATGATGGTTGTCCTAATATTTATTTGTTTTTTTTTTCTTTTGTAGGTTATGGTACATGCAAGTACCCATCTTAAGTTTTATGGACCCCAAAAAGAAGATTTTGCAACTACTCCAACATATGAAGAATTAATTTTGAAATATTAAGATTTTGTTTCTAAATTACGTATTTTGATTTTCACAAACTAATCTAATTATATTGTTGTGTAGTATGTTGTTATTGCAAATAAAAAATAAAATACATTGTTGCCTACTTAATTTTCCATGATCAAGTTTTATTTATATTCTATCTTTTATCCTTTTTGTTTGATAAATTAGTGTGCAACATTCTACTAAAACTAAACAATCAACAACAACAACAACAAACCCAGTGTATTCCCACATAATGGGGTCTGGGGTGGGGGTGGGGGGTGGGGGAGGGGCAAGATGTACGCAGTCCATACCTCTACCTCTAAAGAAGTAGAAAGGCTGTTTCCGATAGACTTAAGGGTTTGTCTCCACACCTCTAATTTGTCATTCACACCCCCTCGCGTCTCATCAATCAAAACTACATCATCTGCAAAAAGCATACACCAAGGCACCTCCGCTTGAATACGCCGCGTCAACACATCCATCACCAAAGCAAACAAAAAGGGACTAAGGGTAGATCCCTGATGCAATCCTGTCAAGACAGTGAAATGCTCTGAGTCTCCTCCCGCCGTCCTCACCTGAGTTTTCGCTCCATCATACATGTCCTTAATCGCTCTGATATACGCCAGCGGGACTCTACTCACCTCCAAGCACCAAAGCACCTCCCTGGGGACTTTGTCATATGCCTTTTCCAGGTCGATAAACACCATGTGCAGGTCCTTCTTCCTCTCCCTATACTGTTCCACCAGCCTCCGTACCAGGTGAATTGCCTCCGTCGTCGAGCGGCCAGGCATAAATCCAAACTGGTTTTCCGAAATAGACACTATCCGTCTCAGCCTCACCTCTACCACTCTCTCCCAAATCTTCATAGAGTGACTCAATAACTTAATCCCCCTATAGTTATTGCAACTCTGAATGTCACCCTTGTTCTTATAAAGAGGGATCATAGTACTCCACCTCCAAGCCTCGGGCATTTTTGCCGTCTTGAAGATTTCGTTAAACAATCCAGTCAACCACCTTACACCAGCCTCTCCAGATAACTTCCAAAAATCCATCGGTATCTCATTCGGCCCCGTCGCCCTACCCTTTCGCATCCTGCGAATAGCCTCTCTAACCTCTTCTACCTTAAAACGTCTACAATAACTAAACTCCCGACACTCCTCTGAGTGCTCCAGCTCCCCTAACACAATAGCTCTATCCCCTTCGTCCTTCAAGAGCCTATGAAAATACGACTGCCATCTCTTCTTAATGTGGCCGTCCTCCATCAACACTGTACCATCCTCTCACTTAATGCACTTCGCCTGGTCGAGGTCACGACCCTTCCTCTCCCTAGCCTTAGCGAGTCTAAACAACTTTTTTCCCCTTCTTTCTCCTGTAACCCTGCATACAAGCTCTCAAAAGCTGCTGTCTTAGCCGCCGTAACTGCTAACTTAGCCTCCTTCCTTGCTAACTTGTACTCTTTCCTGTTTACCCGCTTCTCTTCTTCGTCCTTACTCTCAACCAACTTAGCATACTCCCCTTTATTGGTCCCCACTTTCTTATTAACCTCTTCATTCCACCACCACTCCCCCTGGTGATGCCCGGACCGGCCCCTAAAAACACCCAACACCTCACTTGCATTCTCCATTATGCACCTAGCCACCCTATCCCACATACTATCCACGTCCCCCATACACTCCCACACCCCCATTCCCACCAACTTCTCCCCTATCTCCCACGCATTCACTGGCGTCAAGCCGTCCCACTTAATTCTAGGTCTACACTCCTTACCCCTCCTCTTTCTATTCTTCTTTATACCCAAATCCATAACCAAGAGCCTATACTGGGTCGAAAGATTCTCACTCGGGATGACCTTACAGTCCTTACACAACACCCTATCCCCTTTTCTAAGCAACAAAAAGTCAATTTGGGTCTTGGCTATCACACTTCGAAAGGTGATCAGGAGATCGTCCTTCTTTGGGAAGTCCGAGTTCACCACCACCAACCCAAAAGACCTCGCAAAATCCAATAGAGTAGCCTCCTCTTCATTTATTTCCCTAAAACCAAAACCACCATGCACATCACCAAAGCCTCCCGGTAACACCTCGATGTGCCCGTTGAAATCTCCTGCTACAACAATCTTCTCCGAGCTAGGCACGCTTCTCACCACCTCATCCAAAGCCTTCCAAAACCGCCTCTTCTCCTCCCCCTCCAAGCCCACTTGCGGCGCATAAGCACTACACACATTCAGGGTAAACCCCCGAATGACCACCTTAATAGTCATCAACCTATCGTTGATCCTCTTTACCTCTACTACCTGATCCCTAAGCTCTTCATCTACTAAGATGCCAACTCCATTCCTACACCTCTCGCTCCCAGAGTACCAAAGCTTGTAACCATCCACATCCCTAGCCTTAGACCCTACCCACTTGGTCTCTTGAACACACGCAATATTAATCCTCCTCTTTCTAAGAATCTTCACAAGCTCTATGGACTTACCCTGAAGAGTCCCTATATTCTAAGACCCAACCCTCATCCTACCAACACTATCCACACGTCTTCTTCTACCACCCCTGAGGCCAAACCTTGGCCTCCCTCCCACTCTCGCCAATTCCTCTTCCCCTGCCCCCACAACAGCCCCCCACCCCAACCCCCTCGGACATGACCCTATCCAACCATCAACACCCACAGCCACTACTACAAAAAAATATAAGAAAATATAAATAATGGTAATAACAAAGCAGCAGAAAGAAATACACGGCTCACACAAATTCAAAGAAATAATCAAGAAACAAAACTAAACTCAAATAGAGAGCAAACACCAATGGACTCATCACCCAAAACCCCAAAAATGGATCCCCAAGACGATATCCCAAAACAAAACACACAGAAACTACCCGGCCTAGCAGCTAGGACCCACCCACAAAAATCTTCAAAACGCACCGAAGCCAGTCCACAATGTACTCACAGGAAGCCAGAACTAATAACAGGCAGAGACAATAAACAAGCAACAAGAAATAGACAGGAGACAAACAAGAAACCAGGAACTAGACAAAAACAAGGGCAAACCACCCGGAAGCAAGCAACAAACTAAATGACAAAATACATAAATAAATAAAAAGTTCAACGAAACCCAAAGTGAAAAGAAGTATCTAAATATTAAAAGTTAAAAGTTATTTATCAAATATTTGTTACGACCCAAAATAGGATCATGACTACGCTAAGGAGGTTAGAATTTAAAAACAAGCCTCGTCAGTGTTCTACAGAAAATCGAGCAGAGTTTTCCCTCATCATTATTACAAATATGACATATGTTTTGATTGCTATTTAGAATATATTATATCATATTGTTAAATCCATCGTACTGTAATGATCCTTTAGGTCATTTTTTCTGTTTTCGCTTAATTTCATCGTTAGAGCTTTTTCATGTCTTCCCCAATTCACCTACGACTTGATGGGACTGATAGTTCGATTATCAGGTAGCTCCCTACTTTTATTTTACTTTGGCCCCTGTGGGGCTTGCACTTTACTTTAACCCTTATGGGGCTTGTCATTTTCTTGAGCTCTTGTGAGGCTTGTTCTATTACTAATATTGATTTGTCTATGATGATAATATATTGATACCCGATTCGAGTTTAAAGGATATTATGATGATATATTGATATTCGGTTCGAGTCTGGAGGATATTGTGATGATATATTGATATCCAGTTCGAGTCTGGAGGATATTATGATGATATGTTGATACCCGATTTAGTTTAGAGGATACTATGATGATATATTGATACCCGGTTTGAGTTCGAAGGATATTATGATGATATATTAATATCCAGTTCGAGTATGGAGGATATTATGATGATATATTGATACACGATTCGAGTATGGAGGATACTATGATGATTTATTTATACCCTGTTCGAATTCGGAGGATACTATAATGATATATTGATATTCGATTAGAGTTCGGAGGATACTATGAGGATATATTGATATCCGAACTGAGTCTGGAGGATATTATGATGATATAATGATGTCAGACAAGAATGGGGGATATGATCATTGATGTGCCTATGTGTGCACCTACCAGTTGAATCCGACTAGCCCTATGTATGGCAATTATATGTTTATTTGTATTCTTGTATAGTTGGGTATAATGTTACATTGGTATTATCGGTGTCGGTCATAGTCTTCTAATGAGTTGAGTACAAAGTGGTATAGTTGTTTATTTAAGTGAAACGATGCTTAATGGTGGATATTGCTTAAGTAGCTAATAATGACAAATAGATTAATGTACCTTAGTGATGAAGAGGACTAGTGGTATTAAGTGCTACTAATGGTGATGATTATTTTATTATGGTGCTTAGTGATAATTGATTTAGCGATGGTGATGATTAGTTGTGATTAATGACTAAATTTATGATGTTGATAAATCGTTAAATGAGAATTGTGGATTAATGATGCTAGTTGATAAGAGCTGTTAATTGATAGATGAATAAGTGTATAATGGTGATTAGTCGTCTTTTGCTAGATGGTGACTTGCGGGAATTATGATGATTAGAAATGAATATTGATTAAATGGAGAATGCATTCTAGTAGTAAATCTTGACTAGATGCTAAAATTGGCTAGTTAGTAAATGGTGGTTGGTTGATGACCCATAAATAGTGACTAAGTGATGAATAGCGGATGGATAATAATTAGAGGTTATATGATGGCTAGCAAGTTGTTGGTTTAGTAATAAGCACTGGCTTGATAATAATGAGTAAATAGGGTGTAGTGATAAGATAGATGCCTATATGGTGGTATGGTTGCAGTTATGAGTATATTGGTATATATTATTCCAATTTGATTATTGATGATGATTATGAATATTGGTAAATTACCGTTTGTTGAAAAATGTGAAAATTTATGGATAATGAGAAGGTTGGACACATATATATATAACGATGATTTGACTCTTTTATGTCTCTCTTGGGTGTGCTCTCCGGTGGTATGGGATGCCGTGATGAGTTCTTTACTTTATGCACTAGTTGGTCTATGGGTGTCATTTTTTTACTTGTGTTTGCTTGTGATTGCACTTGTATTGCTTTATGATTCCAAATCGTTTATTTCTTATGTATGGCGATATAGATATGCGTTGATGCCTCATATTATATCGATTATCTCAATTATTAATACTTGATATGTACGATGATATGGACAGTCTTAGGGTGTATTTGATATGAAGAAAAATACTTTTCATTAAAAATAAGTGCGTTTCTTACTTATTTTTTAAAATAAGCAGAAAATATTGATTGTAAAATATTTTTTACAATTTATGCAAATGCCGTGGAGAGGAGTGAGGATAGAAGTGTGGGGATGCTTGGAAGTAGTGGCTGGATGTGTTGGAAGATGAAGAAGAAATAATTAATATGGAATATCACTTATGTAACTTGCACACGTACTTCCGCGAGAGAGGTTATTTTTCTCATTTTAAGGGACTTATTTTTCTATAATCGATCAAATATAGAAAAATTAAAAAATGCAAAGTGAAAAATATTTTTCTCTATGCCTAGACAACCTTAGGGGACGTTTGGTAGAATGTATAAGAATAAGGCATAATATAGTGTATTAGTAATGCTTGCATTAATAATGCTTGTACTAGTTATGCTTGCATTCGTTATGCTGATATTGTTTCTTATACATAGTTTGGTTTGATGTATTAAAAATAATATATCTTACATAATTCTTATGAAAAAATGTTTGTTTACAAAAATATCCTTCTTTGACATTGTACGCTTTCTTTACAACAAAGTTCTCTTGTCATCTTAAACATAATTAGTATTGTTGAACTAATATATAGAGGTGTAGGATTACTTGCAAGACTTCGTCTTTCTGCATGAAATGTTACGCCGATGGATTAACATAGTCGAAACGAAAAAATACAAGATATTGAATCAAGGAATTCTCTCATGAAATTTATTTTTAATCTTTTTAAAGACCCTTGAAGCAGAAAAATGATATGTTGTAGTTATTTAAACCAACTATCATAAGCATAATCCATACATAATTCAAAGTGTGGAAGAAATAATGAAATTCAACTTGATTTTATGATCAGAACATGTTAATAAAGTTATGAAAATAAAATACTCAAATCTCATCTACGAAGCTTCTACTGAATACTAACTGTTACGGCTGAAACAAGGCAACCAGCTGAACCATAAACTGAAAGAAGTCAAAATATGAATAAATGCTCTCCAAAAGATGATGGCGCACCAACTCTGTCATTATACCAAATCTTCTATTGATGTGATGGACCACGGGATTGTGCCTTAGAACCATAATTATAAGGGTCAATACTTGAAAAGTATTGGTATGAAGAACAATCCAAAAATAGTGTATATTTCATTTAAAATAATCGAGAGCATTGTGAAAACGATTTAGCATAATGAATATAAAAACACATAAACATAATTCAAAGGCTTTAAAACATTCTTGTAAATTATGGACTCAACTCTTTAATTTACTTCTGAGTTAGATGGTACACACTACAAGTCTATTATCTCACGGGCTATATGGGATCCACCCTTGACTCGGTGGCCAAGCTCTCAATCCAAGTTTGCCACAAATATTGAAGTTTTCATAACCTGGTATACCCCCATGTGAGTATACCGTAGGCATCCCCTCATGTGAGATGTCCTAATTATCCTCCCATGTAGGATAACATATCATAAATTCCGCGTCGGCAAAACACAATTTTCGACAATGAGTTATCTGAATTCGTGCCTTATTCAAGTAACCATCTAACTCTCTTAGAACCCATTTTTAGTATTTTAAAAGATGCATTTTTCCCCAAACATGGTCTGAAATCTAAAAAGTCTGTAGTATGTCATTGACATTTGTCTGATTTGGTATTGTCATACCAAGACTTGCAAGTCATATAAGCCCTTTATTTAAAAGCATGCCATTTGACCACCAAAATAAGTCAATTATCACATGAGAGTTCTTATTTCAAAAGCACATGAAAACTTATGCAAAACATTCCCCTTTCAAGACTTTAACATCGGGTGACCATCATTTTTATAAATCACATGCAATTCTTTTATTTAACATAAAAGAAAATTTATCAATACGAAACACCTCTTGAACACATATAAAAGGACAAGACATATTTGATAAAGAGGCATTTAAAACTCATGTTTCTCATCGTTCATTAAACAACCCCCAACAATAGTCAATAAATAAATCTCATGATAAAAACGGGGGGTCTATAGTTCATGCTCTCAAATTCACTTCAAAATTTATAATACATGCACATATTTCGTATTTATTTGAGAACCCACAATAATTTTTAAATACATGAATCTTATCATAAAATTGTGGTCCACAGTTCAAACACTTCAAAACTTATAACATATGCACATAATCAAAATCTCAAACTTGAAGAAAATCTCATAATAAATGCATAATTCCATCATAAGATTGAGGTTTCGAAATTCATGTTTTTTAATCAACTTCAAGAGAAAAGAAATCATTCACCCCCCTTCCCCCCGTACTTGTCTGCTCAACTTGTGCATTTGTTTCACCCATAATGCTGACGTAACATTTCTTTTTAAAAAAGGGGCACGTTAATTTGTAAAAAAAAATTATTTCAATAATATTATATTTAACATATAATAAAAATTTAAAATAACAATAAAAATTGAACACCTTTTTCTTCTTTTCTTCTCCAAAACATCATCATCAACAACAACACTCAAATTTCCCCATTAACAACCTCAAATCCATTCTCCACCAACACTCTCCTTTATTTTTTTCATTTTTCTCCATTAACACCATCAAAGAACAAACATGAAGACACTATTAAAAAATTTTCTTCATTGAACACCATCTCAACCTTCAATCCAACTCCCTTAAAATTTAGACAAAAATTAAATTAAATTGATGATTTTGTCATTGAACCGCTTATTATCAATGCAATTTATTTTGTTTTTTACTTTTGATTTTTTTTAATAAGACAATTTTGAATAGTAAAATAAATAAAAAAATATTTTTGTGTTTAAACAAGAAATAAGGGGGATCAGGGGGCTTTAAGGGAGAAAGAGTAGGAGGGGGGGATGGAAGGGGAGAAAGAGTGGAGGGGTGGGGATGGGGGTAGGGTTGAAAGGAGAGAAAGAATGGGGGTGGTTGGGAGGGGGGATGGAAGGGGAGAAAGAGTGGGTGATGGGGCTGGAAGGGGAGAAAGAACAGGGGTTGGGGGGGCTGGAAGGGGAGAGAGAGGGGGGGGGGGGATTTTTTATTTAATATATGCATATAAAATATAAATTATTTAAATATATATATATATATATTATTTAATATATATATATTTATAATATATATATATATATATATTATATATTTAAAAATAGTACATATATATTTTTTATTTTAAAAAAATACATAAAAATAATTATATAAAATATATATTTTTTAAATGAAAATGGGGTAGGGATGGGAGTGGGGGGCATTTTTTTTTATATATATATATATATATATATATTGGTAATTTGGCTACCTTCTCTCTCTACCTTAACGGCTCTTTCCTCTTCCCCCCACCCCCACTCTCCCTCTACCTTCCTTCCCCCCCCAGTCCCGTCGCCGTTCCCAGATCCGTCGCCGACCTCGGCCGCCATCGTCGCTGCCGCCGCTGCCGCCGCCGCTGACCTCCGGCAGACCCTCCCGTCGCCATCGCCGACTTCCGGCGCAGGTGCCGACCCCCGGCAGACCCTCCCCCCCTTCTCTCTCCAAATCCGGCGCACCCACCAGTCGCCGGTTTCGGCGAGATCCATCTCCGGTGAGACCCCACCCGCAGATCCAGCAGCCGCCGACCGGTCACAGCAGCCACCGCCCGGTTCCAGCAACCGCAGCTAGTCTTCAGCCAGTCGCCGCTCGGTCTCCAATCGACGATCGGCCACCCGGTGACTTCTAACCTTTGTTATTTCATTCTTTATATTATGCTAGTATTATCCCCTGTATTTTGATTTGTGTGTGATTTATGTGAGCCTTGTATTTCTTGCTGCTGCTTGTTCCTACCGCCGTTTATATTTTTATTTTCTTCTATTTTTTTCCCGTAGTAGTGGCTCTGGGCGGTAATGGTAGGATAGGGTCATGTTCGAGGGGGTTGGGGCGTGGGGGTGGTGTGGGGGCGGGGGATGTGGAAAGGGCGGGAGTGGGTGGGAGGCCAAGGTTTGGCCGCGGGGGTGGTGCAGGTGGGCGTGTGGATAGTGATGGTAGGCTGAGGGTTGGGTCTTGGAATGTAGGGACCCTTCAGGGCAAGTCTATAGAACTAGTGAAGATCCTTAGGAAGAGGAGGATCAATATTGCGTGTGTCCAAGAGACCAAGTGGGTAGGGTCTAAGGCTAGGGATGTGGATGGTTACAAGCTGTGGTACTCTGGGAGCGAGAGGCATAGAAATGGAGTTGGCATCTTAGTAGATGAGGAGCTTAGAGGTCAGGTCGTTGAGGTGAAGAGGATCAACGATAGGCTGATGACTATTAAGTTGGTCATCCGGGGGTTTACCCTGAACGTGTGTAGTGTCTATGCGCCCCATGTGGGCTCGGAGGGGGAGGATAAGATGCGGTTTTGGGAGGCTTTGGAAGAGGTGGTGAGGGGCGTGCCTAGCTCGGAGAAGTTCGTTGTAGCTGGAGATTTCAACGGGCACATCGGGGCATTACCGGGAGGCTTTGGTGATGTGCATGGTGGTTTTGGTTTTGGGGACAGGAATGAAGAGGGGACTACTCTGTTGGAGTTTGCGAGGTCCTTTGGGCTGGTGGTGGTGAACTCGGGCTTTCCGAAGAAGGCCGATCACTTGATCACCTTTCGAAGCTCGACAGCCAGGACCCAGATTGACTTTCTGTTGCTTCGTAAAGGGGATAGGGTGCTGTGTAAGGACTGTAAGGTTATCCCGAGTGAGAATCTTTCGACCCAGCATAGGCTCTTGGTTATGGATTTGGGTTTAAAGAAGAGTAGAAAGAGGAGAAGTAAGGAGGGTAGACCTAGAATTAGGTGGGGTGGCTTGACGCCAGCGAAGGCGTGGGAGATAAGGGAGAATTTGGCGGGTATGGAGGTGTGGGAGTGTAGGGGGGACGTGGATAGTATGTGGGATAGGGCGGCGAGGTGCATCAGGGAGAGTGCATCTGAGGTGTTGGGTGTTTCTAGGGGCCGAGCCGGGCACCATCGGGGGGATTGGTGGTGGAATGAAGAGGTGGAGAAGAAAGTGGGGACCAAGAAAGGGGCATATGCTAAGTTAGTTGCGAGTAAGGACGAAGAAGAGAAGCGGGTAAATAGGAAGGAGTACAAGCTAGCTAGGAAGGAGGCTAAGTCAGCTGTCACGACAGCTAAGACGGCCGCTTTTGAGAGCTTGTATGCAGGGCTACAGGAGAAAGGAGGGGAGAAAAAGTTGTTTCGACTCGCCAAGGCTAGGGAGAGGAAGGGGCGTGACCTCGATCAGGTGAGGTGCATTAAGGGGGAGGATGGTAGAGTGTTGGTGGAAGACGGCCAGATTAAGGATAGATGGCAGTCGTACTTTCATAGGCTCTTGAATGACGAAGGGGACAGAGCTATTGAGTTAGGGGAACTGGAGCACTCAGAGGAGTGTCGGGATTTTAGCTATTGTAGACGTGTTAGGGTAGAAGAGGTTAGAGAGGTCATTCGCAGGATGCGGAGGGGTAGGGCGACGGGGCCGAATGAGATTCCGGTGGAGTTTTGGAAGTTTGTTGGGGAGTCTGGTGTAAGGTGGTTGACTGGATTGTTCAATGAAATCTTCAAGACGGCAAAGATGCCCGAGGCTTGGAGGTGGAGTACCATGATACCTCTCTACAAGAATAAGGGGGACATCCAGAGTTGCAATAACTATAGGGGGATTAAGTTATTGAGTCACTCTATGAAGATTTGGGAGAGAGTGGTCGAGGCGAGGCTGAGACGGATATTGTCTATTTCGGAAAACCAGTTTGGGTTTATGCCTGACCGCTCGACGACGGAGGCAATTCACCTGGTACGGAGGCTGGTGGAGCAGTATAGGGAAAGGAAGAAGGACCTGCACATGGTGTTTATCGACCCGGAGAAGGCTTACGATAAAGTCCCCAGGGAGGTGCTTTGGAGGTGTTTGGAGGTGAGTGGAGTCCCGCAGGCATATATCAGAGCAATTAAGGACATGTATGAGGGAGCAAAAACTCAGGTGAGGATGGCGGGAGGAGACTCAGAGCATTTCACCGTCTTAACAGGATTGCATCAGGGATCTACTCTTAGTCCCTTTTTGTTTGCTTTGGTGATGGATGTGTTGACGCGGCGTATTCAAGGGGAGGTGCCGTGGTGTATGCTTTTTGCGGACGATATAGTCCTAATTGATGAGACTCGACGGGGTGTGAATGATAAATTAGAGGTGTGGAGACAAACCCTTGAGTCTAAAGGGTTCAGGTTGAGCAGAAGCAAGACTGAGTATTTGGAATGCAAGTTTAATGACGTAAGACTGGAGGATGAGATGACAGTGAAGCTGGATTCGCAGGTGGTTTGGAAGAGGGATAGTTTCAAGTATCTCGGGTCCGTGATCCAGGGTAACGGTGAGGTTGACGAAGATATCTCGCACCGCATTGGGGCGGGATGGATGAAGTGGAAGCTCGCGTCGGGGGTGTTATGTGATAAGAAGGTGCCGCCCAAGCTTAAAGGAAAATTCTACAGGGTGGTAGTACGTCCGGCCATGTTGTGTGGAGCGGAATGTTGGCCAGTTAAGAATTCCCACATCCAAAAAATGAAGGTGGCAGAGATGCGGATGTTGCGCTGGATGTGTGGGCTGACTAGAGGGGATAGAGTTCGGAACGAGACTATCAGGGAGAAGGTTGGTGTGACTCCAGTGGAGTGCAAGTTGCGGGAAGTCCGATTGCGCTGGTTCGGACACGTGAAGAGGAGGGACGTGGATGCCCCGGTTCGTAGGTGTGAGAGGCTAGCACTGGATGGTTTTAGGTGGGGTAGGGGTAGGCCGAAGAAGTACTGGGCTGAAGTGATTAGGCGGGACATGGAACTGTTACAGCTCACCAAGGACATGACCCTAGATAGGAAGGTCTGGAGGACGCGGATTAGGGCTGAGGACTAGAGCCAGTTTGGGTCGCTAGTGTAGGAAATTAGGTTATGATTCCGTGTTCCTTGTTTTAGTATGAATCTGGGTGCTTCCTCTGTTTCCTGTTTTCTTTTCTGTTTTCTGCTTTCTTTTCTTTCTTCTCTTTTACTTATGGCTACCATATTTATGTCGTATTTATGCTATGTATGCTATGTGCTGTAATCTTGTGACCTCGTTCGGTGCTTTACTTTGTATCTATGTGGGATCTTGTGTCTTGAGCCGGGGGTCTATCGGAAACAGCCTTTCTACTTCGTTAGAGGTAGAGGTATGGACTGCGTACATCTTACCCCCCCCAGACCCCACCAGGTGGGAATACACTGGGTTTGTTGTTGTTGTTGTATATATATATATATATATTAAAATAGTACATATATATATATATTATATATATATATATAAATAGTAAATATATATTTTTTACTTTTTAAAACAAAAATACATAAAATAGTATGAGCGTGGGATTATTTTTTCTTAAAATTTTTTTAATTTCATACGTGGCAATGACCTAACACTGATGTGACACTAATTTGGCACTGACATGGCGCGTGTGTAACACACTCTCCATTGTGAGAGAGGTATTCAGTTTTGAGGGGTGAAATAAATTCACTTTAAAGATGTTAAGGGGTAAATAAACAAAATTTTAGTTTAAGTGTTAAAGTAAGTTGAGCGGACAAATTCAGAGGGAAATGATGTCTTTTCTCCAACTTCAAAGTCTTAACTTACATACATACATAATGAGGATTATTAAAGTAAACATACTTATGCTCTCAACCCCCAACAATAGTCAATAAATAAATCTCATGATCGAAAAAGGGGGTCTATAGTTCATGCTCTCAAATTCACTTCAAAATCCATAATACATGCACATATTTCGTATTTATTTGAGAACCTACAATAATTTTTAAATGCATGAATCTTATCATAAAATTGTGGTCCACATTTAAAACACTTCAAAACTCATAGCATATGCACATAATCAAAGTCTCAAACTTGAAGAAAATCCCATAATAAATGCATAATTCCATCATCAGATTCAGGTTTCAAAATTCATGTTTTTTAATCAACTTCAAAGCCTTAACTTACATACATACATAATAAGGATTATTAAAATAAACATACTTATGCCATAAATTTTAGCATAGTTCTACATACCTTTGACGGAGAAAAATTAAATAATAACCTTGAATTTGGAATCTACAAGCTTTAGCATTGAGAAACCCCTTCTTGAAGATATTGGGAGGAAGAGAATGAGGATTTGGAAGAAACCCTAGCTTCTTTTTTGAGAGAGGAGAGGAGAATGAGCATTTAAATCTGATTATTAATGAGTAATAATTCTTATTGAATGATTTAAGTTGTGCGGGAGGAGTTTGTGGTGGGGAAAAAACCCAAATGCCCCCTTGAAAACTTTATAACAGTGCAAAATGGTTCTTACTGACGGTTTGGGTGACGGATAGTCACTCCCGTGATAGACCGTCACTCCAACTATCTCAAAATGATCAATTTTCTCTCTTTTTGCTTAAGGGCAACGGTATGGTGCGACGGGCTGTCACCCTAGCCGTCGCACCTTAGAAGACACACCTTTTTATAAATCATGCATAACTAAACAATAGCTTTTATCTCTTCCATCCATTATTTCAGCATCTTAATTTAAGCAAAACCATACAAAACGCAAATGATTCTTAATCTATTCACACCTATAAATAATCCTCCTTTTCATTCTTCATTTCTCATAATCACAATAAGCCGGTCCCAAACCCAGGCCCCGCAAATCCGGTCCCAAATCCAGGCCAACCACTTCCAAATCTTACAACACTGGGAGCAAAAACTTTTGCGTACCCAAACCTGAGGCTACCGATGAAAAATTGACGGCCTGTATAAAATGGGTTTGCAAAGAGGGAGGTGTGGATTGTGGCCCAATTAATCCTGGAGGTGCATGTTCTCAGCCCAATACTCTTAGGTCTCGTGCAACCTGGACCATGAATGCTTACTTTCAAATAAAGGGTAAAACTGACACTATGTGTGGTTTTTCAGACACTGATGTCGTCTCCTCCACTGATCCAAGTAAGTATTCAACATTTTTTGATAAATGTAAAGAATTTTGAATATTATCAAATCACTTTGAAGACGAAGAAATTTTGCGATACATACTGACAACGTTTTGTCAGATCACCGATAAAATAACCACGTATAACTCAGCATAGTAACCAAGATTAGTAACCTAAAATATTAGGCAAACAACTGAAATAGCAGTTTAAATTATATCGATAGTGTAAAAGTTTTTGAAATTGTAAGCGTATGTAAGTTTTCACAACATTAAGTGTTTAATCTCTTATTATAAAATAATAAAATATTGAATTTGAATTGAAATCAAATTTATAATTAATAGACCGTGAATTCAATAAGAAAACGAAAAATGGAGCAATTCAGTTCTATTATAATACAAAGGAACTGATGGAGAAAATTATAAATTAAAAAAGGTAAATAAGTCAATCGTTTTTTAGTGGATATTTTGGTAAGACAACATTATTATTCTTGATTCTATGGTAATATAGACAGATAGATATAAATTACATCTACTTATTGTTTAGGCTATTTAAATAGTGTAAAAAGATCTTCTGTTTTTAGTTTATAAAAGTTAAAACTCTGACGATAATTATTAATATTGTTCATGATAAGTAAATTAGTAACTAATCTGACAAATAAGCTAAGTAACTTGTTACAACATGTTACAATGTAATTCACATCCAATATTTTTATCATAAAACATTCTTAAATATTTTATTGAAAATCTAATGATAGTTGTCCTAATAATTGTTTTTTTCTTTTTTGTAGGTAATGGTACATGCAAGTACCAATCTTAAGTTTTTCGGACCCCAAAAGGAAGATTTTGTAGCTACTCCAACATTTGAAGAATTAGTTTTGAAATATTAAGAAATTGTTTCTAAATTCTGTATTTAATTTTCACAAACTAATCTAATTATGTTGTCATGTAGTATGTTGTTATTACAAATTAAAAAAATAAAAAAGATTGTTGCCTACTTAATTTTGCATGATCAACTTTTATTTATATTCTATCTTTTATCCTTTTTGTTTGATAAATTAGGTGCAACATTCTACTAAAACTAAACAATGCTATTACTATTTGAAGAATTATATATTTTTTTCTTTAACCGTGATTTACTTAATACTAAAAATAAAGAAAGTACGATAAATATTAAGTCATTCAGCTTATAAAAGTTATGAAAAAGCTAAAAGCTTATTGAATAATCTTTGTGTTATCTTTCAATTAGAACTATACATACAATTAAAATCTGAAATTGAATCATAAGCTATAAGAATTAAGTTCTTAATTGAGAAAAAAAAGAGGACAAGTTTTATTTATTTTTAAAACATATCTTATCTTAGACCATTGGAACTTAAAATTTATTTATAGAGTATTTGTCATGGCTCAAAATATGATCATGACCTGTGCTAAGGAGGTTGGAATTCCGAAGCAAGCCTCTTTAGTATTCTACAGAAAATTGGACAGGAGTTTCCACTGTTTTTGGGTCTATCAAGAAAATTTTGTCTCAAATCAACAACACAACCACTCAACATCATAACCAATAATACCAATACAATTTACCAAAATCATCAACAACCCATTCACCACAAATAACATTCGATATTCATCTCCAAACTATGAGAAGAAGTCAATAACTTCACAAGTCCATAATAACAAAAGAATACGGAAACTCTAAAGACATGACTATAGATCGACTCTAAGAGTTTTCAATGTGAATAAGTGCGGGGCTTACCAGGAATACGTCACAATCTAAGGCTACTCCCTAGTTGCGATAACGGTGCTTACGGTTACAAGTGACCATAAGCTAATCCATGAGCTGGTTCCTGCTGTGAGAACTGAGTATAATAATAATATAACATATTTGTGGATGATACATTGAGAAAATAATACCAATCTGACTATTGAAAATGTGGTTCAACCACAAGTTTGAAAAATCTGATGAAATACTGGAAGCTAATTGTCAATTTAAAATAATGGATAATACTGAAAGGTATGGTAAACCGAATAACCATCTAACTGACTGTCTGATTGTCTGAAAAGTCTCTAATTGAATGACTGAGGAGTTGATGAGACAAGCTCCCAACTAACACCGAATGACTGAACATAATGAAATTCTGAAGTGCTGGATGAGAAATAATATGTCCTCGATGGATGAAGACTCACCTCTAGGCTATTGAGTAGCACTGTCTATCTAACTATGTCGGGAAACTGAGCCTCTGAACCTATGATATATGACATCCTGAAGCAAATAAGAGTATGCGTTCAGTACTTTGAATGTATGTGTTCAGTACTTTGAATGTACTGGTATATGAGATGAGGTCAGGCTGATATACATGGGGTACTGAATATATTAAAGAATGACTAACTTAATGACATGCGATAACTGAATATGAATGCATGTAAATTATAACATCTGAGAATGCATGACTAAATGTATATCTATTATGTTACTGAGATAATCCAAAATCTGAAAGACTGAAAAGTTGTAAACTGAACATATAAATATCCATAAAGATCATGACCCATCAAAGCTCGCTCTAATGGATCATCCGATAACAACAAATGTAACTCAAAAGCAAGGTCAGTAACCGATATAGATGACAACTCTTCATATATAGCTGGCAATTTTAGTGCCTTATACACATAAAAAATCTCCACTTTATCATGTGCTCGCATTGTCACTTTCCTTGTCGCTACATCAATTAGTGACTGTCTCGTTACTAAGAAGGGTCGTCCCAAAATAAATGGGATCACTGGGTCAGCTTCGAAGTCTAGAATAACAAAATCCACAGGAAAGATCAAAGATCCTACTTGCACTAAAATATCTTCAATAATACTATCAGGCCTAGCATGGGACCTATCAACCAATTGCAATAAGATAGTATTGGGTTTAGTACTCCCAAGATCCATCTTCCGGAACCATAACGTGGGCATAAGAGTAATACTTGCACCTAAATCGCACAGCTCATGGGAACTTATAACCTGTCCAATAGTCATCTGCAAGGTAAAACAGTTCGGATCTTTTATCTTTGTTGACAGTTTGTTTTGTATCTTCGATGTGCACTTTAGACTAATAGCAACTGTCGTATATTATGTCAACCAATTTTTATTTGCCATTATATCCTTCAAATACTTAGCAAATTTTGGCACGCTTTGTAGAATATCAACAAGAAGAAGATTTACTTAAACCTATTTTAAGAGATCCATAAACTTCTTGTAGCTTGCTTTCTCTTGCTGCTTTTGTTGTATTTGAGGAAAAGAGAGGGGTAGAGTCTTATTTTCCCTTTGAATTTCCTCTTTTGCATCTTTTTCTTTGACTGTGGTCTCCTCTTTATTATTTTCTTCATCATTAACAGCAGTGTGACTATCTTTCTTAGGCTCTTTCTGACTCAACTGCAAACCACTCTTTGTTGTAACCATATTCACTTACTTTGGATTTGCCTCTGTATCACTAGGCAAACCCCCTAGAGGTCTTGTATTCTGTGCTCATATAATTTGCCCAATTTGTAGCTCTAAATTCTTTGTGATCAACTGTTAACTCTCCAAATTTGCTGCAAACTGTGTCTGATTCACAAGAAGCTACTTCATCATCTTCTCTACAATTGGAGTGGTGGTCTGATTTTGTTGCACTTACTGCTGATTTTGTTGTACTAGGGGCTTATACTAATTATTACCTTGATCTTGATTTCCACCCCATGAGAAATTAAGGTGGTTCCTGTAATTTAGATTGTACGTGTTACCATAATTCTGCATTCCTTGCCAATTTTCATTGCCAATGTAATTGAAAGAATCTAGATTAACTGCACATGCTTCTGCTGCATTCTCACTGCTCCCGCAAAATTCACACCATGAGTTTAGCTCTTCTACGACATTAGTTGTAGCTACTTCTTGTGGTACTCCTAACTTTATGGTGTTAACCTGAGTGGTCATATGATTTTGCATTGTTGCAATCTGCTCTTGTAAAGTAGTAAACTGGTCTACCTCTAATACTCCTGCAACCTTCTTAGGAGCACTCCTTGAGTCTGCATGCCAATCAAGATTCCCTTGTGAAATTCGATTCAACAGTGTATATCATTTTCATAAGTTTTCTGCAAAGCTTGTCCACCAGCTGCTGAATCCAAGAGAATCTTTGTGTTAGACTCAGCCTTCTATAAATGTGTGAACCAAAACATCATCCGATTGATGGTGATGAGGACAATATCTGATCATGCCTCTAAATCTCTCCCAAGTTTGTTAGAGATTCTCTCTATCTTTTTGTCTAAAACTCAAGATCTCACTCCTCAAACATACAGTCTTCTGTGATAGAAAGAATCGAATAAGAAGCTTCCGAGCGTAATCTTCCCATGAAGTGATGGTGAGTAGTGGTTCAAAATGTAACCACCTCTTTGCTTCCCCTGTTAGATAAAAAAGGTAAGAGTGTCAATATGACATAATCAGCATTCATCCCTGCAGGGATGCACGTATCACTTATTTTTAGGAAGGTCTGCATGTGCTGCTGCGGGTCTTCTGAAAGGTCGTGATACTACCCCACTGAATTCAATAGTTGCACCATATTCTTCTTCAGTCCAAATCGACCACCTGGATCAGGCTTGCAAATACTGTTAGTCACATAGTTCGTGAGTGGGATTTTCATCTCACGAATAGGTCTTGCAGCTGGTTGAGTAGGAACAACTGGGATAACCGGAGCTTGGATATTTCTATCATTTGAATCAACCACATTCAGATCTCTTATTTCAGCCATTTCAACCTGTTGAATTGGATATTGAGCTCTTCGCCTTTGATGAAAAATCATCTCTGATTCAGCTAAACTTGCAAAAATTCAGCTGCTAAGATCAAGTTGTTAACACTTAAACTTATTATCAAAAATAAATTTTTTAGCAATTTACTAATTATACTATTCCCCTACAACAGTGCCAAAAACTTGTTGTATCTCAAATGCACACGTAAGTGGACGTGATCATACAAGTAGTATAGAGATTTAGACAGTCAAATATCGTTCCTACGAGGACTAAGCAACTAGAAATTTAACCAACTTTTTATTTTAGACAACGAGGTATTAAGTGTTGTAAAGTATCAAGTTGATTGTGAATTTTGTGAATAAAAATAGAAATAAATAATAAGAAATAGCAAGTTGTGACTAGTGAAAACCAAGCAATGGTTGTAAACTATAATAATAAGAATTCTAGGGTTGAGACATTTCGAACAATCATGTAAATCTCTATTCTTATTGCTGTTTAATTGGTTATCGGGTTGTTGATTCGCAAGGTTTATGCTACGATCTTGGTCTCCCAACCTCAAATCTTCTATCTATTGAATATTATAGCTACAAATCCCGTAAAGATATAACAATTCTTCTAGATTCATAAAGATATCTTCTTCCAATTGAACCAAGCAAGACTTCTAGGTATATCCCTATCCTAGATGCTAATTCAAACCCTTTATTTCATAAAAGAATAAGAACTACGATCCTTAATTTCTTCATTCTATCCTATGATTCTCCTCCCAGATTCACGTAGAAATATAGATTTATTCTAATGGTGGTCACTTATCAAAATAGTAAGCTCAAGAAATTAAGAACAACCTAGAGGATAGTCCAAAAAGAAACTACAATAAAGAATATCAAAGAGTAATTATGTTCTTGGCTTTAACCCCAGAACCAGGGTGTTTAGCCACTCATGTTTGAATTCAACATCCAAAAGATATAATTCATCATACCAAGAATAAATCTTGAAGAAAAGAAGTTCAAAGAAAAACTAAGAACCCTAAAAGTGATGTTTTTCTGCTTTTTCAGTTGCTGGTGTGTTTCCAAAAGTCCCCCAAATTATCTTGGATTTTTCCTTTTATAGATGAAAAAAAAACTAAAAATCATCCCGATTTTGCCTGACGGCACGTCGCGTCATGCCATCAAATGCCATTTCCTTCCAAAATCTGGTCAATCATGTAATTCAACTATTCAGTGAAATTATGAATACACTCTCACCGCAACGCGCCATGATCGCGCTGAGCCACTGGATTTTGACAATTGTGAAATCTATTTACTCCACGATGAGCTAATCTTTTAGGTCACACAAATTGGCAAATGAGCTTGCACCGCGACGGGTGAATTCGCGCCAAGTCACTGAAAAGTGACAACTATGATTTCCTTCATCACCGCGACGTGTCACCATCGCGGATCAATACTGGATTCTACCAAATGGGAAATTGCACCCCTCCGCGGCGCACCATAATCATGCTACTCCCCCGGAATTCGACCAACTCTATTTTGTTTGCCATCGCAACGCGGAGATTGTGCAAATGTGAATTTCTGACTTCCAGTTTCCTTCTTGAGCTATATTTCAATGCCTTTTATTCCTTCGATCATGACATATCATCAATGTATCCAATTGCCTCAAATTCATCAAGACTTTATACCTGAAAGCACGAATCATATCCATTAGGTACAAAATGGAATTAAAGCTAAATCACACTCAATAATTCACATCAAATTCCTCAAAAAAAGTCCAAATTTGAGTGCATATTGGTGCTTTGAACATATAAATATGCCCAAGATCAATAATATTCACCGCTACTCTATTCATAATCATCAGTCACCATCACTAACCACTTCTTCCACGGCCACGTCAACCACCACCCAACACCACCACCTACCTCCACCATCACCACTACCATCGACAACAAATATTGCTACCAACCACTATTGGCAACCGCTACCACACATACTACCTCTATTATTTAATTATATTCACCGCCGCCGTTAACAACACCTCTATTATCAACCACTACAGGCCAATCCCTACTATCGACCAACTCATCTATCACAACTAGAACTACCGCTAACTACCACTAATACATCACAAGTTCCACACATTCTTTGGCCTCCACCACCCTTTGTCACTAGTAACGTCACTACCATCACTTCACCCTTTACCATTGCTACAATTTATCTCTACTAACAACCTTCTCCACCATCACAACTAACATCTCCAGCTAGCACCAACACACTGTCAACCATCATGCATTAATTTTTTAGTCATCACAATCAACGTCTTCAACTACTAACATTAAGCAACATCACATCACAACTACCACCACCACTATCAACCGCCACCATCATAACAACCACTACAATACCAACCATCACAACTATCATATCCAACATTACTAATCATTGACATTAAAATCATTGTCACTGGAACCACCGTTATAAACCATCTCCACTATCACTAGCAAACATAAATATTTTTTTCAATCAAATAAGAACTTTGTTGTATTAAATTAAGTACTTTTCTGATATATAATTAATTTTTTATTTGAATTGTATTTTTTATTTTTACTATATATACAACTAATTTTTTTTGAACATTTAGATGTTGAAAAACAAACAGTCTTAATCATTCAATTTTTCAGATCTCGAGGCAACATCTTAATCATTTAGATGTGCATTTCGATTCAAACTTCAGAATATTAAAAAAATCAAATGCAGCCTTAGTCAAGCAAATCTGAACTAAAAATACACTGAATACTGTACTGAGGCTGTGGGAAGTACATCTAACCGACATGCCCCATTATGAAATAATTAGGGTTCCACCTATAACCTAGTTAGAAGGGTGTCAGTACCATGCCACGGTACTAATACTGGCTGTGTGGATTCATAAATCTGATGTCCCGAAGGACTAGGGAGTTAGTCCTAAACTGGCGGGTGACCCCTAAGATAGTTTTATTCCTAAACTGGTGGGTGGCATCTCATAATCCTACGCTGGCTACATAGTTCTGGAACTTAGGGACTGCTTCTAAGGACCCAGGCCGAACTGACGGGTGAGCCCTCATCCCTAGGTTTGCTCGGTGCTAAATCATACTCTCAACTGAACTGACACTAGTACTGGATTGAACTAAACTCAACTAAATGTTATTATATAACTAATGGTGCTCATCATGAATATGAATATCTGAGTATACCGATAAGATTCATGGATTAATTGTCTGAATAATTAAGAAGCTGAATTTATGTAAATCACATAGGTATCGGGTATTCATAACACACGAGCACTGAATGGAATTAACAATAGTGCCAAATAAAAACTTTAAAATCATACTAGGGGATCATTGTTCTAAACCCAATACTTAGCCATTTCATCGAACACACGAGAGTCATGAACTTAAGCATGGGAATAGGAAAGCATGCGAGAATAATATGATTACAAGACTAAAATCATAACTTAGAGATTAATCGTGAAGATTACAAAATTTAAAATATGTAAATGCTCATTCCATTGAAAACACTTATAAAATAATTTAATTAATAAGAGATTCATGGAGATATTTCAAATTAAACATGGAAAACTCATAATTTAAAACCAAAAAGGGATTCTTGGTCTCCATGGGTGAAAGGGGCCTATAGATGAACATCATACATACCTTAAACATTTAACTTGAAAGATAAATGCCAAATCTTGATGCTTTCTTGGACTTGGGGAACTTGTATCCTCGATTCCTTGGGGATAAAATAATTGAATTTGTGTTCTTGGAGGAAGGAAATGATTTTTATTGAGAGGATAATTAGAGAAGAAGGAACAAAATTATGCCCTAATTGATGCCCAAGTCGTGTTATGAACGATTGGGTTGAGGTAAAAAGACCCAATTGCACCTCGACCATTTAAATTCTATACTGAACGTAATAGGCTTATCGTGATGCGGTCCTATCGTGGTCATTCATTTTCCTCATTGCGATGGGTCTGCATGGGAACGAGACTAATGTCGCATTGCGGGCTTATCGCGGCAACCCACTGATTTCATGATCCAAACAAGACCCAAACTCTGTCCGAAAAATTTGAAACTTCTCCGAGACATACTCCTTACATCCCTCAAAAATCAACATATCGAGGTCAGGAATACTGAGTTAAAAATCTTTCAAGTTTAGAAGCCTTAAAAATGACTAAGTGCCCAACATTTAGTGAAATTTTCATGCCTTAAGCCCCTTATGCATGCAACTAGAAGCTGAACTAAGCTAAGAATAGTACGGGGTATTACAATATGCCAATTCGAATCCTCTAGCTAACAAAATCCTCACCAACGTCACCTGCGTTCTCTGTAAAAATAATAGCGAGGAGTGAGACGCTAGCTTAGTGAGTAATAACATTTAACCACAAATCTTTTAATGGGGATAGTCGTAAAACAAGCTAGTATGATAACCAAAAAGTGTCATGAAATAATACTCTTCCAGAAAACAACAACTTTATAAGAAATCAATTTTAACTTTGGAAATAGCCAACAAATACTAACATATCAAGATTTATCCTACGAGAGATTTTCAAGAATGAATCATGTATTGAATGTCGCATTCTACTTCAAGGAATAACCAATATTCATGATTTTGGATAAGCACATGACCATAAATGTGCTAAAATAACTGTATCTCTTCAGAAAAGTTGTGATTGAAAAATTGACACTGTTCAAACTTTATAAATACGAATGAAAATCCAAAAATAATGTATTCAATTTACAAATATGTTTTCAGACTTTGTTGTATCCTAATAAAGAATTGCTAAGTGTCAGGATTTGTGATACATAATGTGTAACTTCTGAATGGTTTCTTGGCCTTGTATTGCTGCCTTCTGTTGTTATTTTTAAGTCCCAACTGCTAAATAAATATGGACGTAGACTTCTCTAAGTTTCTATTTGTTGAATGCATGTAGGAAAATGCATTTTTGAGAATCCCATTGTGAATGTTCTTCCATTCGACTTTCGTTTAATAGTTTGATAATCTAATGTAGTCTAAAAAGTTTGAAATAACTTAAATTTATGCCTTGATGAATATATAAATGATTTTAGGGGGTTCGTTATTTTGTATCTAATGTCATTTATTGCTTAGGGTGTGTTTGATACGAAGAAAAGTACTTTTCACTAAAAAAAAGTGCGTTTATTACTTATTTTTTAAAATAAGCAGAAAATATTGGTTGAAAAATATTTTATATAATTTATGAAAATACCGTGGAGAGGAGTGAGGATAGGAGTGTGGAGATGCTTGGAGATGGAGGATGGATATGTTGTAGGATGAAGAGGAAATAATTAATATGGAATACCACTTATGTAACTTGCTCTCGTACTTTCGCTAGAGAGGTTATCTTTCTCATTTTAAGGGACTTATTTTTCTAGAGAAAAATATAATCGACCAAATATAGGAACATTGAACAATGTAAAGTGAAAAATATTTTTCTCTATGCCAAGACAACCTTAGGAGACGTTTGGTTGAGTGTATAAGAATAAGGCATAATATATTGTATTAGTAATGCTTGCATTAGTAATGATTGTACTAGTTGTGCTAGCATTAGTTATCCTGACAGTGTTTTATATACATTGTTTGGTTTGATATATTAAAAATAATATATCTTACAGAATTCCTATAAAAATATTTGTTTACAAAAATATCCTTTATTGATATTGTACGCTTTCTTCGCAACAATGTTCTTTTGTCACCTTAAACATAATTAGTATTGTTGAACTAATATATAGAGATGTAGGATTACTTGCAAGACCTTCGTTTTTGCACGTGAAATGTTACACCGATGGATTAATATAGTCGAAACAAAAAAAATACAAGATGTAGAATCAATGAATAGTCTTATGAAATTTATTTTCAATCTTTTAAAGGCCCTTGAAGAAAAATAAAGGTCTATTGTATTTATTTAAACCAACTATCATAAGCATAATCCATAAATAATTTAAAGTGCGAAAGAAATAATGAAGTTCAACTTGATCTTATGATCATAATATGTCAGTAAAGTTATGAAAATAAAATACTTAAGTCCCATCTACAAAGCCTCTACTGAATACTAACTTTTAAGGACGATAAAAGGCCACCGGCTGGATCATAAACTGAAAGAAGTAAACATATGAATAAATACTCTCCAAAAAATGGATGGCGCACCAACTCTGTCATTATACCAAATGTTCTATTGATGTGATGGACCATGGGATTGTGACTTAGAACCTGAATTATAAGGTTCCATACTTAAAAAGTATTGGTATGAAGAACAATCCAAAAATTGTAAATATTTCATTTAAAATAATCGAGAGCATTGTGAAAACGATTTAGCATAATGACTATAAAAACACATGAGCATAATTCAAAGGCTTCAAAACATTCTTGTAAATCATGGACTCAACTCTTTAATTTACTTATGAGCTAGATTCTTGCGAATACTTCTGAACAATCCACTAATTTGGAAATCCAAACATCACCCAAACCCCGTTCGAAAAATTCAAAACTTCTCCCAGACATACTCCGTACATCCCTCAAAAGCCAACATCTCAAGTTTGGAAGATCAAGTTAAAAATTTTCCAAGTTTAGAAGCCTAAAAAATGACTAAACTCCCAACACTTGGTGAAATTTTAAGGCCTTAAGCCCCGTATGCATGCAACTAGAAGCTGAACTGAGCTAAGAATAGTACGGGATATTACAGAAGATGCCAATTTGAATCCTCTAGCTAGCAAAACCCTCAACAACGTCACTTTCGTTCTCTGTAAAAACAATAGCGAGGAGTGAGACTCTAGCTCAGTGAGTAATAACACTTAACCACAAATCTTTTAATGGGGACAGCCATAAAACAAGCTAGTATGATAACCAAAAAGTGTCATGAAGTAATACTCTTCCAGAAAACAATAGCAACTTCATAAGAAATCAATTTAAACTTTCGAAATAGCCAATAAATACTAACATATCAAGTTTTATCCAATGGGAGATTTTCAAGAATGAATTATGTATTCAATGTGGCATTCTACTTCAAGGAATAACCAATGTTCATGATTTGGGTTGGTGCTGCTTCAAACAAGATTTATGGAGTTGATGTTGTAAATATTCCTGATTTTGGATAAGCACATGACCATAAATGTGCTAAAATAATTGCATCTGTTCAGAAAAATTGTGACTGTTAAGAATAGTTGCAACTGTTCAGAAAAATTGAGACTGTTCAAACTTCATATATACAAATGAAAATCCAAAAATAGTGTATTCAATTTACAAATACATTTTCAGGATTTTTTGTATCCTGATAGAGAATTGCTTGTAATCCTTAAAGAAAATATGGGCAATAACTCTTGTCAGTTTCTTGATATTCAGTTATCACTAAGTGTTCAGATTTGTGATACATAATTTGTAACTTCTGAATGGTTTATTAGCACAACTAATTGGTTGTATTGATTCCTTCTATAGTTATTTTAAGTCACAATTGCTAACTAAATATGGATATGGACTTCTCTAAGTTTCTATGTCATGACCCGAACCGAGGCCTGACCGTAATGAGCATCCCGAACCATGAAGACCTGAATGCCCCTCTCTATTTGGTAGTCATGCACAATGTTCATACAATAAAAGATGATGCGGAACAAAATATAATATGGAATCATGTTCATTTTGAATTCAATTTAAAGATGAAAGGTAAAACCCACAACAACTAAACAATATCTGAACCAGTCTGCGAAATCTCTAATACATGATAAAATGACAATTGTTGAAAAACTAGGACAAGCCCCCAGTAGACCAAAACCATAATAAATAACATAGTCTAAAAGAACAAGCCTCTGAAATAAAGAAGGCTCACCACTGCACAATCTACTTCTGTCTGAACACTTTACTGCTTAGTCGGACCGCTAGATTGAGCTTCAGACCCTGAGAGATAGGGGGGTCAATACAATTGTACTAGTACGCAGAGCAAATACAAAATAATGATTTTTATTCAACATATATGAGAGCAATTTAAATTAGTTCATAAATATGTCACATAGTAAGAATCACATGGGCATCTTTAAAAGACTCTATAAAATCATTTGAACTCTGTGACATTTTTATATGGTATTGTCATACCATCACAGTCTCTGAGCAATTTATAGCAAATTATATCTCTATCCTCAAAACATGGAATTCAGGACCACCACATCAATAATTCTTTTTTAAGAAACTCATTCTTTAAAAGTCATGTAAACCTATACAAGAAAACTCTCATTTTCAACATTTCAAAAACACAAGGTGGTCATGTCAAAGATATCAATCACATGCTATTTTTTCTCTTTAATACAAGAATGAAATCATATCAAGAAACTCCCTCCCATCATCATCAAAATCATGTTAATTACTTTAATATTGATAAGATCATTTTCAAACCCTTAAACATGCATCTCAAATCATTCTCAACAGTTTCATAAACTCTACATCACCAAAGAGAGGGATTTCAATGATAATGCTCTCAATCAAATATTTAATATCATACATATACATATAGAAGTAAATCAATTTTAAGGGGGAAAGACCTAAAGGCCAAAACAATAACATTATCAAAACATTCATAATGCGAAATTTAAAGCGTAAGTTCCAAAACCCCTTTCAAATTCATGCTTGATAATCTTTAAATTATTTTCTAGTATTTACAAGCCCATGTAGTTTTTAGGATAAACCCCACGTACCTCAAATTAGGATTTTGATGGATGATTCTTGAAGTCCTCGGTTTGGGGATTCTAAATCTTCAATCAATTTCTAAAATCGACGGTGGAATCTTAAGTTATTTGGAATTTTAGTTTGAAACCCTAAGGGGTGTTCTTGATGGATTTTCATGAAAATATCAATAAAGTGGTGTTTTGGGAGTATAATCCCGTGTTTAAGCTGAAAAAGGGGGTGGAACTACCTAATTTTCCCTTAAAAACATTTCTAAAAACTGCAGGCTGAAGGGGGAGCATGCGTCGCACGCTGTAGTGCACCGGGATGGAGCGTGTGTCGCATGCTATATCGTACACTACCCACCATAGGAATGGAGCATGAATCTCACGTAAATTGCACGATGCTACTATTTTGGGGTACCAAACACGCCATTACGCTCGTCCAAAAAATCCAAAACTTACCCGTGATGTACCCTAGACACCCCCGATCATGAATCAACTCACAAATTATTATTCTATGGCCAGGAAGGTCGAGAAAAAAAATCATCAAAGATTAAAGGCTCAAAATGAGACTAAGTGTTTTTGATACTTAGAAAAATATTCTAGTTTTCAACTCTATATGCATACTACTAGGAGCTAACACATGTACGACTTTTGCGGGGTGTTACATTATCCCTCCTTGGGAGCATTCGTCCCCAAATGATGACGTGGAACACAGAAAATTATGATTTCAAGCATACTAAGGCCATAAATGAATAAGACAAAGATTGTACCTTCTGTTTCTTCATTCACTGGATCGAAAAGGTTTGGGTATCTTTCTCGCATGTCATCTTCTGATTCCCAAGTAGTTTCTTTAATTTTCTGGTTTTCCTATAACACTTTAACCGAGCTTATCTCCTTGCTCCTCAATTTCCTAACTTGGCGATCCAGGATTGCAACCGGCTGTTCTTCATAAGATAAAGAGTCTTTCACTTTGATCTCCTCTATAGGCAACACTAAAGAATAGTCTCCAATATATTTCTTCTACATAGATATATGAAATCCCGGATGAACAGTACCCAAATTTGCAGGCAACTCTAACTCATACGCAACCCCACCTATCCTTCTCAAAATCTGGTATGGCCCTATATAGCGAGGACTCAACTTTTCTTTCTTCCCGAAATGCATGACTCCCTTCATAGGAGAAACTTTGAAAAATTCCCCACCACCAACCTCAAATTCTATCTCCCTTCTTCTAACATCAACATAGGACTTCTGTCAACTCCGAATTGTCTTAAGTCGTTCTCTAATGATTTTTGCCTTCTCCATCGCCTGATAAATAAGATTAGCCCCAAACAACTGTGTTGCACCTACTTCATACCACCCTATTGGCAATCTACATCTTCTCCCATACAATGCCTTAAACAGAGTCATTTTTAATACTGGCATGGTAGCTATTATTATATGCAAACTCTATCAATGGCAAGTGATCTACCCAGCTATCTTTGAAGCCAATTACACAAGCCCTCAACATATCCTCAAGGTTCTAAATAGTGCGCTCGACTTATCCATCGGTCTGAGGGTGAAACACAGTACTTAGGTTCACTTGGGTACCTATACCCCTTTGGAAGGACCACCAAAACTATGAAGAGATTTACGTACCTCGGTCAGATATGATGGATACAGGTGCCTCATGCAGGCGAACTATTTTCTCAATGTACAACTTAGCATAATCATCTTCCGAATAGTTAGTCCTAACAGGTAGAAAGTGAGCTGACTTGGTAAACCGATCAACAATCACCCAGATAGAATTACACTAGTTTTGGGACCTTAGAAGTCCCGTAAGAAAGTCAATATTGATCATCTCCCACTTCCATAAAGGCAAAGCTATCTCTTAGGAAGTACCACCTGACCTCATATGTTCTACTTTAACTTGTTGGCAGTTCAAACACTTGGAAACAAAGTTTGCCCATCACGCTTCATATTATTCCACCAATATATAGTTTTTAGATCATTATACATGTAACAACTCGTACTTTCGGGCTAAAATCTAGACCCTCGTTCCTATGCGTTAGACCCAAAAAAGATGATTCCTTATTTATTATATATATGTGGTGATCAATCCTATAGTGTGGGAAAACCTTTGAATATGACTTGAGGTCACAAAAATCTCCTAACTCCAAGACGAGTTGAAAACATTTCTACTGATTAAGTTTTGGGGGATGTTTAAACTTGGATCAAATTCCATTGACCATAAATTCTAGTATATGATGAATTAGAGGGCCTACTCTATATCAAATGGACGGTCTTCGAAGTAACTTTCCAACGATACCAATTTTTCCCAAATCTGATACCCGAGAAAAAATTTTCAACCATGCTCGTGAGAGAGGCAGTAGCTGCACGCGATTAGCGTGCGACACACACTCTGTCACACGCCCTAAATTTCTAGTTTCTATTTTCGCATTTTTAAGAAAAATTTGGACCTTTGCTTCACCCTGACCCGTCCATAACATAAAATATCATCCCTAAGGAGCATTAGACAACAGTTTATTCAAGTTTCTCTCACATTAAAAACCCTATCCACCTCCAAGAACAAGAAATCAAGAATTCATCCTTCTAAGTTAAGATCTTCAAGAAGAGTTTCAAGAATAGGGTTCCAATCTTCAAATAAAAAAAAACTTAAGGTATGTGGGACTTCTCTAGACAACATGGGCATAGTTTTTCTATTGTCTTAATTATGTTAAAGATCCCCAATTATATTTACAAAGAAAGGGTTTGGAATTACTTGAAAAAACACATGGCACGAAATTGTTTTGAAGGAAATGCATCTTGTCTTGAATTGTCTATCACGAATTTTGAATACAACTATATATCTATGTTTTGGGGTGCAATGAAAAGTTTGAAAGAGAGCATGAAAGATCAAAACTCCCTCTTTATCATGATATTTTTGGATTTATATTGTTATGGGTTGTTTAAAGGCATGAACTTTTCAAGATGGAAACTAAATGGTAAATACTTGTTCAATGATCATAGATTTGTACCGTTTATGATATGTCAAGAGGTTGTTTTCACATTGTAAATGTTCATTGTGTCAAATTAACCTTTTTCCTTGAATTTTAAATAACACGAATGTGAGATGGATGCCTATTGTTTGTATAAATGAGAGTAGAGTGTTTTGATGAAAACGTGAATGAAAGATCTTATGCATAACTCTCTCTCACTTGATGTTTTAAAAGTTATGGGTGGTCATTAACATGGTAATACGTGAAAAGGCTACAGATTGATAAAATGTGATTTGATTGACTTGCAAGTTAGGGTATGATGATATCCAGTGATTACATGCCCTTAACAAGATAAATATTGAATGTTTTGAACGTATGAAACATGTTTGTTTTAAAAGAACTAAAAGTTGGGCTTAAGAGAGTTAGATGGTTACCCGAAAAAAGCACGAGTCAGATGACTCTATGCCGAAAATTGTGAATTTCCGACAATGGAACTTGGTACCCTTCTATGTTATCTTGTGTACCTAGTACTTTGTCATCCCAAATCGGGACTTATGGTTTAGAGCCCTGCTTTATGATCTTGAGCCCAACCATGACATAATGACTTGATTGGAATTGTGGCACCCTGCTGTGTGATCTTGTGCGCTCTTTCCTCACTAGCACTCCAATATTGGCGGCAACCGAGATTTGATAGTCGGTGAAAAAAGTGAAATTGTAGGGTGTACCATCTAGCTCTGAAGAATAACAATGAGTGAGTCAAGGTTTTCAAGAACTGTTTTGAAATTATTAAATATGCCCATGTATTTTTACTTATATAAAGCTCTTTGTTACTATGAATTGCTCTCATCTATTTTGTATAAAAGCATATTATTTTGAGTTGTTTCACATTCCAGTACATCTGTATTGACCCCCCTTATATTTCAGGATCTGAGGCACAGTCCTGGGGTCCAACTAATCAATAGATTGGATTGTCTGAAGTTTGCAATGGGTGAGCCTTCTTTATTTCGGAAGGCTTATTTTTGATATTATGGTTTCCTTTCGGATTTTTGGTCCGACTGGGGGCCTTGTCCCAGTTTTAGTTATTGGTTTTGATGTACTAGAGATTTCGTAAATAGATATTAGATGATATTTAGGGTTTATTGATTTCTTTCGACTGTTCAGTCGTACGATGTTATTGATCATGTTTCCGTATGAATCCATTTCCTCATTCTATTTTTGATTGTATGAATGTGTGTATGATTTCCTGTTAACAAAGGGGAGCTCGGACCTTCACGGCTCGGGATGCTTGTTGTTGACACCTAGTTTTTGCCCTTCACATTCAAAATTAGTTTTCGAATTTCTCAATTTTAAATAGTTTTAAAATATTTTTTTAAGTTATTTTAAAATAAATTTCAACCCTACCTTTTTGAATTTAGGTGAAATAATATATTTAGTAATTATCAGTTAAAGAAAATTCTTTAAAATTTATTCAGAGTGAAAAGTTTGATTAAATTGTAAAATATTCTACTTTTCTTTAAAATTGATTAAAAAAATAAGAAATTGATGACCTAATTGGTTTCTTAATTTTATTTTATTTAATGTTTATTTTGAAATTATTAAATTTGAGAAATTCATCAAATTAATTAGGAATTAATTTTGTGTCAACTTTATTGAAATAGCTATGATTTTAATGAGGCCAATTAATTGTTGTTTCATCTTAAGCCTAATAGCCCCTTTCTTTCTTTTTAAAATTGGGTCAGCCAACCAAACCAGCCCATTCTTTCTCTTCTTTTATCCAACCAAGTCAGCAACCCACCTCCAGCCCATAACAACTTCAACAGCAACCAGCCCAGCACCACATATGTATACATCTTTCAACATAATTTATTGTTTGGGTTGGTTTCATATTGATCATGTTTGACTAAACGGTTAAACTTTTTTTTTCTTTGAATGGATTGCTGGTTTCCCATTAAATTGTTAGTGCCATTTTTTATTTTTTTTTTGTTTGTAAACACATGATTCATGCCGTATGGGTTGATTATTATGGTTTTTCTAAGTTGGCTTTTGATATATTATTTGCTCGTCATGTCGTATTATTAGACGCGTACTAATCCTTATTTCACATTTTCTATGCATGAAATCCGTCGTATACTTTCCTTTGCATCTCCCCATTCCTACGAGTCAAAATCCCACGCCAAAGGGCTAGAACGGAGCTGAACCACGATGGTATACAGCCAATATACATTGGAAGAGGCAGCTGTTCATTATTACACCGTACACAGTAAACAGTGGAGGGGAAATAAGCAGATTTTCAGGCTGATATACACTATATATTTAGTGATATACAAGAAAAGCGTAGAGGAATACATATGATATACATGTGGTATACACTTCAGAAAATGGACTGAAGTCCATAATACAAGCCCAAAACCGGGCAGCTTCATTAATGGGCCAATTGAGGGCCCAATTTTAATTCTTGCAACATTTTTTGTAACTTGTATTGTTTATTTGTGCTAACTAACATATTAAATTATTAATCTAGATAAATATCCTAAGTCATTACCATTTTTATCACGTATTTTATTCGAATCGTTATTTTCTCACTTAATATAACTAAATAATCTATTTGAATGAAAAATAACTCCTTTTAAACTCAAGGAACTAAATTTTCTTATAAATTTCAACTTGTCATAATTAATAAAGATTTTTTTTTATTCAACACGCTCTTAACATTTTTTGAAGGTATTGTCTCTAATATAATCAACTCTTTTTTCTATAACGATTAATAATAAGAAAAAATAAAAATTATTTATAATTTAGTCCAATTCAAATAAATTTATTTTCTTCTTTGAATAATAAATGTCATGTTTTAAATAAATAATCTTATTATTTTCTATAAAATCAAGTGTTTACAATTATTTACCTTTTTGCAAAATTAGCCATTTTTAGTTAGTTAGTTCTTCTTTGGTACACCGTTTTAAACGGACGCTTCTAAGTGCCTTAAAAATCTTCTTAGGGCGTTAATTGAACCCTTATCCAGAATCTCTAGTTTTAAAGGTTTATTTCTGTTTTTGAACCTTTAAAACTATTTTAAGTTTTTTCTTGATTTTTTCTATAAAAATTAAGTGGCGGCTCTGTGAATTTTCTTAAAATTATTTCAAAATTTCTCAACTATTTTTGAAATAGTTTTAAGAATAACAACCATTTTCTCGCCAAAATGAAGTCCGAAAAGGGATAAAACATTCGTCACGGCCAAGGCCTGGTTCGGGTCGTGAAAAGCTTGGTATCAAAACACGGTTCATGGTCCCAGAATGTCTGCGAAATTGCGTCGGGTAGAGTCTTGTTTATGGGTGTGTAGCATGCTACACTTATAAACAAGAGACTACTAGGCGTTTAGGAATGTCTCTCTTTCTTCATGTTCTAGTTCGTGCTATGGAGTCAGAATGTTCCTCTTTCATACTTTAGTTCGTGCTATGGTGTCGCCCATATGGAAGTAAAGTTATCCCAATTCTTTCCTTACTCTGATGTTCTCAGATATGCCTCATTGTTGAAGTGATTCAAGTGCAGAAGTCTAGAATCTGAATGACATGGTCCTTTCTGATTGAGCCATAAAAGATTATAACATTGTGCAAGGACTTGAGAGGAGTCTGTTAGTACTTCAGGGTGTATTGATTCTAGTGTAATTTTTGATCCTGATGAATTCGTACTTTTCAGCCCGAGGTATTAAGTGTATCCAGTCCCTTTCAAAATCTTGTTGCAGGAAATGTTGTGTACCAGAATGTTGGAACTGTATTTTCACCCGAGTAGTAGTGTATGTTAAAAGTGTCATGACCCAATGGTAGTGAGATGGTCCAGAAGTTGGTGACATGAAGTCACAATGTTAGAAGTCAGAGTGAGGGTGACTTTTTCGTAAATAAATAATTTTAATTGTATAATAGTGGATTGAGGAGTGGGTTGCCATTGTATAGTAATAGACTAATGTGGTATAATGATAGAATAGTGTGCAACAATATTTCTAGATTGTATGGTTGTCTGGGAAGAAAGTGGCTAGCTATTATTATTATTATATATTCGAATTAGGGAAGGATCCTAGAATGAAGAGTTATGGTGGTTATAGAAATTCCTTATAGGCTGTGAATGAAAACGATTAGATTAGCCAATAAGTATAAGTATAGACTTATTGTTGTATGTGAAATTTGAAGGTAGTCTAAATGTGTGCATGGGTAAGTAGATTTAATGTGAAGAAGTAGAATATGTTGATAAGATTGCAATAGGTTATATTATATGATTAAGATCGACTATCCCTATTATGTGGTGTTAACCCCCCTAATTGTTCTTTCTTTAGTCGTTGTAAACTAGTACTCCATGTGAGAAGTATGTAGCAGGTTTTGAGGTGTCATAGTGATGTCATGGAGGGGATGTGAATGTAGGTAGTAATTAAGTGAAATGAGGTATTTGGTTGATTTTCCCAATTTTATCGTCTAGTATATTATGTTACATGCTTCATTGGTGGTAGATGATTCATACCAGACGATAGGCTTGAATTTTAGATGTAGAGTGTGGTGGTAAGAATAGTAGCTTAAGATTTATGATGTATCTTTTGTGGGGATGAATTAGTAGGCTTGATGTGATTTATGAAAAAGCCTAGGTTGATAACTTATGAAAAGTTTAAGAGATAATTGTGAGGTATATGTGTATATGAGGATTAATGTTAAAATGATGAATTGTAGGTGAGCCATTAAGTGGATAAGGGCTCAAGTATATAAGAAAAAGTTGCACCCCCGTGTAGTATGGCGTTAGGTAAAATTTTATGATATAAGTTATGCGATTAACAGTCTAATGTTAGAAGGTTAAGTAGTGGCAAGTGGATTTTTTTGTGATAAGGAGTGAGGAAGTCTATGTATGCTCATGAGACTGGGAGTTTTAGGTTGATGACGATTGAGGATAGAAACATTTAAGAGTAGCGTTCTGGGAAATCAATGCCTTTAGAGTATACGTTAAGTAGCCATAACGCCCTGTAGTTTTCTTGATTTGATGTCACTTGGTAGCATTCTTAAAGAAGCTGAAAACTTGAATGATGTCTTCCTTCCTAAGTGTTAAAGAATAAGAACTTAGTCACATTTTGAGCTCCTAATCTTTGATAATTTTATTTTCGATCTTCCCAATCTTAGAATGACGATTTGTGAGTTGATTCATGATCGGGGGTGTCAAGGGTACATCTCGGGTAAGTTTCAAAATTTTTGGACGAGAGTAAGGGCATGTTTGGTAGCCCAAAACAGTACCATCATGTGATTTGTGCGCGACGCATGCTCTAGTCCACTGATGGGTAGCGTGCGATGAAGTATGCGGTGCACGCTCCATTTCAGGGTTCTACACCGCGCGACGCACGCTCCCCTACGGCCTTCAGCTTTTAGTTATATTTTGCAGGGGCATTTGGGTCGATTCTACCTACATTAATTCAGCCTAAACACCAAATTTGAGTCTCAAAATAACGCTTTAGCTCCCAAATTCACATTCTCCCCAAAGTGAAATCATCCTCCCTTTCCAAGAAAAAACCCTAACTCTTAAATGTTTAAAAGTGTGGATATCCATGCCTGTAATGATGTCAGTCATGAGTGGATGATTTTAGGGTTAGAGGAAGTTATGATTAGTATTCCTGAAGGGGGATATCCAAAAAGAATTAAGTGTCGATATGTTAAATTATTGAGGGAAGTTTGTGTTCATGTGTATACCGATATCCCCCATTTTATTGAGAATTGTAGTTGGAGGTTGATAAGAAGTTATGCTCTCAAGTCTAGGATTGCGACTTTAATATAAGGGGGGGGGGATGGTAAGTTAAGGTAGTTTCCGAATTTTCTCATTGTGGCAAGTTAGGGAAGAGTCATGATAAACCTGTTCCTATTTAAGCATGTTCCTTCCATTTCAGTTTAAGAGTCCATTATAAAAATGTCTTATGTATTGAAGTCCTGCCGATGTCTAAGGCTTGAGTTCTCTATGCAAGTCATGTCATATTCTGACTTCCAAACTAGATGCAATTATGTCTCATAGTAATTCAATCTTTCATGTATTCAAGCCACATATTATGTTATTCGTGATCCATGAAAATCTCTGTCTCTCAGCATGTTTGGTCTAAATAAAATGTGTTTTTGTATGTTGCAGAATCATTTTTTTTTTTTGCTAAAATTGGCCAAGGTGATAAAGTTTATACTAACTCTTGGAAAATTTCAGCTCTTTGAATGAGGAGCAATCACACTAAGTGAAGTCCTTATCTTAGTTATTAACGACATAAATTTCGGCTTTATGCCATATAGCTCATGATATGTGCATCCATGTTTCTCACCGTAGCTTGTCTTAAGAAATAAGGTTGTGTTGTGGGTATGCCAAGTGACTCTTTACTTATGATTCAGACACCTAATATCCAAAGCACTCCATCTCTATTCTATTGTAGATTCACTTCATTTCCCTCCTTGAGTAGTGCAATAAGTATAACCTATGGTGTGATAAGTTTTACTTTCATTTATGATAATTGTGCTTGGGTCCCTCAATAACCCTCCATATATTAGTTTGATGGTGGTTGTGGAAGCGTAGTAATGTGTTAGGCAGGAGAGTATGTGTTCTTGAAGGCGAAAATCTTAAGGTGATTTCTTGAGCCAAGGTTAAAGGTGAGAGGGAAGAAGGAGACGAGGTCTTGTTATGTGAAATAGTTAGAAGGGAAGCATAAGGCGAGAATCTTTATGAGAATGATTGAATTTGCTGGTCTTAGTGGAGAAGTCCATGGAGTGGGGTGTAGTAATGATAGGCTTGAATTTTTGTGTTTGGTGAAGAAATAGACCAATATGCCATATTATTAGTATCCCATGAATTAAGACCTGAGGTTGTGGGATTATAGTGATGAGGTGAGGTGGTTTCCTAATGTGATGTAGAGTACAGGGTCACGTAGTTTAAGTTAGCACCTGTTTCCTTTGAGTTGGGTTTCAGCATAGAAATAATATATAACAAGACACAGTTCTTGTGGTTAGATGTGTTATGGGAGAATTGTAAGTTGGATATGATGAAGTATGTTGTGTAATGTTGGGGCTAGATGAATAGTGTCTCTAAACTTAAGGTCCATTCGTTGTATCTTGTAAGGTGAAAAATGCTTCTAAATCCTGTCTCCTGTGAAATCTCATGATTAGTACCAATTATAGACACGTAATTTTGTCTCTCCCCGAAAGCATTTTAACCATTTTTACTCTCGCCTTACCACGTACCCTCACCCATGTGATTATATTCTGTAAAAATACCAAAAATAACAATTCTATCCTATCCAACTTTACACCTCATCCTAACAACCTACCCCAGCCCATACCCCTACCCACGTACCCTTCCCCTTTATGTTTTTTCTTTGGTTATCCCATAAGAGAACAAAAAATAAAAGGGGACCACCACATTCACTCAGAAGGGGCGAAAAAAAAGGGAAGACACCCAACTGGCTCCACTGATTTCTTTACCAACAAGAATATATAATTTAACACAATACAGAAAAGGAAGGAGGGCAACATTATCTTCTCTATTTTTCTCTCACATACACATACTAACACACATAGATGCCATTGAAGACCCCATTTTTCTTCTCCTTGATTTTCCATTGTCACACACCCATAGAGACACCATTTTTCTCTCTTCTGTTCTTCCTTTCACAATACACATAACCATATAAAGTAAATCGCGCACACACACACATTGAGCAAAAAATCAAAACAAAAATGAAGAGAATTTGAGGGTTTTAATTGTTTTTTGTTTATTTTTCTGCTAAAATCTCGCTGGAATCGTCGTCAAGCTCATCTTCTCAACCTACTCAGCCCCGAAACCCCCCCAATATTCTCTTTTCTTCTCGATTTCTGGATAGGATCACGCTGGAATCAACATCCATCGTGAGTTGGATTAAAATCAGTCCCAAGTCCATTCCCATCATTGATTGAGTCTGTACAAGTGTTGGTTATTGTAGTCAGTTTTGGGTTGCTTGTTCATCGATATCGAGTTGGGATTTTGTCGTTGTTGAGGTTTCCTATTCGGGCTTTTGGATTCGGGCTTCTTTTAACTCGTATCATCAACGAAAGTCATATTGGAAGGTCCAATTCTACCCTCTTTCCTTCTAATTCTTACGTGATTATGAATGATTTGTGTATTTACATGTTTGAATCCCCATTGGTTGTTTGCTTGATATTGAATTTGGAGGAGAAAACTTGATTGATGAATCACGTACAGAATTAGTTTGATCATGTGGTTAATAAATAGATTTGGGGGTGAGAATTGAAAATTTGATATAATTGGTGATTTTGGTTAGTTTGATTTAATTGTTTGTTTAACTTGAAATCACTGTTAATTGAACTTGGTAGTATCATGATACGTCAATTGATTTAGACAAACGTAGGTTGGGTAGGCAAAGTTTAGAATTTGTGATTTTGTTGAATATTTGAAATTTGGGTGAATGATTTGGTTTTCTCGCATTGAAAAATTGTACTCATTTGATCGGGAAATCCTCCGATGTATTTGTATTGACTTATTCGGCGAATGCCCCGAAGTATTTTGTACTCGGATGACATTCGTGATGAAGGCCCAAGGCATCGGGTAAAACGTCGGAGCATAGTTTAGAATATGATTTATATTTTTTTTGCATTGTTTTATTTTTGGATTCAAATAATTGGACTAGACACTATAATTTTAGATTTTTTTGTTTGTTTGATTGATTAGTTTGTATGTTTTTGTGTGGTTTATACAATTTTACTGTCGAATTAGCCGATATGCTCCACCAAGCAACCGTGGTTGAACCACGAGATCGAGGGGTGCCTAACACCTTCCCCACGATCAACAGAATTCCTTAGTTAGAATCTCTGTTCGCGGATCAGTTTTAGAGTAAAACTGTTTTGAAAAGGATTTTCAAAGGTGACTTGGCACCCGATTTATGCCAAGTGGTGACTCTGAGTTAATTGTAAAATGAATCTTTTTCGGAACAAATTTTATTCTTTTGTCACTTTAATAATAAAAACCCTTTCGAACCTTAAAATTGAATCTTTTTTGGTTAAAAATGAAGTGTGACAACTCTGGTGACTCCACTGGGGATCTTTCAGAATTCGAGTTTATTTTGGAGTTGTATCAACTTAGTTTGGTACTATAGGTATATAGACATTTTGTTGGTGAGGTTTTGTGTTATTGTTTTATCATTGTTGAGTGCCTAAGTGCTCTTTGTTTACAGTTTTTACGTTATGTGTTACTGTTTTATATCTGGCATCATGTGCATAACCCGAGTCATTCTTTTTGCAATTAGTTCATAGTACATGTGTGTACACGACCTATAGTTGAGTCACCCTTATTTTAGGAGGGGGAGCCGTAGGTTTGTATGGAGTAGGTGGAAAGCTGTCGCAGCCACTATCGACTATACGCTCCTCCGAACAACTTTCTTAGTGAACCTCAGTGTAGGTCAGCCTTTAGGTCATGCTTATGTGCATCATATTGAGACCTAGAGGGACCCACTTGGTCCTTCGTAGGAGACTCACCTCTAAAGCATCCCTATGTGCTAAATGTTGCATCTTTGAGGGTAACGAGGTCATTTGACAGACTATTTTGGTCAAAGGCATGTTCTAGAATTTAAAAAAGTGTGTAGATAAGGAAAAGTTTGAAAAAAAGGAGAAAAAGAGAAAAGGTTAATAAAAATAAAGGAATTTCGTAGTTTTTTTTACAGTTTTTTTATAGATTTTGTTCTCCACAATCCAAAAATTCATAAAAGATTTTTACCTTTTGCACTCATTTCTCAGATAATAAAAACATCAAAAAGATTTTTCCTTTATCTCGTTTAGCATGTATTCACAATTCAAAAACTTCAAAAAGATTTTTCATTCATAGGAGTTTTTATAAAAGAAAACTGCAAAAAAATTGTAGGAGTTTTGTACATTTCATGAAAATACCATTTTTTTTTCTTTCATAGTTGTTGGTGTCATTTTTATGTGAAGTGTCAAATTAAAATCTCAAAAAGATTTTATTGACGTTTTGCATCTTTTGTTTATGCTCGTGTCTCTCAAGTTAGGGTGTTGGTTATTTAATCCTTAATTGTCCAATCTGGACGAACTACGCACCCCTGATTCTTCTCTCGGGAGTGAGATACGTAGGCAACCTATTGTTGGTTCGGGGATCTTATTTAAAAAATATAATTTTTTTCTTCTTCTCCTCATTTAGAGTAGGTGTTTCATATATACCTTGAAAAGAAAAAGACAAAAAGATTTTCCTTAATAATTGTAGGTTTCATTTTTTGGTGCATCTTATTTCAAAAAAAATTCAAAAAGATTTTCTTCACTCTTCACTTAGAGTAGCTGTTTCATATACATATTTAAAATAAAACCACAAAAAAGATTTCCTTTAATAGGTTCAAGTTTCATTTTCATATGAAATTCAAAATCGAAAACCCAAAAAGATTTTTTCTTTGGTAATTATAAGTTTCATTTCATATTAGAAGTTGAAAAATTCAAAAAAAGATTTTCGTCGATTCTTTTGACAATTTTATTTTTCTTTTCTTATTAAAGTTTCAAGAAAAAGAAAGAAGAATGGAAAAAGAGTTTAATTGAACATTTTGGCAAGACTTCACGAACTACACATACCTGATTCTCCCTTTTCGGGGGGTGAGATACGTAGGCGCCCTTATAGGGTTCAGTGATCTTTTCAAGAAAAAAAAAGAGGTTTTGAAAAATTATTTAACTCTAATGCATTTTCTATCTCTTGTCCAGTTAGTTTAAGGTGGTTGGTTTGTGGCATTGTGGTTGGTCCTTCATATTGCTCCAAGTCACAAAGAAAGTTATAGCCAACAAGGATACTGAGTTAGTTGTCACTAATTAGATAGGGAGTTCGGGGAATGAGCATATAGGAGCTAATGAAGAGATTCAAAAATTAAGGCAACAAATGATAGAAATGCATCGAGCTGGGGCTAATGGGTTGCCGCCTCCTCCATTTTCTGCTGATAATCTTGAATATCTTTCTATCTTGCCTCTAGTGTCACATACATAGTTTCCTATTTTTGTTGACATGCCACAACATGCATCAGTACCTGCTCCCAGGCTGTAATATCCAAACACTTTCAATATTCATTTCCTCACTCCTCAACGCAAAACTACTACATAATCGGCTCCAGCTGTTGTTCATGCTTTTGCGGCGCAACCCCCGTCTGAAGCTTTTGCTTTTAATGTCAATCCAATAGTTGTAATTCCCCACTCTACAAGTGACCCTGTATTGAATATTTCTAGTGATCAGCATTATGGTCTCGAGCCCACATTTAAGTCGACTGGTCCTTACGACAATACTCAACTGCCTGAAGTTCCTCTTAACAATTAGAAGCCTGTTATGACAAAAGAGCAAGAGGAAATAACCAGAAAATTGAGAAGTTTGGAACTGACTATGAAAAACTTGCAAGGACTTGAGGGGTACAAAAATGTCTAATATAAAGATCTGTGCATGTTTCCAGATGTTCATCTTCCTCTTGGTTTTAAAATTCCAAAGTTTGAGAAGTATGATGGACATGGCGATCCTGTAGCACATTTGAGACGCTATTACAACCAACTAAGGGGCGCTGGAGGGAAAGAAGAATTACTCATGGCATATTTCGGTGAGAGTCTTTCAGGTCTAGCTTCAGAATGGTTTGTTAACCAAGACATCGGCAAGTGGAATAGTTGGGATGACCTGGCTAATGAATTCATGCAGTAATTCCAATACAATATGGAGTTGATTCCTGACGAGAAGTCCCTAACTAATATGAAGAAAAAGAGTACTGAACTTTCAAAGAGTATGCAATTAGATAACGTGAACAAGCTGCTAGGGTAAAACCGCCAATGAAAAAAAGTAAGATAGTGGAGGTATTTATTCAAGCATAGGATGAAACATATTATCAACACTTGTTACCTGTATTAGGCAAGCCATTTATTGACTTCCTCAAAATGGAGGAGATGGTAGAGGATGGAATTAAGGCCGGTCGCATTGTGAGTTTTGCAACATTGAAAACAACTACTCAACCAATTCAAAAAGGTTCGGGAAGTGTCGGAGGGAAGAAGTATGAGGAATATGCATCTGCCATTGTAGTTGGACAATAGGCACAGGCAAGAGGACCACACCATCGTTACCCACAGGCTCAAACCCAAGTTTATGCCCAAGCTCTACAAAATCTTTCCGACAATCCATTATACTCTATTCCCCCACCTCCATATCCAATATACAATGCACAACCCTATGGTCAATTCCCTTCTTACCCACAATGGTGTGTACCAACTCTTCAGAGTCATCCTCAAACTCCACAAACATACCAAAGCCCTTCTAGGCCAGATTTTTAGTCCAAGCCAAACAATGAAATGAGGCAAAAGTTGAGGGATAGATTCATACCAATTAGAGAGTCATATGCAAGTTTATTCTAGAAATTGGTACAGCAGGGAATAATCACTCCCCTCCTTAGGTATACAATTCAAGAAGTTTTTATCCTAATGTATGATGTGCATATTATTCTGATATTCACGGTCACAATATTAAAGATTGTCGTGCTTTGAAAAGAAAATTTAAAAATATGATTCAAGATAAATCAATTATGGGAAGAACATTGACAGTGAGGAAATCTCTAGTCATGCTGATATGCAAACCAGTGGCTAAGATTCAGGCTGTCCAATTGAGAAGTCACCCCTCTCCCTACTAGGAAGAGGTCTGGTAGCTTGTTTTGTGTTATATTTTGTTGTCTGAATTATTTCAGGGTTGTAGTTTAGGATCTATCTTGTTTTGTCCTTTTGTCGTTTATGTTCAAACCCTTTTATCTTTTGTTTCAACTAAATATAGTGCCCCATTTTTCTGTGTGTTTTAAATATGTGTTGTTTGTTGTTTTCTTTACATAGTACATTTTATGTTGACTCTAGTGATATGACATGCTAGTTAAATTTTCAGCTAGATCTTAAATCTAGTTTAAGCATGAACATTGAATCAGAGGATTAAAGTTAGAAAAAAAGAGCATCCGAAAAAATAGGTAGAGTGCTGAGATATTTGGTGATAAGTTCAAGCCTTCATTGAAAATTAAGGCAATTATTTTGAGAATCACAAGAATAACTTGGTCATCAATTGAAAAACATAGCTCAATTAGATCAAATAGCGAATGTGTGATTTTGAGGAACAGAAAAATTAGCTCTACGAAAGCATGGGTCAGTCGATGTGAGGGATCTGTAACACAGGTAGAGTTGTATGTCTGACCATCCCAGAAGAAGTAGTGGCACACATGCTCTATTAAAGTTAGTATTTTGAAAGTGTCACAGATGATCTTCATCTTTCACTTTTATATTGCATGATGTGTACTGACATTTTCAAGGATTGATATGACGAATGCATTTCATTTTTCTATCCATCCATTGTGTCATCCTTTTTGTACCTCATTTGAGCCTTAGTGTTATTTTCTTTCATACACTTCTTTTGGAATCAAGATAGAGTCAGCAATGCTCAAAATAAAAGTGTCGAGAAAAAAATAGTCAGACAAAAAAAGAGAGAAAAAATGTGTCCAAAAAAGAAAGAAAAGGGAATAATGTCAAGAAAAATAAAGTAAAAAAAAGTGAAAATGAGTCAATAAAAGAGAAAAACAAAGAAATTAGAATCAATCAAAAGATCAAGTTGTCAGAACTATGCATGACCTGATTCTCCTCTTCCGGGGGTGAGATACGTAGGCTGCCCTACTCTGGGTTCGATCCAACCAAATAAACAATTTAGAGTCATCCAGCCAAGAGAAACTGGGGCATGAGTTAATCCTCATTGTTTGAGTCAATTCCAAAAGTTGTAAGTCCTACCCCACTTTAAGTGTCGTTTGAGCCTTATGTCATCCTTTCTTTCTAATCCTATCCAAAAGCCAAGTTACAAGCAAAGAATAACCTTCATATCAATCTTTGAGAATGTTAAGGCTAAGTATGCAAGAGATATGATGACGCATTTTGGGAGCTACTTGTGTTCCTCAGCATAAGGAATCAGGAGAGAAATAAAAATGAGAAAGTCTTATTGGTGAAAACCCTCACGGGCACCATAAGGAGATGGTAACTTGAGAGAGATAAAAATGAGAGAGTAACCCTCACGGGCATTGTAAGACATCTGGGAGTTGAGAAAAATGAAAATAAGAGTCTCATTGGTGAAAAACCCTCACGGACACCATAGGAAAATAGTGATCTGAGAGAACAAAAATGAGAGAGTCTCAATGGTGAAAAACCCTCACAGACACCATAAGACAAAGGTGATCTGAGAAGAAAAAAAATGAGAGAGGCTTGTTGGAAAAAGCCCTTCAAGGTGTCATTAGTCGAATGAGGTCTTAAATGCAATTGACCTAAGGAAACAACTCATTTTCAAGGCCATTAACTCAATAAAAATTGGTAGAATGTTTGGATAGAAAGATCATGTAGCTTAACTAGAAATGCATGGCATAATCATTAGAGTTGACTGTCACTTCTAGATAAATTTTTCATTTCTTTGTTTCAAATGGGGACATTCATTGTCTTTTCTTTCTTCTCTTTATTTTTATTTTGTTTTCTTGAGTCAGTTGTCCAAATAAAAGTCATTGTCATTTTTTTCTTGTCTTTGAGTCAAGTCCATATCAAAACAAGTGAGAAAAGATTTCAAAAGAGGCTACCAACTTCTTCAATTGTACAAAGCAAGACAAAAGGTCAACACATGAAAGAGACATGATTATGAGCTGAAAAGGAACGCAAAAATTTTTGTCAACAGACAAGTCTAGGAACTTATAGAAATATCAAGGTTCAAAGGGTTTATCTGAAAAGCATGGCAAAACAGAAATACTATGTTTGTTTCAGAGTCACTCTTAATAATCTGAGTTCGGATCAATGATGCAGCGAGTCAGTGACATATGCTAATGGTTGAAATCAAGATTAAATATGATGGGAGCAAGAAAAATTTCCACAAAAGCCAAATCCACAAACTAGCCACCATGTTTTTAAACTCACCAGTTTTCTTTGTATGAAATAGGAATACAAGTTATTTTCAAATCAAGAACTTCCGGGTCTAAATATCAAAAGCTGCAATGTCTCACTTCCGCAAATTCAAGTGGCAGTGTTGCTGCACAAATTTGATGATTAAAACCATGGTAATTCAAGTGACATTTGTAAGGAGGCGTACTTCCTTGTTTAGATATTCAAGGGGCATTCGTACGGAGACGGACTTCCTTGTCTGTATAATTCAAGCAACATTTGTAAGGAGACGTACTTCCTTGTCTGGATAATTCACGCAACATTTGTAAGGAGATGCGCTTTCTTTTTTGGAAAATTCAAGCAACATTTGTAAGGAGACACACTTCCTTGTTTTGGTAATTCAAGAGGCATTGGTAAGGAGACACACTTTCTTATTTTAGTAATTCAAGCGGTATTGGTAAGGAGATGCACTTTCTTGTTTTGGTTATTTAAGAGGAATTAGTAAGGAAATGCACTTCCTTGTTTTGGTAATTCAATAGGCATTGGTAAGGAGACATACTTCCTTATTTTGGTAATTCAACCAGCATTGGTAAGGAGATGCACTTCCTTGTTTTGATAATTCAAGAGGCATTGATAAGGAAATACACTTTCTTGTTTTGGTAATTCAAGAAGCACTGATAAGGACAAGTAATTTCTTGGTTTGGTAATTCAAGCGGCATTGGTAAGGAGACACACTTCCTTGTTTGATAATTCAAGCAACATTTGTAAGGAGATGCACTTCCTTGTTTTGGTAATTCAAGCAGTATGGGTAAGGAGACACACTTTCTTGTTTTGAAATTTAAGCGGCATTTGTAAGGAGACACACTTTCTAGTCAAAATTTCTCACTTTAATTCTTAGGAGACGCACTTTCTAGTCTTGGTCATTCAATTTTACTCTCAAGAGATGTATTTCTTGGTCAGAGTCTTGATTTATCATTGCAACATGGAAGCAGATATGATGTGACTTTCCCAAAAGTCTTCTGATGATAAACGGGGACAAAATTTAATTTCTTTTTGGAACTTTATTTTTCTGGCAAATGGAATTTCTCGTTACAATAATTTTTGTTTGGGATAATTTTCTTTCTAGTTTTGATGTGATTTCAGGAGCCTGTTTGAAGAATAGAGCGATTAAATGAAAGTCAAGCAACAGAGTGGAAAAGTTGAAAGTCAAGTAAAAAAGGTAAGAGATAAAATGTCAAGCAACGAGGTAAAGAAATTAATAGCCTAGCAACAAGTTGAAAAATTGCAAGTCAGGAGCCCGCCTGAAGAATAGGGTGATGAAAGTCAAGTCAAGAGTCCAAAAGAAGTTGTATAGATAGGATTTTTGTAAATTAATTTATGTTTTAACTTGTAATTTTCATTTTTGATGTAATGACAGAGCCGCGGACCGGAACCTCGATGGGACCTCACTCGATTCTCCAACTCGGTTGTCGTTCTTCCTTTGAATAATGGTCGGGTCAAAATTCTGTCTCGTTGTTACTTCTTTGTATGAAAACACTTTGTGTTTACATGCAAAGAGGGGCATGATGTAGACACGTCATTTTGTCCCTCCTCAAAAGAATTTTAACCATTTTTACTCTCGCCTTACCACGTACCCTCACCCATGTGATTATATCCCATAAAAATACAAAAAATAACAACCCTATCCTATGCAACTTTACACCTCATCATAACAAACTACCCCACACCATACCCCTACCCACCTACCCACGTACTCCTCCCCTTCATATTTTTCCTTTGGTTATCCCATAAGAGAACAAAAAATAAAAGGGGACAACACCACATTCACTCAGAAGGGGTGAAAAAAAAAAGGGAAGACACCCAGCTGACTCCACTGATTTCTTTACCAACAAGAATATATAATTGAACACAATACAGAAAAGGAATGAGGGCAACATCATCTTCTCCACTTTTCTCTTACATACACATACTAACACACACAGACGCCATTGAAGACCCTATTGTTCTTCTCCTTGCGTCTCCATTATCACACACCCATAGAAACACCATTTTTTCTCTCTTCTATTCTTCCTTTTGCAATACACGCACCTAGTATATAGTAAATCGTGCACACACACGTATTGAGGAAAAAATCAAAATGAAAATAAAGAGGATTTGAGGGTTTTGATTGTTTTTTCTTTAGTTTTTCTGGTGAAATCTTGCCAGAATCGTTTTCAAGTTCATCATCTTAACCTACTTAGCCTCGAAACCCCCCCAATACTCTTTTTTATTCTCGATTTATGGATAGGATTGCGCCGGAATCAACATCCATCGTGAGTTGGATTAAAATCAGTCCCAAGTCTGTTCCCGTCATTGATTGAGTCAGTACAAGTGTTCGTTATTGTAGTTAGTTTTGGGTTGCTTGTTTATTGATACCGTGTTGGAATTTTGTCGTTGTTGAGGTTTCCTATTTGGGCTTTTGGATTTGGGATTTTTTTAACTCATATCATCAACAAAAGTTATATTGGAAGGTCCAATTCTACCCTCTCTCCTTTTAATTTTTACGTGATTATGAATGATTTGTGTATTTGCATGTTTGACTCCCTTTTGGTTGTTTGCTTGATGTTAAATTTGGAGGAGAAAACTTGATTGATGAATCGCGTATAAAATTAGTTTGATCATGTGGTTAAAAATGGATTTGGGGGTGAGAATTGAAAATTTGATATAATTGGTGATTTTGGTTAGTTTGATTTAATTGTTTGTTTAACGTGAAATGACCGTTAATTAAAATTGGTAGTATCATGATACACCGATTGATTTAGGCAAAGTAGGTTGGGTAGGCAAAGTTTAGAATTTGTGATTTTGTTGAATGTTTGAAATTTGGATGAATGATTTGGTTTTCTCGCATTGAAAAATTGTACTCATTTGGCCGGGAAATACCCTGAGGTATTTGTATTGACTTATTTAGGGAATGTCGAGAAGTATTTTATACTCAGAGGACGTTCATGATGAAGGCCCAAGGCATCGGGTAAAACGTCGGAGCATAGTTTAGAATAGGATTTATATTTTTTTTTTGCATTTTTCTATTTTTGGATTGTAATAATTGGATTGGACACTATAATTTTGGATTTGTTTGTTTATTTTATTGATTAGTTTGTATGTTTTTGTGTGCTTTACAGACTTTTAGTGTCGAATTAGACGGTATGCTCCACCAAGCGACCGTGGTTGAACCACGGGATTGAGGGGTGCCTAACACCTTCCCCTCGGTCAATAGAATTTCTTATCCAGAATCTCTATTCGCAGATTAGTTTTAGAGTAAAACTGTTTTGAAAAGGATTTCCAAAGGTGACTTGGCACACCCGATTTATGCCAATTAGCGACTCTGAGTTAATTGTAAAATGAATCCTTTTCGGAACAAATTTTATTCTTTTGTCACTTTAATAATAAAAACCCTTTCGAACCTTAAAATTGATTTTTTTTTGGTTAAAAACAGGGTGTGACACCAATGTAAATAGGGCCTATGATCATCGAATAAACTCATGCATTATGTTGTTATGATGATGATTTACAGAACTCGTGTGCAAGGTCATCCCTATGTAAAGTCTCATTTTCTCATGTTTTGTGCTTTCACGTTTCACTAGGGGTTACCATGAAGCTCGTTTGATGCCTGGACATTTTTTTTATGTGAAGGAGACATGTCCAGTGCAAGGTTTTGTTCTTTATTCCACACTTTTATAACTTCAAAAGGTCCCCACCCATCATTCGAGGATGAATGATCCCAAGGCAGAGATAATGTAACACCCCATACTTTTGGGCTAGAATCTAGACCCTCATTCCTACTCGTATAGACTCGAATAAGATGATTCCTTGTTTATATATGTGTGGTGATCAATCCTATAGTGTGGTAAAACCTTTAAATATGACTTGAGGTCACAAAAATCTCCTAACTCCAAGATGAGTTGGAAACATTTCTACTAATTAAGTTTTAGGGGCTGTTTAAACTTGGGTAAACTTCCATTGAAAATAACTTCTGGTATATGATGAATTATAGGGACTACTATATATCAAATGAAAGGTCTTTTAAGTAAATTTTCAATGATACCAATTTTGCCCAAATCCGATATCCGAACAAAAAGTTACAACCATTTTTGTGATAGAGGCAGTAGCTGCACGCTATTAGCGTGCGACGCACGCTATGTCGCACGCCCCAAATTTCCAGTTTCTCTTTCTGTGTGTTTTAAGGGCAATCTGGACCTTTAATTCACCCTAACCCATCCATAACACAAAATATCAGCCCTAAGGAGCATTAGATAACAGTTCTTCTCTAACTAAAAACCCTCGCCACCTCCAAGAACAAAAAATCAAGAATTCATCCTTGTAAGTCAAGATCTTCAAGAAGAGTTTCAAGAATAGGGTTCCAATCTTCAAATAAAGAAAAATTAAGATATGTGGGACTTCTCTAAACATCATGGGCATAGTTTTTCTATTATTGTAATTATGTTAAAGATCCCCAATTATATTTACAAAGAAAGAGTTTGGAATTGCTTGAAAAACACATGTCATGAAATTGTTTTGAAGGAAATGCATCTTGTCTTGAATTGTCTATCACGAATTTTGAATACAACTATATATCTATGTTTTGGGGTGCAATGAAAATTTTGCACGAGAGCATGAATGATCAAAACTCCCTCTTTATCATGATATTTTGGATTTATATTGTTATGGGTTGTTTAAAGGCATGAACTTTTCGAGATGGAAACTAAGTAGTAAATACTTGTTCAATGATCATGGATTTGTAATGTTTATGATATGTCAAGAGGTTGTTTTCACATGGTAAATGTTCATTGTGTCAAATTAACCTTTTTCCTTGAATCTTAAATAACATGAATATGAGATGGACACCTATTGTTTGTATAAATGAGAGGAGAGTGTTTTGATGAAAAAGTGAATGAAAGATCTTATGCATATCTCTCTCTCACTTGGTGTTTTAAAAGCTATGGGTGGTCATTAACATGGTAATACGTGAAAAGGGCTACGGATTGATAAGATGTGATTTGATTGACTTGTAAGTCAGGGTATGATGATACCTGGTGATTATATGCCCTTAACAAGATAAATATTGAATATTTTGAACGTATGAAGCATGTTTGATTTAAAAGAACTAAAAGTTGGGCTTAAGAGAGTTAGATGGTTACTCGAAGAAAGAACGAGTCAGATGACTCTATGCCGGAAATCGTGAATTGCCAATACGGGAACGGGTACCCTTCTATGTTATCTTGTGTCCCTAGTACTTTGTCGTCCCAAATCGTGACTTATGGTTTGGAGCCCTTCTTTATGATCTTGAGCCCAACCACGAAATAATGACTTGATTGGGATTGTGGCACCTTACTGTGTTATCTTGTGTGCTCTTCCATCACTAGCACTCCAATCTTGGCAGCAATTGAGATTTGGTAGTAGGTGTAAAATGTGAAATTGTAGGGTGTACCATATAACTCATAAGAATAACAAAGAGTGAGGCAAGGTTATCAAGAACTAGTTTGAAATTATTAAATATGCCCATGTATTTTTACTTATATAAAGCTTTTTGTTACTATGAATTACTCTCATCTATTTTGTATAAAAACATGTTATTTTGAGTTGTTTCATATACCAGTACATCTGTATTGACCCCCTTATATTTTAGGATCTGAGGCACAGTCCCCGGGTCCAGCTAATCAATAGATTGGATTGTATGAAGTTTGTAGTGGGTGAGCCTTCTTTATTTCGAAAGGACTATTTTTTATATTATTGTTTCCTTTCAGATTTTGGGTCCAACTGGGGGCCTTGTCCTAGTTTTAGTTATGATGATTGGTCTTGATGTACAAGAGATTTCGCAGACAGATGGTATATATTGTTGAGGGTTTATTGATTTCTTTCGACTTTTCAGTCGTATGATGTTATTGATCATGTTTTCGCATGAATCCAATTCCTCATTCTCTTTGTGATTGTTTGAATGTGTGTATGATTGCTTGTTAACAAAGAGGCACTCGGGCCTTCACGGCTCGGGATGCTCATCACAGCCAGGGCCTGGTTCGGTTCATAACAATACATCTTACTAGAGCCTGGATGTACAACATTCCTCAAAGTGTGAGCTTCGTCAAGGATTCTTTTCTGCAACCCATCTACATCTGGCACACATAATCTACCCTGATAACTCAAAATTCCATCACCACCAATTCAAAAGACATCACCTTTTGTTGCCCCACATCTTTCTTAATTTACTTTAAAATTGGATCTTCGGCCTGCTTCTCTTTGACCTCTGCACAAAGGGAAGATTTAGCTATCTCATGAACAACCACTCCTCCATCTTCGAAATCCAAAAGTCGCATCCATAGATTTGCAAGTTAGTGAATATCCTTCACTATCTCTCTTTTCCCTTCCTTAACATAAGAAAGACTGCCCATATATAACCTACTAAGGGCGTCAGCCACCACATTCTCCTTGCCCGGATGATATGCAGGCTCATGTCATAATCCTTTAATAGTTCCATTCAAAACCTTTGTCTAAGGTTTAATTCTTTCTGCGAGAATAAATAATGCAAACTCTTGTGGTCAATGAACTTGTGACAACCTGTACATTGCATTTATTCAATAACATTACCTTCGTTCTTATCATCTTTGTAATCATTACTGTACTGTACTGTGACCATTAGGCAGCCTCAAGTACATATCAACTGGGATCGACCCATGCTAGGCTTATTCCCCTGGGATACTACCCATTAAACACATAAATAGGGATTGACCCATGATAGGCTTATGCCCCTGGGATACCACCCAATAAGAGAGAACTTCCATCACTTAGTTCAATTAATCTTTGAGATTGTTATTTCGGTCGCCACCACATTTTTGATACTTTAAAACAATGATACATCAATAAGAGACATATAAATAGACCATCAATGCAATAACAATGAAGTATGAACTCATTCACACATCAATAAAGTGTTTTGGAGTCATCAATGCCATAACAATGAAGTAGGAACTTAGTGGTATATCAATGAAACGTTTTGGAGTCATTAATAGCACATGAATCTTGTTTGAGTAACCGGATACCTTCTGACATTCATTAGTGCAATAAATATGTAAGATATGGAAAACAAGTAAGTATTGGAATGTCTTTACATCTTGTAGGGTGGAAATAAGTTCATTGGTAAGGTAGGACATCATACAAAATCATCATGGATCACATGTTACTGAATAACTTTGGAAACTTTCTTAATAGAACAATTGTTCACTTTCATGCCAAAGATATGGTATAGAGTATGCTTTACATACCTGACTATCAACCTTCAATTCTAGTCCCAAATGGGCTTCTCGTCTTTTCGGATTACTTATCTACAATGAACATATATAGCAATCTAGTATTAGCGACCAAACGTTACAATTCAATTACTTGAATTCACCAAACTAGTGGTTAAGTAGTAAGCCTTAATTACACCATAAAGGGTGTCACTTTAACCTTCTTATACTCCAATTACATTCACATGCGATGCAAATTCACACAACATCCTCCAATATCAAGTTTGGATTTATTTATCCTTCCGACCAATCCATTAAACCAAATTGAGCTATAGACATAAACAATCATCAATTCAATAGTATATCACCATATCCACCTTCCATAACTCAATTACCATATCCACCTTCCATAACCCAATTAACATATCCACCTTCCATAATTCAATACAACCAAACCATGCAAAATAGTCCATAACCATATTTCCATCACCTTTCAATAACAGCCAATACATATAATCCTCTATCACACATATACATATGGAAGAGAACAAAGGCAAACAATATTCATACCTTAGAAGTCACCTCTTGATTATACAATCCTGTTTGCACAAATAATAGGTGCCTTTCAAAGCTCTCGAGATGACAAACGCAGTTATCGGATTACTTTGGAATTTCTACAGTTGAATCAAAAGTAATTTAAAGGTCAAATTTGGCTAGGGTTTATTCTTCCTCACTGATTGATGATGAAAATGAGTTTATGAACTCATATACATGTATATGTACATATATTCCCATCCATAATATCATAGGGAATGACCAAAGTGCCTTTAAAATTTAAATAATGTCAAATCTGTCCTTTGGTGGACTGTTTTGATAAGCTAAAGTAGATCGACCATAACTCTTTGCTCCAATATCGGATTTGGATGAAATTGGTATCATTGGAAATATAATTCAAAGGTATTTAATTTCATATAAAGTATACCACCCAGTTCGTCCTGTACAAGGAGTTATGATCGTTTGAAGTTGACCCTAAAAATCTGTTTTTAGAGGCTAAAGTAAAACGAGTATAACTCCTTACTCAGATGTTGGATTTAGATGAAACCAATTGCATTGGAAAGAATACTCAAAGGTATTTCTTTTGATATGTCGAAGCTCTCCTAGTTCATTATATGAATGGATTTATGATCGTTCAAAGTTGACACAAAAAAATGGCTGGCGTCAGTAGTTTGAGTGCAGGAAATTTTCCTACACATTTACTATTCACAATATCCCGACCACCGTTTTATAGTTTTGAACGTGCTCGATTATATCCGAAACCTCTCCGTTTTTGGAAATATTTATATCGTTGGAAAGGTTATTCAATAACCTTCGTATGGAACCATCAATGGGCAAATTACGGTATAAATAAAATAAAATAAAAATTAATTCCATATAAATAAGATCAATACACGTACTTGAATACGCCAATACATGTACTTGAATACGGGGTGTTACATCCTTCCCCCCTTTAGTACATTCTTCCTTGAATGTTAGCATAGTTATTCAACCTAAACAAGTTGAAGTCCACCATTAACATGCACATTATGACATAAACACTATGCATATATAAAAAAATTACTTGTTAATGTTCTAACTCCGTTTCTTGAACTTCCTCTTCATCTTTGAACAAATGAGGGTACTTAGATTTTATTGCTTCCTCAGTTTCCCATGTAATCTCTTCCCTTTGACGATTTCTCCAACGTACTTTCACCGATGCTATCTCTTTATTTCTCATCCTCTTAACTTGGCGATCTAGAATAGCAATAGGCACTTCCTCATAGGTAATATCTTCTGTAATTTGCACTTCCTCAGTAGAAGTGATATGTGATGGATCTCCGATGCACTTTCGAAGCATTGACACATGAAATACCGGATGTACTAATGAGAGCTCTTGGGGTAGCTCTATTTCATATGCAACTTGTCCAAACCTTTGAGTGATCTTATACGGGCCTATATAACGTGGACTCAACTTCCCTTTCTTGCCAAATCTCATTACCCCTTTCATTGGTGATACCTTCAAAAATACCCAATCACCTATAGAAAACTCTAGACCTCTCCTTCTACTATCCGCATATGACTTATGTCGACTTTGGGATATTTTCAGTCATTGCTGAATTACTTTAACCCTCTCTATGGATTGATAAGAAAGATCCGGTCTGAACAAAAGAGTTTCACCCACTTCGAACCATCATATTGGTGATCTACACTTCCTTCCATATAAAGATTCATATGGTGCCATTTTGATACTTGAATGATAACTATTATTGTAGGCAAACTCAATAAGAGGTAAATGATCATCCCAGTTGCCCTTAAAATCTATTACACAAGCTCGTAGCATATCTTCAAGTGTTTGGATGGTACGTTCTGGTTGTCCATCTGTTTGAGGGTGAAAAGCTGTACTCAACTTCATTTGTGTTCCCAAACACCTCTGAAAAGACTTCCAAAAGTTTGTGGTAAATTGGGTTCCCCGATCTGATATAATAGAGATTGGCACTCCATGTAATCGGACTATCTCTTTAATGTACAACTTTGCATACTCTTAAACTGTGTAAGTGGTCCTAACTGGTAGGAAATGTGCAGATTTGGTAAGCCTATCAACAATCACCTATATAGAATCAAACTTCCAGGATGTACGAAGTAAACCAATAACGAAATCCATGTTGATCATGTCCCACTTCCAGCTTGGAAGATCAATGCATTGCATATAACCTCCGGGTTTTTGGTGCTCAACTTTAACTCTTTGAAAATTTGGACATTCAACTACAAATTCTGCAATGCTCTTCTTCATGTCATTCCACCAATACATATCTTTCAAATCTTGATACATTTTGGTTGATCCTGGATGAATGGAATACCTTGAAAAATGTGCCTCTGTCATAATCTTCTTTCTTAGCCTGTCTACATCTGGCACACACAATCGGTTTTGGCACTGAAGTACTCCTTGTCGCGTAAGCTCAAATGCCTTGGTCGCACCACTCTGAACGTTCTCCTTAAGCTGTAATAAAATAGGATCTGCATATTGCTTCTCTTTCACTTTAGCTACTAATGAAGATTCCGCAGCATTATGTACGATAAGCTCTTTATTCGGAGTTTCAAGAAGGCGAACTCCCAAACTAGATAACTGGTGAAGATCTTTTACCATCCCTTGCCTTTCTATAGGTGCCATCATAGCCTTACGACTTAACGCATTAGCTACCACATTTGCTTTTCCTGGATGGTACAAGATATCAACATCGTAGTCCTTTAATAGTTCAAGCCATCTCTGCTGCCTTAAATTTAGATCCTTCTGATTAAAAATATATTGCAAGCCCTTATGGTCAGTATATATATCAACATGAACCCCATATAAGTAGTGGCACCATATCTTTAAAGCAAAAATAACTGCTGCCAGCTCAAGATCGTGTGTAGGATAATTTTTCTCATGTGGCCACAATTGTCTAGAAGCATATGCTATTACCTTACCATGTTGCATCAATACACATCCTAAACCAATTCTGGAAGCATCACAATACACTGTATACCCTTCGGTGCCTTCTGGAAGTACCAACACAGGTGTAGAAGTCAACTTGTTCTTTAAATCTTGAAAACTCTTCTCACAGGCATCATTCCATTAGAATTTGGATGCTTTATGGGTTAGCTTAGTTAAGGGTGCTGAAATGGAAGAAAAGACTTTAACAAACCTTCTATAATAATCGGCCAACCTGAGAAAACTACGAATCTCCGTAGGCGTTATGGGCCTTGGCCAGTTCTTCACAGCTTCTATCTTTTGAGCATCAACCTTTATTCCTTCACTAGATACAATATGACCCAAAAATGCCACCGACTTTAACCAAAACTAACATTTAGATAACTTTGCATAAAGCTTACAATCACGAAGAGTCTATAATGCCTGTCGTAAGTGATTGGAATGGTCCTCTTCTGATCTAGAATAAACAAGATTATCATCTATATAAACTATCACAAATACATCTAGGAATAGCTTAAACACCCTATTCATTAAATCCATAAAAGCTGCGGGTGCATTTGTTAGCCCAAATAACATAACTAGAAACTCGTAATGACCATACCGTGTTCGAAAAGCTGTCTTGGGTTTATCCTTCTCTTTCACCCTCACTTCGTGGTAACCTGACCTCAAATCAATCTTAGAAAAGCACTTGGCACCCTGTAACTGATCAAATAAATCATCAATTCTTGGGACAGGATATTTATTCTTAATAGTCACCTTATTCAATTGCCGATAATCAATACACATCCTCAGCGAGTCATCCTTTTTGCACACAAATAACATTGGTGCTCCCCAGGGGGACATACTAAGCCTTATGAATCCCTTCTCTAGCAAATCTTTCAATTGCTCTTTCAATTCTCGTAATTCTGCTGGGGCCGTTCTATACGGCGAAATGGAGATTGGTTGGGTGCCTGGTATTACATCGATACCAAACTCTACTTCTCGTTCAGGAGGCAAACCTGGAAGATCTTCAGGAAACCTGGTATTACCACCGGAACAACGTGAAGAGTTGGTGGCTCCGCTTCTGTATCCCTTACTCTAACTAAATGATATATGTATCCCTTGGAAATCATTCTTCTTGCCTTAAAATAAGAAATAAATCTACCTCTTGGCGCGCTAATTTCACCTTTCCATTCAAGGACCGATTCATTTGGAAAATGGAAATATACCTTTTTCATGCAGCAATCAATTGTGGCATAACAAGATGCTAATTATTCCATACCCATTATAACATCAAAATATACCATTTCTAACTCCACAAGATCAACCATCGTATCACGACCACAAATAGTTACTATGCAGTTTCGGTAAACCCTTCTAGCTATAATAGATTCCCCAACTGGTGTGGATACTTCAAATGGATTAGCTAATAGTTCGGGTATTCTTTCGAACTTTCTAGCAACCAATGGAGTAACATAAGATAATGTAGAACCGGGATCAATTAAGGCATATAAATCGAATAAGAAGATAGACAATGTACCCGTAACCACATTTAGGGAAGCCTCTAAATTCTGTCGATCGGTTAGGGCATACGTACAATTTTGAGCCCCGCTAGAACTCGTGGCTCCTCTATCGCCTCTAACATGACCCATTGGTTGTGCACCCCTTCCTGAATAAGTCATTGATGATGATGATGCAACAAATGACCTTGTAGGTCGTGCCATACCCCCTATATCCCTTCGTGGGCATTCCCTCATTATATGCCCCAACATACTACACCAAAAGCAAACATTGGTCCCCAGCCGACATGCGCCCAAATGATACCTTCCATATTTATTGCATGACTCTCAATGAGGTTTCGATTGGCCTATATTCCCTTGCCCTTGGTACCCCACTATCCGCAAACTCTGACTCTTACTTCTGTGCCCAAATTAATTTCCTCTGGACCCTTGGAACTGTGGTGAGGCACTAGCTGCAAAATAAGAAGATAATGGCCTAGGTGGTCTAGCAGAAAACTGTGGTCTAAACCCTCCTTGGGATGCCATGAACTGCCCTATAGATCTGGTCTTCTTGGAATATCTTCTTTCTAATTCCTATGTTCTTCTTATCTGCCTTTGATCTTCCATTTTCTGTGCAAAAGCTTGGATCCTCTCTATGTCCATATCTTTTTTCAAAGCGGCAATAGTATAATCTCTAACCAGATATGGATCTAGCCTATCCACATATTGATGAACTCTATCATCCATAGTAGCTACAACATTAGGAGCATATCTCGACAAGAAATTAAATCAGACACTGTACTCCCTCACGCTCATATTCCCCTGATGAAGATTTAAAAACTGATCTGCATGGGCCTGATGAATCTCGAATGGAAGATAATGATCAAGAAATTCCTCTTTGAACTCTTTACAAGTAGCTGGGGGTGCATCAATACCCCTAGATCGTTTCCAGTCCTCATACCAATATATAGACTCCTATTTAAATCTATACGCTACTAACTCTACTGTCTCTCTACCCGTTACATGCATAACATATAAGTCCCTTTGAATTTGATTAATAAAGTCCTGTAGGTCCTCGTTAAGATCTGATCCAGTAAAAGTGGGAGGATCCATCTTAAGAAAATCCTGTGTTCGAAGGCTAGCCGCCTTATCTGTACCATTAGGACCCTTGGTAGGAATGACTTGCCCTTGAGCTTGCCCAACAACTATACGAGTCAAAAGTTGCACTGCATTTCTAAGATCTTGATCAACAACATTAATAGGTGGCTCTGGGGATATAGTTCTCCTCCCCCTTATTTCTTCTGGACTAGAGGAAGTTTCTGATGCATGCTCAGCTGGAGCCTCACTTTGATTAGCTGGTATAGTAGGTGACTTACTAGTCCCGTCTCCGGCAGCCACATCTACTTGCTTACTAGTATTCTTACTTCTGGTAACCGGCATCATTACTATAATAAGAGAAACAAATGGATTCAGTGGTCAACTATGACTTTATATACAATATAAGCTCTATCGCATGATCTAAGACATAAAGAAAAGAAATAATTTCTAAATGTCCATAACCTCCTGTTTATAGATGTGGTGCACAACACACCGATAAACAAGACTCTATATACACACGGCTTTGTAGACTCACTAGGACGAACTTCTCTGATATCACTTTTGTCATGCCTCAAATCCTATTGGGGCGGACTGTCACCCGTAACCGAGGATGCCCGGGAGAACCAGCTCATAACTTTACACTTCCCATGCATACCTCTATAACAAACCAAAATTCGGATAGCATCATGTTGCATATGAAAGGAAATAATCACCTGTATAAGCTCGAGCACACATATATATGTATATACAATACTTGGCCGTTAGAGCCATCACGTTTATTAACAAAACACCACCTTGACTATACATTAGGTGTACAAAGCCTCTAGATAATACACAGAGTTTAACTAAGGTCAGGACACACCCTGCCATATAAGTAACTTCTATTCAATACCAAAAGTAACTGGATATGACACGGAAAGCCCCGAAGCAAACTGGAGCTCACCAAAAGCAGCTGGGTATCCTGGCTCCTACTTGTGCGGTGTATGAACTGAGGTACCTGTACCTGCAGCATGAAATGCAGGTCCCCCGTGGGGACGTCAGTACGAAATATGTACTGAGTATGTAAAGCTGTAGATAATCACATATGATATAGGAGCTCAATAGAAATCAGAAACAAGTGAATAAAGCGTAATAGGAGTGGACCACACTTACTAGAACTTGTGACAACCTGTACATTGCATTTATTCAATCACTTTACCTTCGTTCTTATCATCTTTGTAATCATTACTGTACTGTACTGTACTATGACCATTAGGCTGCCTCCAGTACATATCAATTGGGATCGACCCATGCTAGGCTTATGCCCCTGGGATACCACCCATAAAACACATAAATAGGGATCGACCTATAATAGGCTTATGTCCCTGGGATACTACCCCATAAGAGAGGACTTCCATCACTTAGTTCAATTAATCTTTGAGATTGTTATATCGGTCGCCACCATATTTTTGATACTTTGAAACAATGATACATCAATAAGAGACATATAAATAGACCATCAATGCAATAACAATGAAGTAAGTCAATAAAGTGTTTTGGAGTCATCAATGCCATAACAATGAAGTAGGAACTTATTGGTATATCAATGAAACGTGTTGGAGTCATTAATAGAACAAGAATCTTGTTTGAGTAACCGGATACCTTCTGACATTCATTAGTGCAATAAATATGTAAGATTTGGAAAACAAGTAAGTATTGGAATGTCTTTACATCTTGTAGGGTGGAAATAAGTTCATTGGTAACGTAGGACATCATACAAAATCATTAAGGATCACATGTTACTGAATAACTTTGGAAACTTTCTTAATAGAATAATTGTTCACTTTCATGCCAAAGATATGGTATAGAGTATGCTTTACATACCTGACTATCAACCTTCAATTCTAGTCTCAAATGGACTTCTCGTCTTTTCGGATTACTTATCTACAATGAACATATATAACAATCTAGTATTAGTGACCAAACATTACAATTCAATTACTTGAATTCACCAAACTAGTGGTTAAGTAGTAAGCCTTAATTACACCATAAAGGGTGTCACTTTAATCTTCCTATACTCCAATTACATTCACATGCCATGCATATTCATACAACATACTCCAATATCAAGTTTGGATTCATTTATCCTTCTAACCAATCCATTAAACCAAATTGAGCCATAGACATAAACAATCATCAATTCAATAGTATATCACCATATCCACCTTCCATAACTCAATTACTATATCCACCTTCCATAACCCAATTAACATATCCACCTTCCACAATTCAATACAACCAAACCATGCAAAATAGTCCATAACCCTATTTGCACCACCTTTCAATAACAACCAATACATATAATCCTTTATCACACATATACATATGGAAGAGAACAAAGGCAAACAATATTCACACCATAGAATTCACCTCTTGATTATGCAATCCTGTTTGCACAAATAATAGGTGCCTTTCAAAGCTCCCGAGATGACAAACGCAGTTATCGGATTACTTTGGAATTTCTACAGTTGAATCAAAAGTAATTTAAAGGTCAAATTTGGCTAGGGTTTATTCTTCCTCACTGATTGATGATGAAAATGAGTTTATGAACTCATATACATGTATATGTACATATATTCCCATCCATAATATCATAGGGAATGACCAAAGTGCCTTTAAAATTTAAATAATGTCAAATCTGTCCTTTGGTGGACTGTTTTGATAAGCTAAAGTAGATCGACCATAACTCTTTGTTCCAATATCGAATTTGGGTGAAATTTGTATCGTTGGAAATATAATTCAAAGGTATTTCATTTCATATCAAGTATACCACCCAGTTCGTCCTGTACAAGGAGTTATGATCGTTTGAAGTTGACCCTAAAAATCTATTTTGAGAGGCTAAAGTAAAACGAGTATAACTCCTTACTCAGATGTTGGATTTGGATGAAACCAATTGCATTGGAAAGAATACTCAAAGGTCTTTCTTTTGATAGGTCCCAACTCTACTAGTTCATTATATTAAGGGAGTTATGATCATTCAAATTTGACCCAAAAAAATTGCTAGCCTCAGTAGTTTGTGTGCAGGAAATTTTCCTGCACATTTACTATTCACAATATCCCGGCCACCGTTTTATAGTTTCGAACGTGCTCAATTATATCCGAAACCTATCCATTTTTGGAAATATTTATATCGTTGGAAAGGTTATTCAATAACCTTCGTATGGAACCATCGACGGAAAAATTCTGGTATAAATAAAATAAAATAAAAAATTAATTCCATATAAATAAGACCAATACACGTACTTGAATACACCAATAAATGTACTTGAATACGGGGTGTTACATCTTCGTGCGAAAAAAGATGGTTCCCTGCATATGTCCATAGATTACCGTCAACTGAATAAGGTCACTGTTAAAAATAAATATCCTCTTCCTAGGACTGATGACCTCTTTTACCAACTTCAGGGTGATAAGTGTTTTTCTAAAATAGTTCTTCATTCGGGATATCATCAATTAAAAGTTAGGGAGTCATACATTCCTAAAAAAGCTTTCCAAACCAGATATGGTCATTATGAATTCTTAGTCATGTCCTTTGGGTTGACTAATGCCTCTGTGGCTTTCATGGACCTAATGAATAGGGTCTTCCATCAGTTCGTAGACCTATTTGTCATAGTTTTTATTGATGACATCTTGATTTACTCCAAAAGTGAGGAGGACCATGCCAATCACCTTCGAATTATCCTCCAGACTCTCAAAGATCATAAGTTGTATGTGAAATTATCCAAGTGTGAATTTAGGATGAATGCTATTGCTTTCTTGGGGCATATTGTGTCTAGTGAGGGGATTCAGATTGATTCCCAAAAGATTAAGACTGTTAGAAAATGGCCCAGACCCATGACTCCAACCGAAATTTGGAGCTTCTTGGGTTTGGAAGGATATTACAAAAGGTTCTTAGAGAGTTTTTCTTTCATAGCTGCACCACTTACTAAGTTGACTCAGAAAAAAGGTAAAGTTTTTATGGTATGACTCTTGTGAGAATAGTTTTGAAAAAGTTGAAAGACAAGTTGACTACTGCTCCTATTTTGACTCTTTTGGAAGGTACAAAGGGTTTTGTGGTGTATTGTGATACGTCCCGAGTGGTACTTGGTTGTGTACTTTTGCAGCATGGTAAGGTAGTAGCTTATGCATCTTGGCAGTTGAAGGTGCATGAGCAAAACTATCCCACTCATGACTTGGAGTTAGCGTCTATGGTTTTTGTACTTAAGATCTGGCAACACTATTTGTACAGAGTACATGTTGATGTATTTACTGACCACAAAAGTTTATAGTATATTTTCTCGCTGAAAGAATTGAACCTCAGACAGAGGCACTAGATGGAATTGCTAAAGGATTATGACATGAGATGAACTATCATCCGGGCAAGGCAAATATAGTTGTTGATGCCCTCAGCAGGTTGTCTACGGGTAGTCTTTCTTATATTGAGGAAGAGAAGAGGGAGATGGTGAAGGATATCCATCGACTTACAAATCTAGGAGTGTAACTTTTGGATTCCAAGGATGGAGAAGTGGTTGTTCATGAGATAGCTAAATCTTCCCTTTGTGAAGAAGTTAAAGAGAAGCAGGTTGAAGATCCTATCTTGATGTAGATCAAGAAATATATGGGTCAAAAAATGGTATTGTCATTTGAAATTGGTGGTGATGGTATTTTGAGATACCAGGGTAGGTTGTGTGTGCCAGATGTAGATGGTCTGAGAAAGAGAATCCTTGACAAAGCTTACACATTGAGGTATGTTGTTCACCCTGGCTCTACTAAGATGTATCATGATTTGTAAACCCTTTATTAGTGGAATAATATGAAGCGTGATGTGGCTAACTATGTTGCCACGTGTTTGAATTTCCAAGAAGTTGAAGTAGAACATATGAGGCTAGGTGGTTCTTCTCAAGAGATAGCTTTGCCTTTTTGGAAGTGGGAGATGATTAATATGGACTTTATTGTAAGACTTCCAAGGTCCCAAAACCAGTATGATTCCATTTGGGCGATTGTAAATAGGCTGACCAAGCCAGCTCACTTCTACCTGTCAGGACTAATTATTCGGGAGAGGATTATGCCAAGCTATTCATTGCAGAAATAGTTCATTTACATGGGATACCTGTGTCCATCATATATGACCGAGGTACACAGTTTTCCTTACAGTTTTGGAAATTGTTTAAGAAGGGTTTAGGTACCCAAGTGAATTTAAGCATGGCTTGATGGGAGGCTGAACACACTATTCAGACCCTTGAGGACATATAGAGGGCCTGTGTAATTGATTTTAAAGGTAGTTGGGTGGATCACTTGCCATTGATAGAGTTCGCATATAATAATAATTTTCATTCCAGTATTAAGATGATGCCATTTGAGTCATTGTATGGGAGAAATTATAGGTCACCAATAGGGTGGTATGAAGTGGGTGAGACGCATATGTTTGGGCCTGATCTTGTTCACTAGGCGATGGAAGATGTGAAACTTATTAGGGAACGACTTAAGATAGCCCAAAGTAGACAAACATCCTATGCCAAAGTTAGAAGAAGGGAGTTGGTATTTGTGGTTGGTGATTAGATATTTTTAAAAGTTTCTCCTATGAAGGGAGTCATACGGTATGGGAAGAAAGGTAAGTTGAGTCCTCGTTATATAGGACCATATCAGATTTTGAGAAGAATAGGTGTAGTTGCATATGAGTTAGAGTTGCCTGCTAGTTTGGATACCGTTCATCTGGTATTTCATGTGTCCATATTGAAGAAATGTATTGGAGACCATATGTACCACCCCGTAAATTGTTTGTACACTTATCGCGATTATATGGAGTCCTAAAGGCTTGCGTATGAGTTAAATTAAGTTTATGGTGTTCGGAAGTATCCCGTCAATAGTTGTATGTGTAGGTATTGGAATAAGCTTTCCAACAATATAAAGTTTGCCCAAAACAGAGGATTATTTCATTTAAGCGAGCACATTCGAAATTTCAAAACAGTGGCCGGGAAGCCTGTGAACAGTAAATCTGCAGGAAAATTTCTGCAGCCAGGCAATTATTTTTTGGATCAAATTAGACGATCATAACTCCTTGTACAAAAAGAACTGTGTGAGATGCTATATATCAACTAAAATCTCCAAGAGTCTTCTTTCCGATGAAATTGGTTTCATCCAAATCCAATGTCTGAGTAAGGAGCTATACCCGTTTTACTACAGCCTATAGAAAAAAAAAACAGAATTGTGGGACAGATTTTTGGATCAAGTTTAAACGACCATAACTACTTGTACAGGAAGAACTGGGTGGTATACTTTATATGAAAATGAAGACCTTTGAATTATATTTCCAATGCAATTGGTTTCACCCAAATCCGATACCGGAGCAAAGAGTTATGATCGATTTACTTCAGCCTGTCAAAACTGTCCACTGGGGACAGATTCGGATTTATTTAAATTTTTAGGGCAAAATGGTCATTTTCTATCACCTCTTGGACGAAAATTGGTCTTTATAAATCTACACATAGCCTCATATATATCATATATCATCCAATTATTAAGAGAAGGTGAAACTCTAGCCTAATTTCAACTTCAAATATTTTGTGATTCAACCGTAGAAAATTCGAATTGGTCCCGTAGTTGTGTTCACCATCTCGAAAGCTTCAAGAAGCACCCCATGGTTATTTAAGGAGGATTATAAATACAAGAGTTCATTGTTAAGGTATGAATATTGTTTATTCTTGATTCTTATCCATGAATAAGTATTGATAAAGGATTATGAGTATTGTCTTGATGTTGGAAGAAAACCAGAAACATAGTTATGAATTGTTTTGTATAAATTGTTAGTAGTAAATTATGGAAGTTGTTGTATTGGATTATGGAGGATGAATTGTGGTGATATATCATTATATTAGTGGTTATGTATGCCTAGTGATCATGTTGGTATTGGATGGTGATTAAGAAGGGAAATAAAGGCTAAGAGTGATGTTGAGGGATATTTCATGAAAATGCACGATATGTGAATGTAATAAGAGTATAAGAGGATGTATGTAGCACTCTTATTGATGAGTTAAAGGATTACTTCCTGGACATTATTTGGTGAAGTTAATAATTAAATGGTAAGGTTTGGTTGCTAATACTAGTTTGCCACAAATGACTTATTGTAGATAAGTGTTCGAAGAGTACAGGAAGTCAAGTTAGACTTGTATTGAAGTGGTTATATCAAGGTATGTAAGACATACTCTATCTAATATCTGGCATGAATAATGACCCATGGCACTCTCAAGTAAGCTTCCAACATTGTCCTACGACACATGACACATAATAACATCATATGATCTTCGACACTACCAATTGAACTTGTTTTCACTTTTAAGATGTCTGGCTAGTAAAAAACAAATGTCCACATACTATTGTTGACTCCGAAATGGTTTAATGAGGTATCCATGATTCACTACTTCATTGTCATGATATTTATTACCTATTTACATGTTTTTCCTATTGAGGTATCATGGTTTCAAGTTCCATAAGGTGTGACCACAAAGTAAACAATCTCAAGGATTAATTGAATTAAGAAATGGAATGTCTTTATTTTAAATTGATGATATGATGTATTGTATTAGTACCACTGATCAGTTGGCCATTGCAGTATAAAGATGATGTATATATGCTATCCTAGGGGTGGTCCCTGATGTATTGTATTAGTACCACTGATCAGTTGGCCATTGTATGACATATGTTATGTATTGATAAGGATTACGGGAAGTAATGATATGAAAGTAATGTGCAGGTATCCCATCAGCTCTTTTAAGTGTGGTCTACTCATACTGTTTATTCACTGGTATCTGGGTTCTGTTGATCTTTTGTATCTCATCTTAATACTCACTGGCTTACATACTCAGTACATATTTCCGTACTGACGTCCCTCATGGGGGACCTGTATTCATGCCTGCAGGAACAGGTACTGCAGGTCGTACACCTCCGCAGTAAGAGCCAAGACATCCTGTTGTTAGTGGTGAGCTCCAGTTGTTTTGGGGCATCCCAAGTCGTTTCTATATGTATTTTTGGAAATTGTATAAAAGTCTTTGTGGGCGGGAGTTTGTCCCGACCCTAACTCAGTTATGTATCTATGTAGAGGCTTTTGTAGACATATTGTACAGCCATAGGAGTGTTTGGTTGATAGACGTGATGGCTCTAACGGCCAATTACTGTTCATATATATATTTATGCGTGTCTGCTGGGCTGATACAGGTACTGTTTTCTTCTATTTACAACGAAGTGCTGCCCAAATTTCTAATTTTCATAAGTAATGTAAATGTGAAAGTATAGGTTATGAACGAGTTGTCCTGGGCCTCCTCGGCTACGGGTGCCAGTCCGCTCCAATGGGATTTGGGGTATGACAGAAGTGGTATCAGAGAAGTTCGTCCTAGTGAGTCTACAAAGCCGTGTCTACGTAGAATCTCGTTTATCGGTTTGTTGTGCACCACATCTACAAACAGGAGGCTATTGGACATTTAGGGATTGTTTTGACTCTCTATTTCTTAGATCGTGCAATAGAGCCCATATTAGAGATAAAGTCATAATCGATCGCTTAATGCAATTGTTTTTTTTATTTATTATAGTAACGATGCTGGTTACAAGGAGAAAGAATAAGTGGAAGTGAGTGGATGTAGTGGCCGTAGAAGGTACTAGTAAGTCACCACCAGCACAAGCTGAACAAAGTGAGTCTTAAGCTGAGCATATATCAGGAGCTTCTTCTCCTCCGGAAGGGCCATCTATTAATGCTGTTGATCGAGATTTGAGGGATGCAGTACAACTTCTGATGCGTATAGTTTTCGGTCAAGTTCAAGGGCAAGCTATTCCTACCACGGGTTCTAGTGGTACGGATAGAGTAGCTAGCCTTCAGACACAGGATTTTCTGAAACTGGATCCTCCTACGTTTACCAAATTAGATATTAATGAAGACCCGCAAGACTTTATCGATCAAACCCAAAGGGCTCTAGATGTTATGCACATATCCGGTAAAGAGATGGTTGAGCTAACAACATATAGACTGAAAGGAGAGGCTATATTGTGGTACGAGGATTAGAAACGATCTAGGGGTATTGATGCACCTCCAACTATGTGGGGAGAGTTCAAAGATGCATTTATTGATCATTATCTTCTATTTGAGACTCGTCAGTCCCGTGCAGATCAATTCTTAAATCTTCGTCAGGGTAGTATGAGTGTAAGGGAGTATAGTCGTCGATTTAACTCCTTGTATCGATATGCTTCTAATGTGGTAGCTACTATGGATGACAGAGTTAATCACTATGTGGATATATTGGAACCATACCTAATTAGAGATTGTACCATTACTGCTTTGAACAAGGACATGGATATAGCGAGGATACAAGCTTTCGCTCAGAAGATGGAAGATCAGAGGCAAAGAAGAAGAACCCAGGAATCAGAAAAAAGGATATTCTAAGCGGGCCAGAGCTATAGGACAGTTTATGGCATCTCAAGGAGGTTTTAGGCCTTCGTTTTCTCATAGATTACCTAGCCCGTTATCTTTTTATCCTGTAATTAGTGCTCCACCGCAATTTCAAAGGTTCAGAGGTAATCCATTCGGGCAAAGCAGTGAAAATCAGAGTTCGCAAACAGTGGGGTATCAAGGGCAAGGGAGTATGAGTCAATTGAGACCTCCACGACACCCGTTCCCCATATGTAGAAGATTTCACTTTGGCGAATGTTGGCTTGGAACGAATAATTGCTTTTGGTGCGGTAAGCCGGGGCATATGGCTAGAGATTGCCCACGCAGGACCACAGGTGGTATAACACGACCTACCAGATCAGCTGTTGTGTCATCATCGGTGCCTCCTTTGAGTAGGGGTGCACAACCTATGGGTCACGGTAGAGGTGATAGAGGAGCAGCTAGTTCTAGAGGAGCTCAGAACCGTGTGTATGCCCTAGCAGATCAGCAGAAGTTAGAGGCTTCTCCATACGTGGTTACAGGTACGTTGTCCATCTTTTTATTTGATGTGTATGCCTTAATTGATCCTGGTTCTACATTATCGTATGCTACTCCTTTGGTTGCGGGAAGGTTCGGTAGAACACCCGAATTAATAGCCAATCCATTTGAAGTATCAACGCCAGTGGGGGAATCTCTTATTGCTAGGAATGTTTATCGAAATTGTGTTGTGAATATTTGTGGTCGTGATACGATGGACGATCTTGTTGAGTTAGAAATGGTAGATTTTGATGTTATTATGGGCATGGATTGGTTAGCGTCTTGTTATGCTACAGTAGATTGCCGTTCTAAGAAGGTGTATTTCCATTTCCCAAATGAGGCAGTCCTTGAATGGAAGGGTAATGTTGGCGTGCCAAGAGGTAGATTTATTTCTTACTTTAAGGCAAGAAAAATGATTTCCAAGGGGTACATATACCATTTGGTTAGGGAAAGGGATACAGAGGCAGAGCCGCCAAATTTTCAGACCGTTCCGGTTGTGAATGAATTTCCTAAAGAACTACCAGGTTTACCTCCTGAACGAGAAGTGGAGTTTGGTATTGATATGTTGCCAGACACACAGCCAATCTCAATTCCTCCTTATAGAATGGCACCAACAGAGTTGCGAGAATTGAAAGACCAACTGAAAGACTTGCTAGAGAAGGGATTCATCAGGCCTAGTATGTCCCCTTGGGGAGCACCAGCATTGTTTGTGCGTAAGAAAGATGGTTCACTGAGGATGTGTATTGACTATCAAAAATTGAATAAGGTGACTGTCAAGAATAAATACCCTCTTCCCCGAATTGATGATTTATTTGACCAGTTGCAGGGTGCCCAGTGTTTTTCCAAGATTGACTTGAGATCAGGCTATCATCAAGTGAGAGTCAAGGATAAAGATATACCCAAGACAGCTTTCCTAACACGGTATGGTCATTATGAATTCCTGGTTATGTCATTCGGGCTGACAAATTCACCCGCAGTTTTTATGGATCTGATGAATAGGCTGTTTAAGCCGTTTCTAGATGTGTTCGTGATAGTTTTCATAGATGGTATTCTGGTCTACTCTAGATCAGAAGAGGACCATGTTGATCACTTAAGGCAGGCATTGCAGATTCTTCGTGATCGTAAGCTGTATGCAAAGTTTTCTAAATGTGAGTTTGACTCAAGTCAGTGGCATTTTTGGGCCATATTGTATCTAGTGAAGGCATAAAAGTTGACACTCAGAAGATTGAGGCTGTGAAGAATTGGCCAAGACCCACGACGCCTATGGAGATTCGTAGTTTCCTCGGGTTGGCAAGTTATTATTGAAGGTTTGTTGAAGTTTTTTCTTCTATTTCTGCACCCTTGACTAAGTTTACGCATAAAGCCTCCAAGTTTCAATGGAATGATGCCTGTGAAAAGAGTTTCCAAGATCTGAAGAGCAAGTTGACTTCTACACCGGTATTGGTACTTCCTGAAGGCACAGAAGGGTATACAGTGTACTGTGATGCTTCGAGAATTGGCTTAGGATGCGTATTAATGCAACATGTTAGAGTAATAGCCTATGGCTCTAGACAGTTGCGACCACATGAGAGAAATTATCCCACACATGATCTTGAGATAGCTGTAGTGGTATTTGCTTTGAAGATATGGCGCCACTACTTATATGGGGTTTATGTTGACATATATACCGATCATAAGAGCCTGCAATATATCTTCAGTCAAAAAGGTCTAAACATGAGGCAGCGAAGATGGCTTGAATTGTTGAAAGATTACGATGTTGATATATTGTATCATCCATGGAAAGCGAATGTGGTAGCAGATGCACTGAGTCGTAAGTCTAAAATGGCATCTATAGGAAAGCAGGGGATGATTAAGGATCTTCACCAACTAGCTAATTTGGGAGTTCGACTTCTCGAAACTCCAGATGAAGAGGTTATTGTACGTAATGCAGCAGAATCTTCATTGATAGCTAAAGTGAAAGAGAAGCAGTATGCAGATCCAATTTTATTGCAGCTTAAGGAGGATGTGCAGAGTGGCACGACAAAGGCATTTGAGCTTACGTGAGAATGAGTGCTTCAGTGTCAGAATCGTTTATGTGTACCTGATGTAGTTGAGCTAAGAAAGAGAATTATGACAAGCACACTGTTCAAGGTATTCCATCCATCCAGGGTCGACTAAGATGTATCAAGATTTGAAAGCAATATATTGGTGGAATGGCATGAAGAAGAATATTGCCGAATTTGTAGCTGAATGTCCGAATTGTCAAAGAGTCAAAGTAGAACACCAGAAACCCGGTGGTTACATGCAATGTATAGATCTTCCAGTCTGGAAGTGGGACAAGATCAATATGGATTTTGTCACGGGTTTGCCTCGTACATATCGGAAGTTTGATTCCATATGGGTGATAGGCTTACCAAATCTGTGCACTTCTTACCAGTTAAGACAACTTATACGGCGGAAGAGTATGCGAAGTTTTATATTAAGGAGATCGTTTGGTTACATGGAGTTCCAATTTCCATTATATCCGATCGTGGAGCCCAATTTACTGAGAATTTCTGGAAGTCTTTTCAAAGAAGTTTAGGTACACAAGTAAATATAAGTACGGCTTTTCATCCTCAAATGAACGGGCAAGCAGAACGTACCATCCAGACACTTGAAGATATGCTACGAGCATGTGCATTAGATTTCAAAGGCAGCTGGGATGATCGCCCACCTCTTATCGAGTTTGCCTATAATAATATCTATCATTCAAGTATCAAAATGGCACCATATGAAGCATTGTATGGAAGAAAGTGTAGATCGCCAATAGGATGGTTTGAAGCAGGTGATGCGGTCTTGTTTGGACCGGATCTTGTTTATCAAGCAATGGAGAAGGTTAAAGTGATCCAACAACGGCTTGAAACATCTCAAAGTCGACAAAAATCTTATGCAGATGTTAGAAGAAGAGGACTTGAGTTTTCTATCGACGATTGAGTATTCTTGAAAGTATCACCAATGAAAGGAGTGATGAGGTTTGGCAAGAAGGAAAGTTAAGTCCACGATACATAGGTCCGTACAAGATCATTCAAAGGTTTGGACAAGTTGCTTATGAGTTAGAGCTACCTCAAGAGCTCTCAGCAGTTCATCCAGCATTTCAAGTTTCGATGCTTCGTAAGTAAATCGGAGATCCATCACACATCACTACTACGGAAGATGTACAAGTTACAAAAGATCTCACTTTTGAAGAAATGCCTATTGCTATTCTTGATCGCCAAATTAAAAAGATAAGGAATAAAGAGATAGCATCAGTAAAAGTACTTTGGAGGAATCAACAAGTTGAGGAGATCACATGGGAAGCTGAGGAAGCGATGAAGATTAAGTACCCTTACCTATTCAACGATGAGGAGGAAGTTCATGAGACGGAAGAAGAACAATAACAAGTAAGTGTTTATTTTTATGCAAGTATGTTATGATGATGAATATGTTAATTGTAAGCTTGGACATGTCTTAATTGAGTAACTATGCTAACATTCGAGGACGAATGATCTTAAGGGGGGAGATTGTAACACCCCGTAAATTTTTCGTACTCTTATCGCGATTATATGGAGTCCTAAAGGCTTGCGTATGGGTTAAATTAAGTTTATGGTGTTCGGAAGTATCCCGTCAATAGTTGTATGTGTAGGTATTGGAATAAGCTTTCCAACAATATAAAGTTTGCCCAAAACAGAGGATTATTTCATTTAAGCGAGCACATTCGAAATTTCAAAACGATGGCCGGGAAGCCTGTGAACAGTAAATCTGCAGGAAAATTTCTGCAGCTAGGCAATTATTTTTTGGATCAAATTAGACGATCATAACTCCTTGTACAAAAAGAACTGTGTGAGATGCTATATATCAACTAAAATATCCGAGAGTCTTCTTTCCGATGAAATTGGTTTCATCCAAATCCAATGTCTGAGTAAGGAGCTATACCCGTTTTACTACAGCCTACCAAAAAAAAAAACAGAATTGTGGGACAGATTTTTGGGTCAACTTTAAATGACCATAACTCCTTGTACAGGAATAACTGGGTGGTATACTTTATATGAAAATGAAAACCTTTGAATTATATTTCCAATGCAATTGGTTTCACCCAAATCCGATACCGGAGTAAAGAGTTATGATCAATTTACTTCAGCCTGTCAAAACTGTCCACTGGGGACAGATTCGGATTTATTTAAATTTTTAGGGCAAAATGGTCATTTTCTATCACCTCTTGGACGAAAATTGGTCTTTATAAACCTACACTTAGCCTCATATATATCATATATCATCTAATTATTAAGAGAAGGTGAAACCCTAGCCTAATTTCAACTTCAAATATTTTGTGATTCAACCGTAGAAAATTCGAATTGGTCCCGTAGTTGTGTTCACCATCTCGAAAGCTTCAAGAAGCACCCCATGGTTATGTAAGGAGGATTATAAATACAAGAGTTCATTGTTAAGGTATGAATATTGTTTATTCTTGATTCTTATCCATGAATAAGTATTGATAAAGGATTATGAGTATTGTCTTGATGTTGGAAGATAACCAGAAACATAGTTATGAATTTTTTTGTATAAATTGTTAGTAGTAAATTATGGAAGTTGTTGTATTGGATTATGGAGGATGAATTGTGGTGATATATCATTATATTAGTGGTTATGTATGCCTAGTGATCATGTTGGTATTGGATGGTGATTAAGAAGGGAAATAAAGGCTAAGAGTGATGTTGAGGGATATTTCATGAAAATGCATGATATGTGAATGTAATAATAGTATAAGAGGATGTATGTAGCACTCTTATTGATGAGTTAAATGATTACTTCCTGGACATTATTTGGTGAAGTTAATACCTAAATGGTAAGGTTTGGTTGCAAATACTAGTTTGCCACAAATGACTTATTGTAGATAAGTGTTCGAAGAGTACGGGAAGTCAAGTTGGACTTGTATTGAAGTGGTTATATCAAGGTATGTAAGACATACTCTATCTAATCTCTGGCATGAATAATGACCCATGGCACTCTCAAGTAAGCTTCCAACATTGTCCTACGACACATGACACATAATAACATCATATGATCTTCGACACTACCAATTGAACTTGTTTTCACTTTTAAGATGTCCGGCTAGTAAAAAAAAATGTCCACATACTATTGTTGACTCCGAAATGATTTAATGAGGTATCCATGATTCTCTACTTCATTTTCATGATATTGATTACCTATTTGCATGTTTTTCCTATTGAGGTATCATGGTTTCAAGTTCCATAAGGTGTGACCACAAAGTAACCAATCTCAAGGATTAATTGAATTAAGAAATGGAATGTCTTTATTTTAAATTGATGATATGATGTATTGTATTAGTACCACTGATCAGTTGGCCATTGTATTATAAAGATGATGTATATATGCTATCCTAGTGGTGGTCCCTGATGTATTGTATTAGTACCACTGATCAGTTGGCCATTGTATGACATATGTTATGTATTGATAAGGATTACGGGAAGTAATGATATGAAAGTAAGTTGCAGGTATCCCATCAACTCTTTTAAGTGTGGTCTACTCATACTGTTTATTCACTGGTATCTGGGTTCTGTTGATCTTTTGTATCTCATCTTAATACTCACTAGCTTACACACTCAGTACAACCATCTGTTGATCTTTTGTATCTCATCTTAATACTCACTGCCTGCAGGAACAGGTACTGCAGGTCGTACACCTCCGCAGTAAGAGCCAGGACATCCTGTTGTTAGTGGTGAGCTCCAGTTGTTTCGAGGCATCCCAAGTCATTTCTATATGTATTTTTGGTATTTGTATAAAACTCTTTTGTGGGCGGAAGTTTGTCCCGACCCTAACTCAGTTGTGTATCTATGTAGAGGCTTTTGTAGACATATTGTACAGCCATAGGAGTGTTTGGTTGATAGACGTGATGGCTCTGACGGCTAATTACTGTTCATATATATATTTATGCGTGTCTGCTGGGCTGATACAGGTACTGTTTTCTTCTATTTACAACAAAGTGCTGCCGAAATTTCTAATTTTCATAAGTAATGTAAATGTGAAAGTATAGGTTATGAACGAGTTCTCCCGGGCCTCCTCGGCTACGGGTGCCAGTTCGCTCCAATGGGATTTGGGGTATGACACCATAGTTTAGTGTTGCCTGTATAGGATATCAAGGCAATTGACTCCTTGTCTTATGAAGAAGAGCCTATAGCAATCTTAGATCGTCAACTTAGAAGATTAAGGAGCAAAGAGATAGCCTCAGTTAAAGTGTTGTGGAGAAACCAGAAAATTGAAGAAGCAACTTAGGAATCAGAAGTTGACATGAGAGCTAGATACCCAAACCTATTTGACCTAGTGGATGACGAAATAGAAGGTACAATCCTTGCCTTATTCTTTCTATGCCTTAGTATGCTTGAAATTGTGCTTGTCTGTGTCCAGCGTCAACATTCAGGGACGAATGTTCCCAAGGGGGGATATTATAATGCCCCGAAGTTTTTCTAGCTAAATTTTTCCTAAAGTATCAAGAATGGGATTCTAGAGTGATTTATACTTAATTTCCTGTGGAATTCTTTAGATTTTAACTTTTCATTACGTAGATGATCGAATAAGTTTTTTGTCAACATAAGATTCGTCCAAAACAGACACTCGGTGAATGAGTTATGGTTAATTTAAGTCCTAGTCGTAAAACACCATCATTCCTATTCTTGGCGTGTTGGGGAGAGGGTGTAAATGTCGATGGTCAATTTGTAGTGAGACTCCGCGATGGTGGCACATCACGGAGTGGGCTAAATTCCTATTCGTCAATTTTCAGTGAGCCACCGCGATTGTGGCGTGTCACATGGCCCATAAAATCGGGCACCCAATTATATTTTTACTCTATCTGATTAAGGGTATATTGGTATTTCCACCCCCTTATCAGCTTAAACACGGGATTATTTTCTCAAGTGACCACATTACTCATATTTTCCTCAAAAATTCACAAGAACTCTCCCTAGGGTTTCAAAAAATAATTCCGAATAACTCAAGATTTAACAGTGGGTTTTCGAAACAAATTGGAGATTTGGAATTCTCATAAATAGAGGTACGCGGGATTTTCCTAAAATCTCATGGGCATAGAAATCATGATTTTAATAAAGGGGTTTTGAATTTATGAATATATTCATGTTTTAGAAGCATTGATGATATTTTTTTGGCCTTTCGGCTTTCCCCCAAATTGATTTGAATTGTATATATGTATGTATGCATTGAAAAATGTGAATTGGGAATTGAGAGCATGAAATAGATATAATCTCCCTCTCCCATTACTTTATTATTTGATTTACAAGTTATGAATCTTTACATTTCATGGTTTACAGAATGATTCAAGATACTTTTTGTGCTATGTGAAATTCATGATGATTAAGAATGGGAGAGAGGAATGCTTTTATGATTTTAAATGTTGAGACTGATAAACAAAGAAACTTCAGGAATATTTTTGAGAAGTTGGCCACTACTTGTTGAAATTGTTGAATGAATGGAAAGTCTTTCCATGATTTTTGACTTATGATTTGAGTATGACTCTTCTTACAGTATATGCATGATCAAGTGTCCTGGACATTGTTTTAGAATGAAATAATCTTATATGGCTCAGAATAATGACTTGCAATTCTTGGTATGACGATGCCAATTCAGACAATGCCATAACAGACACAAACTAACACAAAAATCAGACTTTCATATTTTAGAATTTCATAATGATGCACGTTCAAAAAAGCCTAAAATAGGGCATAAAGAGATGTTAGGTGGTTCCCCGAAGAGGGCATGAGTTCAGATAACTCATTGTCCAAAATCGTGATTTGCCGATCCAGGTATATTATATTACGCTTGCCTAGTACCATGTGGCGTATCAGAATCAGAGACTCCAACCCTTGTGGCGTACATGGGTTAGAGGCTTCCTTTCTGAGTTAATGAAGGATTCCATATGGCCGGTGGAATATTAGATTTGTAGGGGAGTGCCATGTAACTCGGAAGTAATACAAAGATCAGAATTTGTATTGACAGAAAGGTTTTATATTTTCAGAAATGCCCATGTGTTTTGTAAATTATATATTTAATGATGTTTATTACTATCTCTCACCTATTTTAGTTATATAAAAGCTTTATTTTGGATTGCTCTATGTACCAGTACATCTGTATTGACCCCCCTCCCTCCCAGGTTCTGAGGCACAGTCTAGGGGTCCAGCTATTCTATAGAGTATTTCAGAGAGAAATAATCCATGCAGTGGCGAGCATTCTTTGTTCCAGAAGGACCATTTATTTTAGATTATATTACCACTATGGTTTTGGTCTACTAGGGGGCTTGTCCTAGTTTTCAGACAGATGTTATTTTTAGATATAGTAGAGATTTCACAGACTAGATCAGATGTTGTTTAGATATTGTTGGAGTTTTTCCTTTGTTGTTAAACTAAATACAGAGTATGACCATGTTTTTATATTCGATTATAATTTTGAATTTTATTTTATTATATGGATATTGTGCATGATTACCAAATAGAGAAGGGCATTCTGGGCCTTCATGGTTTGGGATGTCCATCACGGCTAGGGCCTCGGTTTGGGTCATGAAAAACTTCGTATCAGAGCATGGTTCATTATCCCAGGGTGTCTGCAAAATTGCATCGGGTAGAGTCTTGTTTATGGGTGTGTAGTGCGCCACACCTTTAAGAAGGAGGCTACTAGGCATTTAGGAAAATGTTTCCCCTCTTTGTGGTTTGGTTCGTGCTTTAGAGTATGAGTTAGAATTGCCCCAAATCAGTGATCTATTGTATTTTAGAAACTAGTCATGCCTCCCCATTATTCCCGCAACAAGGATACTCAGGATGATGAAGTCCGCCCACCAATGGGATGCGGACCCGTAATAGAGTGCACTCTCCAGAACCTGTTACTACTCTGAGAGTACCTCTAGTCCTGACTAGTCCTCCTCGAGCTCTAGGAAAAAATGTTAATCATTCCCAGTCGTCCTATAGGGACATATCAAAAGCGGAATTTAGGCAGTCCATTCACATGTTTGCACAACTAGTAGCCGCACAAACTCAGAGGTCAAAAGATACTGGGTCTATATGATGAAATAACAACTATCTGAAATATGGGAGAAGGCCTCCAGCAGACCAAAACCATAATAAATAATAACTGTCTAAAAGTAACTAGGCCTTCTGAAATATAGAAGGCTCACGAACTGGTAATCTTCATCCTGTCTGATGAAGTCTACTGCTTATCAGGACCCCTATACTGTGCCTCATAACCTGGAGAGGGGGTCAATATAGATGAACTGGTATGCAGAGCAATCCAAAATAAAGCTTTTATAAAAATCAAATAGTAGGAGAGCAATTTTTCTAAATACCATACATGAAGTAGTTCTAGAACACATGGGCACTTTCTGAAAATCATAAATAATTCTTGCCAATGCAATGTTTGATCTTTGTATTACTTTTGAGTTAGGTAGAACTCCTCTACAATTCTGATATTCCACAGGCAGTATGGAATCCACCATTGACTTGGCAGGGAAGCCCCCAACCCGAGTGTGCCGCAAGGGTTGGAGTTTCTGATTCTGATACGCCACATGGTACTAGGCTAGTGTAGTATAATATACCCAAATCGGGAAATCACGATTTTGGGCTATGAGTTGTCTGAACTCGTGCCTTCTTCGGGGAACCACCTAACCTCTCTTTATGCCCAATTTTATCCTTTTCTGAATCATGCATTATTCTAGTTTCAACATTTGAAAATTCTGACTTGCATTCTATTCCGTTCTAAATTTACCATGGCATAATCTGAATCAGTGTCATCACACCAAGACTTGCAAGTCCTATTTCTGAGTCATAATGTATCATGTATAATTCTTTCATTAAAATATAGTTCTAACCACCCAAACATACAAACAGTATAAAAGATTTCATGTTCCAAAAACACAAGTCAAAACTATGCTGAGATTATTCAAACATATGGGGGTCATATGTCTTTTGGCAAACCATGCTACTCTTAGTTATATGCATATTCAACATTTATCAACATGCATGTCCCTCTCTTTTTATTTCGAAATCAAATTCAATTCATAGCATAAATCAAGACAATTCATATCATGCTTTCAAGATATAATTTAGAACAAGTCATATCATATGAAAGATGGGAAAAATCATAACAAGAGAGGGGTTCATTATAATTCATGCTCTCAATTGAATATTCTTCCTTAAACACATTTATAGATATATATTTATATATAATTATTCAATCAATTTGGGGGAAGGACTAAAGGCCAAAACAATATCATCAATGCTTCTAAAACATGAATATATTCATAAATTTGAAAAACCCCTTTCTTAAAATCAAGATTTCTATACCCATGAGATTTTAGGAAACCCCCGCGTACCTTAAATTAGAAGCTTTTAATTGAACTCTAACTTTTGGGATGCTATACGTATGATTGATGGGTGCGACTTGAAGCCCTCGCAATGGGGATTTCAAATCTCGAAGAATTATTAAAACACCATGGTGAAATCTTAAGTTATTTTGATCTTTGGATTGAAACCCTAAGAAGTATTCTTGAGAGAATTTGAGAGAATGAGGGTATAATTTGGTCATTAGAGGATGAATCTCGTGTTATTTGGGCTATTTAAGGATGGAAAATGACCCAAATATCCCTCTTGGATGAGGAGCTTGACTGTAGGAAATTACAAATAGCAGGGCACTACCTCGCTATCGCCCTGGCTTACTGCCTCTCACGAAGATGGCTGTAACTTTTTACTCAGGTATCAAATTTTGGAAAAAATGGTATCGTTGGGAAGCTAATTCAAAGAGATTTCATTTGATATATAGTATACCCTTTAATTCTTTATATACAAAGAGATATTGTCGATTAAAGTTGACCAAGTTTCGACGCTCACTCAACTCGAATGATAGAAAAGATTTCAACTCGTCCTTGAGTTAGGGGAACTTTATGATATTAATTCATGCTCAAATAGGTTCCTACACTCCATAATTGATTAACATGACAAATTTGCATAGGATTTAAGGCTTTTATATCATCTACGCATAGAAATGATGATTTTTGTTCTAGCCCGAAATACGGGGTGTTACATTATTTTCCCCTTGGGATCATTCATCCCCGAATGATGGGTAGGAATGTTGAAGCTTAAAGGTATGGAATAATGCGGATATGAATGTGTCTTCTAAGAGAGGATATAACTGATCTGAAACATTTAAACTTCTATCATGAAACTAAATTCTGAGCTGACTTGACTTTACTTGCTTTAAGGAGTTGATTCATGCTGAGAATTTAGCATTCCCTTGAGGTGTTCATGATCCCATCATATGTATCGAATTTAGAAGTGATAACTTATGTAAGTACGAATCTAGATACAATAAGATTTAGCTCATACAAAGGTATTACACTGTCTGAGCTAAAATGCCTAGAGAGATTTGAGACTGCGCTGAACTCTTTTGAACTGAGTCATGAGTAAATAGCTGAATCTGAAACATGATATTCGGACTGAACTGAATTTGCAATTTACATGGATGGAATATTATCTCTTTGGATAGTCATACACATGGGACTTCGGATAGAAGGACTAGGTGTAAAGGTGGAAAACCACAGTAACTTGTCTGCCTGACTATTAAATTTAATTATAGACTGAATTATACTAGACACTTATACTTAACTGGAGTATCTCTTCCATACTCTTTCTAAAGAAGTTTAAGTAGCGTTAGGGAGCAAAGAATCTTGGGCGTGAGTTACACAAAACACCCAACTAAAGGATCCCAACATTGATATTACTCTATAGCACAGAATATAGGCATATAACTCGTAAACTCGGATGGAAATGCCAGGCCTTAGGCAATGCAACTTCTTACTTTCAAGATTAGCGCACTTCTCGAATATTCCCTTAACTATATTATTTCCTTTATATACCATACTCATTTGATTCAACTTAGAATTCTTATATGGGCATTGAGAAATCTTTCTATCTGTTACTAAAGTAACATAAGTCCTCTCACCATGATCAAACCTAACTTCAAATCACAAAATACAACATGCCACACCACGATACTAGTCTAAACCATATGATTCAATATTCTCTCTCTCTCTCTCTCTCTCTCTCTCTATCTATCTATATATATATATATATCGTACCCTGTAAAATCCTTAGTACGAAATTCAGTTCATTTGGCTTTACAAGCCTCAAGACTTAGAAAATTTTTACAAGTGTTCAACACTTAGTCTCATTTTAGACCTCCAAACTTTGGGGATTTATTTCACGACCTTTCTGACCTTCATTTTTGGATTTTCAAGTTGTGTTGCGAGGGAAAGGTCGTAGTACATCTCGGGTAAGTTTCAAAATTTTTTGAATAGCGTAAGAGTATGTTTGGGTTTCCAAAATAGTAGCTCAGGGCGATTAGCCCACGCTGCCCGAGCTACAGCATCTCTCTAAGGCAGGAGCCGCTTGGTCTAGCTCGATGGACTTGGCAGTGTCGCCTGGCAACTCTGGTGGTGCCCAAGTTTTTTAAGCATTCCACCTTCGTGTTTGTAAGGGCATTTTGGTCCTTTTCTGCCCGTATATAAGCTTCTTAACATGGGATTTAGCCTCTAAAACACCAAAATATAGTGTTTTTGCTGAATTTCTCTCAAGAACAACCAAGAACAAGTCAAGGCTTTAATTGGGGGTTTTAAATTCCAATCTTAATTCACCACTAACCTTCACGAATTCTTAATCTAAGGTATGCGTAGTGTTCATCCACGGATTCCTTTCATCCGTGGAGTTCAAGAATCAATCTTTAAATACTAAATTATGATTGTTTTGTGGTGATATGATTTTATACATGTTGGTGGTTGTTATTTGTATTGTAAAGTAGTATCTTGATGTATTTTCATGGAGATATGATCATGTTAGTTAGAACCCATAAATTTGAGTGGTTTAATATGGTAAAACTTATGAATATACCTATGCCTTAAAGAATGCATGAAAGATGTTTGATAAAATCATTAGGATGCTAAAAATCACGTTCCCATGGATCAATAGTATTTAAATGGCAAGCCAATGTTAGTCATTATGATTTGTTAAGAATTCTATGCTGTTGTTGTGTTTCTTGTGTTGTGGTATGAAGCCTTCATGATAATGGATTTATACAATGTGTACATGATATATATATATATAAATATATATTCCATGCACTCCCTATCATGCACAAGATATTGAAAAAGTACATGTGGTATACTATCCCCTACTTATGATATTGTGAATTGTGGACTCTACTCTTATGATCAAGTAAGTCATGTGTGTCAGTTTCCTTCCATCGAGTCCTGGGGGTACTCATACCTCAAAAATATGGCTGTGTTCCTAGAGCCATATCCTATTTCACGAAACCCGAAATCAAGCCATGATTCTGTAGAAATCAGTCGGTCATGTGACTCAGGAAACGTCATGATCTCAGTCAGTTATTAGATATCAATAGTATTCGATCAGTCAACGGAATTCAGTAAGCTCAGTCCATGTACAGTTAGTTAAATCATGTTCAGTCTCTTCAGATGGAAGTAGGCGTTAGCACCGAATGAACCCAAGGATGGGAACTCACCTATTATATGAGGGTTTGATTCTTAGCAGTCATCCTTGCATTACAGAATTATGTAGCCAGCATAGGTTGATACATCGTATCCTGCTATATAAGGGTAGATGAGATGGTTTAGCCTGTTATATGAGGGTTCCCACCATTCTCACTAGAGTTACCTATTATATAAGGGTTGCTCACAGATTATCTTTACCAGTGGAGCGGTATTGACACCCTTCTAGTTAAGGTAGAGATTGGACCGCAGCTTAGCTATAATGGCATATATAGGGCATTTCAGTTAAACAACTTCCTCCCATAGTTTCAGTATTCAGTCTCAGTAAAAGAACTCAGATAGTTTTTCAAATATCAGTATATCAGGACTGTCAGATACAGTCAATTCAGTTATAGAATGGAACTCAGATAGTTCAATCAGATTCAGGACTATTAGACACAGTCACCCATGTTATCAGAACTATAGTATCAGTCATGTTAGTTATCAGTAAACCATGCATTAACATATAGATTTGACTATCACGCATTCATGATTCCAATTACTATATATACATGCTTGCACTCTCACATTCATAACAATCAGTTAGTTAGAATTGTTCATGCATGTAAACCTTTTTGCATTTAGCCTACCTCACTGTATACTCAGTATATTCCCACATACTGACACATTTGCTCTATGGTGGTTTCATTTATGTTACACCATAGGTTTATAGACACGAGATGTAGATCAACAGTAGTATTCCAGACGCAGAGTTATAGTGAGTCCTAATTTATTTGAGGATGATATTATTTTATTCATTATTTCAGTTCAGTTTTGCTAGACGGAGTTAGTTGGAAACATGTTCCTTCAACTCCTTATTGAGACAGTACTTAGAGGCTTTTAGATTCAGTTCATATTTATGTTCATATTTTAGATTCAGATTTTAGTTGTTTTGGGTATTCGTTACCCATATGGATGTCATGTTTTTTTTTTCAGATTCTTTATTCAGTTGAACTTTATGGCCTATTGCTTATGTTTTTTTGTATATTACATGTATATTATGTAGTGTACAGGTATAGATATCAATCATGGGTTATATTATGGTCCTTCAGGGTCATGATCACCATGTAGCATTCCGGTTCAAATAATTGGGGTGTTATAAACTTTGTATCAGAGCCTAAGGTTCAATAGAGTCATAGGAAGTCTGAAAGCCACATCTAGTTGAGTCTTGTACATGGGTGTGTTGAAAGCCACATTTATGTGTAGGAGGCTATAAGATGTTTTAGGAATAGTTTCCCTTCTTTCAGTATTCATGTTATGCTAGTGTGCATAGCCTTAAGTTAAACTCTCAGTCTAATCCATTCTTCTTTTATTTCTGAATATGCCTCCAAAGAGAAGAAACCTCTCAGCTCCTCAGCCCGAAGATACTTTGGGAGGTTATGTTTCTCATACAGAGTTTAGAGCTGCATTCACCACACTTGATCAGTTTGTGGCTGCCTAAAATGAATGGCCACCAGTTATTTTGGCCAATTCAGTGGTCAACTCAGCCACAACTAGGATTCAAGACTTCACCTAGATAAACCCTCCATCTTTCTTTGAGTCTAAGTCTGATGAAGACCCTCAGGAATTTATTGACCAAGTCCAGAAGGTCATTGACATCATGGGTGTTACTTCTCCTAAGAATGTTGAGTTAGCCGCATACCAGTTTCAAGATGTGGCTCATACTTGGTATAAACAGTGGAAGTCTGAGAGGGTAGAGGATGCAGCTCCTATAGAGCGGGAGAAATTTGTCATGGCTTTCTTAGACAGATTCTTTCCCTAAGAGATGAGGAAGGCCAAAGTTCTAGATTTCATCAACCTCAGATAGAGAAATATGAAGGTGAAGGAGTATTCTCTTAGATTTACGCAGTTAGCCAGATATGACCCTCATGTGGTTGGAGACAGTAGGGCTAAGATGAGCAAGTTCCTGCCAGGGGTGAATGATAGCATGATAAATGAGTATAGGTCTGCGATGCTGAACAACAATATGACTTTAGCTAGTCTCATGACCCATGACCAGCAAATACAAGAGCAGAAGATTAGGTATAGGGAGAGCCAGAACAAGAGAGCAAGATTAAGCAGTTTCAGTTTTGATCAACCCAAATCAGAAAGAGAAAACCATTCGCAGTTTTGTCCTAAGTCAACAGCTCTAGCCCCTTTTTTTGCTAGTGCCCTAGTGCCAAAATTAAGAGACGACAACAGAGATAGATCACCAGGCTCTAAATCTCAGGGCAGTGTTAGCAGTGCCCACACTTATCCTCAGCGTCAGACTTACGGTAAGCACCATCAGGACGTGTGTAGAGCGGGTAGTGGCATTTGTTTCTATTGTGGCAAGCCAGGCCATAGAGTTAGAGACTGTCCTCAATAAGGTCCTCAAGGTCGCAGAACCGCTTTTCAATTTAATTCAATCAGCCGAACCAGCAGGGTGCCACTTCCAATGCTACTAGTGGGCAATACACAGACTCTATGCTCTTCAGACCTGATAGGATCAAGAAAATTCTCCTGATGTCGTTACTCCTAAGTTACAGATTTTCTACGTTCATGTTTATGCTTTGCTAGATCCAGGTGCATCCTTGGCTTTTGTTACTCCTTACATAGCAGGCGACTTCAAAATTAGTCCTGAAATTTTAGCAGAGCCTTTTTCAGTCTCTACCCCAGTAAGTAAAACCATCATAGCTCGGCGGGTATACAGGAACTGACCGGTTATGATATTTCAGAAAGTCATGTCAGTAGATTTAGTTGAGTTAGAGATGACTGATTTTGATGTCATTCTCAGGATGGATTGGCTTCATTCCTGCTATGCCACAGTCGACTGCAGAAATATGATAGTTCAATTTCAGTTCTCGAATGAGCCCATCCTAGAGTGGAAGGGTAGTACTTCATCTTTCAGGGTCAGCTTGTATCCTACCTTCGGGCAAGGAAAATGATTTCTAAGGGATGTTTGTATTATCTCGTGCATGTTAAAGATTCCAATTCTCAATCTCTTAGCTTTGCATCTGTCCCAGTGGTTAATGAATATTCAGATACCTTTCCCAAAGATGTTCCAAGCATTTCTCCTGAAAAGGAAATAGACTTTGGCATTGATCTCCTTCCAGACACTCAACCTATCTCTTTTTCGCCATATAGAATGGCACCAACATAACTCAAGGAAATAAAAGATCAGTTGAAGAATCTCTTATATAAGGGATTCATCAGGCCCAGTGTATCCCCATGGGCTGCACCTATCTTATTCGTGCTCAAGAAAGACGGTTCTCTCAAGATGTGTATTGATTACTTTTAGCTCAACAAAGTTATGGTCAAGAATAGGTATCCACTTCCCAGAATAAATGACTTGTTTGAACAACTTCAGGGTGCCATCTATTTCTCCAAGATAGACCTCATATCAGTCTACCATCAGTTTAGAGTTACAGAATATGACATCCCAAAGATAGCTTTTTGTACTTGGTATAGTCATTTCAAATTTCTAGTCATGTCCTTTGGTATTACCAATACCCATGTAGCTTTCATGTACTTGATGAACCAGGTGTTCAAGCAGTACTTAGACATATTTATCATAGTCTTCATAGATGATATTCTAGTCTATTCCCGCACTGAGCGTGATCATTCAGACCATCATAGAATTGTTCTTCAGACTCTTAGGGATCATCAGTTGTTCTCCAAGCTCAGTAAGTGTGAAATTTGTCTAAGATCAGTAGCATTCCTTGGCCATATTATTTCCAATAATGGCATTAGAGCAGATCCTCAAAAAACCAAAGCGGTAATAAACTGGCCTCACCCCGTATCTCCATCAAATATCAGGAGTTTCTTGGGTTTTTTCTGGCTATTACAGATGGTTTGTTAAGGTATTTTATTCTATTGCATCTCCTTTGTCCAGATTGACTCAAAAGAAGGTTAAGTTTCAGTGGTCAGATCCTTGCGAGAAGAGTTTTCAAGAGTTGAAGAGTTGACTCACTTCAGCTCCAGTTCTAGCTCTTCCAGATGGTTCAGATGGGTTCATAGTATATTGTGATGCATCCAGAGTAGGTTTAAGTTGTGTCCTCATGTAGCATGGTAAGTCCTAGCCTATGCCTCCATACAGTTAAAACCAATAAGAAGAATTATCCTACTCATGATCTTGAGTTAGCAGCCATAGTATTTGCCTTAAATATTTGGAGGCATTATCTATACAGAGTTCATATAGATGTCTTCACAGATCATAAGAGTCTCCAGTTTGTCTTTTCTCAGAAAGATCTCAATCTTCGTCAGAGAAAGTGGTTAGTTCTTTTGAAAGATTCTGACATGAGTGTCCTTTACCATTCGTGCAAGGCCAACGTTGTGGCTGACGCTCTCAGTAGACTCTTCATGGGTAGTGTTTCTCATGTTGAGGATAGCAAGAAGAAGATAGCTCAGGAAATTCATCATCTTGCCAGACTAGGCGTTCTCTTAGTCGACTCTTCAGAGGGTGGTGTATGTGTTTAGAGTAGTTCAGAGTCATCTCTAGTTTTAGAGGTGAAATAAAAGCAATACAGGGATCCTATCCTTGTCAATCTAAAAGAATCAGTTCAGAATTAGAAAGTAAAGGTTTTCTCCCAAAGGGGAGATGTTGTTCTTTGTTGTCAGGGTCTTCTGTGTGTTCCAGGTGTAGATGACTTGAGGTAGTGAATTCTTGTAGAAGCGCATGGTGTACGATACTCTATTCATATAGGGGCCACTAATATGTACCATGACCTGCGGGAGATCTATTGGTGGAGTGGGATAAAGAGAGATGTTGAAGAGTTTGTGGCTAAGTGCTCTACATGTCAGGAGGTTAAGATAAAGCATCAAAAACCTAGTGGTTCTATGAAGGAGTTCACCATTCCTACTTGGAAGTGGGAAGATGTGAACATAGATTTCGTGATGGGTTTGCCTCTTACTCGTCATCATCATGATTCGGTTTGGGTCATTATAGACAAAATAACCAAGTCAGCTCATTTCCTTCCAGTTCATACTTTTTATTCTTCCAAGGATTACGCCAAACTCTATATTAGGGAGTTGGTCAGATTACGCGGTGTTCCCTTTTCTACCATCTCAGACAGAGGTACCCAGTTCACCTATCACTCCTAGAAAGCATTCCAAAAGGGTCTTGGTACTAGAGTCCATCTCAGTGCAACATTTCATCCTCAGACAGATGGTCAAACAGAGAGGACCATTCAAACTCTGGAAGATATGCTAAGGGCGTGAGTAGTTGATTTCAAGGGAATTTGGGATGAACACTTGACTTTGATTGAGTTTTCATACAACAATAGTTATCATTCCATTATTCAGATGGCTCTATTTGAAGCTCTCTATGGTAGGAGGTGTAGATCTCCAATCAGTTGGTTTGAAGTTAGTGAGGCCTTAGTTATAGGTCCTGACTTAGTATTCGATGCCTTAGAAAAAGTTTAGTTGATCAGAGAGATACTCCAGGCTTCTCAGAGCCGACAAAAGTCTTATGCAGATGTTCGTAGAAAGGATCTCGAGTTTGAGGTCAATGATTATATATATCTCAAGATCTCTCCCATGAAGGGAGTGAAGAGGTTCGGCAAGAAAGAGAAACTCAGTCCCCGATATATCAGTCCCTTTAGGATTCTTAGTCGCTTTGGCAAGGTAGCTTATGAGCTCAAATTGCCTTCAGATCTAGCCTCAGTTCATCCAGTCTTCCATGTCTCATTGCTCAAGAAGTGCATAGGTGACCCAACAGTTATAGTCCCTATTCAGAGCATTGACGTTCAGAATATCCTCTCTTATGAAAAGATTCTAGTCAAAATCTTAGACTATCAGACTCGTAGATTGAGGAACAAAGAGGTCCCTTTATTTAAAGTTCTTTGGCGAAATCAGTCCAATAAGGGAGCTACTTGGGAAGCAGAAGCAGATATGCATACCAAGTATTCTCACCTCTTCTCCGCCAATTCAGACCAAGCTCAAGGTAATAGTTCTCCTTAATCTTATTTAGTTTCATGTTCATAATCCCATTATAAACTTGTTATCTATTACCATTTCATACTCAGTCATGCATTCATGTATCAGTTCAGTTATAAAATTATGCATCAGCTATGCATTCTCATCTTGAGAAACTCAATTTATCAGAACACATAGTCATGCATACATGTATCAATTATCCATGCATTAGATATGCATGAAGTATATTTAGCATGTTAGTCATGAAGTCATGTCTCAGTCATTCATGTTTATTTCATGTTCAGCTTGTCTTTTATCCCCTCTCAGTTGATTCTCATTCGAGGACAAATGTTCCTAACGGGGAGATATTGTAAGACCCCGTAAACTCCTAAGTACGAAATTCAGCTCATTTGTCTTTACAAGCTTCAATACTTAGAAAATTCTTACAAGTGTTCAACACTTAGTCTCATTTTAGACCTCCAAACTTCAGGGATTTATTTGATGACCTTCCCAACCTTTGTTTTTGGATTTTCAAGTTGAGTTGCGATGGGGCAAGGTCGTAGTACATCCTGGGTAAGTTTTTCATAATTTTTGGATAGATTAAGGGTGTGTTTGGGTTTCTAAAATAGTAGCTCGGGGCGATTAGCCCGCTCCACCCGAGCTAGAGCACTTTTCTAAGTCAGGCGCTGCCTGGTGTAGCCCAGCGGATTTGGCGGGCGTCGTCTAGAGACTGCGGTAGTGCCCAATATTTAAGCATTCCACCTCTATGTTTTAAGGGAATTTTGGTCCTTTTTCACCCATATATAAGCTTCTTAACACGGGATTTAGCCTCTAAAACACCAAAATATAGTGCTTTTGCTGAATTTCTCTCAAGAACAACCAAGGACAAGTCAAGGGTTTAATTGGGGGTTTCAAATTCCAAACTTAATTCACTGCTAACCTTCATGAATTCTTAATCTAAGGTATGCGTAGTGTTCATCCACGAATTCCTTTCATCCGTGGAGTTCAAGAATCAATCTTTAAATACTAAATTATGATTGTTTTGTGGTGATATGATTTTATACATGTTGGTGGTTGTTATTTGTGGAACCCATTAATTTGAGTGGTTTAATATGGTAAAACTTATGAATATACCTATAAATTAAAGAGTACATGCAAGGTGTTTGATAAAATGCCTAGGATGCTAGAAATCATGTTCCCATGTCTCAATAGTATTTAAATGGCAAGCCAATGTTAGTCGTTATGATTTGTTAATAATTCCATGATATTGTTGTATTGCTTGTGTTATGGTATGAAGCCTTCATGATGATGGAGTTATACAATATGTACGTGATATATATATATTCCATGCACTCCCTGCCATGCACAAGATGTTGAAATTCTATATGTGGTATACTATCCCCTACTTACGATAATGTTAATTATGGACTCTACTCTTATGATCAAGTCAGTCATATGTGTCAGTTTCCTTCCACTGAGTCCTGAGGGTACTCATTCCCAAAAAATATAGTTGTGTTCCTAGAGCTATGTCATGTTTCATGAAACTCGAAATCAAGCCATGATTCAGTAGAAATCAGTCAGTCATGTGACCCATGAAACCTTATGATATCAGTCAATTATCAGATATCAATAGTATTCTATCAGTCAATGGAATTTAGTAAGCTTAGTCCACGTACAGTCAGTTAAATCATGTTCAGTCTTTTCAGATGGGAGTAGGAGTTAGCACCGAGTGAACCCAAGGATGGGAACTTATCTGTTATATGAGGGTGTGATTCTTAGCAGTCATCCTTGCGTCCCAGAACTATGTAGCCAACATAGGTTGAGACATCATAGCCTTCTATATGATGGTAGATGATGTGGCTTAACTTGTTATATGAGGGTTCCCACCGTTCTCACTAGAGTTACTTGTTATATGAGGGTTGCTCACACGTTGTCTTTACCAGTGGTACGGTAGGGCAGAGATTGGACCCCAGCTTAGCTATAATGGCACCTATGGGGTATGTCGATTAAACCACTACCTCCCACAGTTTTAGTATTCAATCTCTGTAAAATAACTCAGATAGTGCTTCAGATATCAGTATATCAGGACTGTCAGATACAGTCAATTCAGTTATAGTACAAAACTCAGATAGTTCTATCAGATTTAGGACTGTCAAACACAGTCGCCCATGTTATCAAAACTACAGTATTAGTCATGTTAGTTATTAGTAAACCTTGTATTAGCATACATATTTGACTATCAAACATTCATGATTCTAGTTACTATGTATGCATGTTTGCACTCTCACGTTCATATCAGTCAGTCAGTTAGCATTGTTCATACATGTAAACCCTTTTGAATTTAGCCTACCTCACTCGTATACTCGGTACATTCCCACGTACTGAAGTATTTACACTATGGTGCTTTCGTTTATGTTACACCATAGGTTCATAGACATGAAATCCAGATCAACAGTAGCATTCCAGTCGCAGAGTTATAGTGAGTCCTCATTCATTTAAGGACGATATTATTTTATTCATTATTTCATTTCAATTTTGCTAGACGGAGTTAGTTGGAGATATGTTCCTTCAACTACTTATACAAATAGTACTTAGAGGCTTTTAGATTCAGTTCAGATTTATGTTTCAGATTTTATATTTAGATTTCAGTTGTTTTGGGTATTCGTTATCCTATATAGATGTCATGTTTTTATCAGATTCTTTATTCAGTTGAACCTTATGGCCTATTGTTCATATTTTCCGAATATTACATGTATATTATGCATCTGTACAGATATCAGTCATGGGTTAGCTTATGGTCCTTTGGGGTCATGAGCACCGTGTAACATTCCGGTTCAGATAATCGGGGCGTTACACTAACTCTGATCTCTTACTATGAATTCATTAGCGCATATTGCGTTCCTTCACTTAAATCTCAACATGTCATTCAAGCCTATGTTTATAACCACATATGAACTCCAAGGCAAACACCCATACATACTTCACATATTCTCTAATCCACTAGTAATATAACTCCCAGGCGCTACCCTAAGAATATACACACACAAATTTCCACTAACCATCACATATATCAAAGACTTGGCCCCAGATCATACTTCACACTTATGGCCTTATCTAAAACAAACATACTATGATCTTCAATTAACAAGAAAAATTTCTCATCACCACTATCATCACATAAGGAGGAGTCACTAAAAGGTTAGACCATCAGACCTTGAAGCATGGGAGAATATTATACGAGACTTGACATTTAACTGAGGCCGAAGGAATAACAAATCAACATCAAAGATTTATCAAAGTGATCTGAATTAGGGCATACATGACTATAAGCTGAATCTCGTCAATCATAAAGAGTATAACATGAATTTTGGGAACTGAGCACACTATAAAGCATGAGTACATGAGTCATGAGCTGCATGACCTCAATTTGAAGATCATAACATATGAAATGTGATTCCGACTACTGAATGAACTGGAACTCCTCATTTTTAGAACTGGAAGAGCACGTGATTCTCTATCATATACATAAACATGAACTATGATCATGGAATTGAAACGTAAAGCATGAGTAAGTATTGGGATAACTAAAAAATACTGAGATGAGAATGGGTTGAGCCTCACCTTCACTTCCTGGTGTTCTATATCATACTGACATCACTACTAGAATCTGAGAGAATGTCTTGGTCACTTGTTTTAAGATCTCCCCCTTAGCTTTAAGCCATCATCTTAAGTTTGAGAGATCCCTTACTAGACTCTAAACTGAACTGCACTCACTACACTCTAGGTTCTGGAATACGACAATACACGCAATTAGTAGGACTTAACCCGAATGGCTACACCTGGAAGAGGAAAAGCCACTGCTAATCCTACCTTCTGAGACACACTCTATCTTTCTATAGCCCCAATAGTCAATCATATAATACTTGAATACTTACTAACTTTGAATCCTCGTGAGTACCCCCATAGTCGGAGTTCACACTCTATATCACTTCAACTTTTATTTCTATGAGCTCAACCTTCAAGAGCTCAATCCTAGCTTCTAACATTTAATATGGACATCACCAAGCCTTTGATGAACCATACTACTTCCGTCATAGCCTACCAATATGGCGACTCAAAACTTATATCTCTCTACCGTGAGAATCAAGATCATATAAAAAAACTCAACACTATTAATCAAAACTCCTTAACTTGGCTATTTAGAATACCATTTACTGTTCAAGCCTATTAGATCACTTTCATATAACCAGTATCATTAACCAAGAAATCATCATATCTACCTTTATGGACATCAAATGTTCAAATTTAATGTCTAGTGCTAAGCATGATTTACAACCCAAACTGACACACAATTCTCACAAAATATTCATCATTAATCTTAAGCCACTATTCTTACATCCACATCCTACATTAAATTCAAGGCAATAGTCTAGCATCAATCATATACCACCAATGAAGAAGACAACATAATATACTAGTCCATCAAATTGGGACATTCTATCCAAATACCTTAAAAATATAGTACATACCTTCTTAGAAGTAGTACTAGTTTACAACTACCAACGAAAACAAGGTCAAGGGGGGTAAAGTCACATAATAGACATGGTCAACCTTAATCTTATATTATAACCCCATACAATCTTATCTATTTATATGGCTTTCTCACATCACACTTACTACCCAAGCGTATATTTAAACTACCTTCAAATTCCAAAAACAATCATGAGTCTATAATTATAACTTACTGGCTCATCTAGCCATTTTCATACTTCAAGCACACAACAATTCACCTTAACTAATAACTCCTTCTCTACCTTCTACTACACTAACACACAAGGACGTATCACTTTATTACCAACTCAATCTAATGCGAAAAGATTCGGCTATACATATATTCAACCAACATAAGAACAACAAGTTGCTAGTGAATCGAAATAGGCCTCACATGGCTTCACTAAACTTTGATTCTTGTGTTTTGAACAAGAAAATGAAATGAATAACAAAGAAACTATGCTAGTGAATAGTAAGAGCCCCACAGAATACCATATAATCCACACATGCTACTAGCTACCACCTTAGTCTATCACTATAAAGTGGTAAGTCATCCTTAAACATCAGTTATTCAACTAAAATATTTATTTACACAAAAGTCACCCTCACTCTGACTTTTAATTTTGTGACTTCATATCACCAAGTGCTTGGTCTAATCTCATTACCAATAGGTCATGACACTGACACTTTAACTTATACTACTAATCGGGTGGAAATACAGTTCCAACATTTGCTACACATCATTCCCCCTGAAGCATGAAATCTGCAACATAAATTTTTGAAAAAAGATGGAATACTCTTAATACCGCAGTCCACAAAACTTGATTTCACCAGAATCAAAGTTCACACAAAAATCAATATACTCTGAGGCACTAACGGACTCTTCTCAAGTCCTTGCACACATTTTAAACTCTTATATGGCTTAATCAGAAAGGACCATACCATTTAGACTCTAAACTTCTGCACTTGAATCACTCCAATAGCGAGACATATCTGGGCATATCAAAGTAAGGAAAGAATTGGGATAACTTTACTTTTGTATTGGAGACACCATAGCATGAATTAGAGTATGTAAGAGGAACATTCTGGCTAAATAGGACGAACTAGAACATGAAAAAAGAGAAACATTCCTAAACGCCTAGTAGCCTCCTTTTTATAAGTGTGGCACATTACACACCCATAAAAAGACTCTACCCGACCTAATTTTGCATACACCTTGGGACCATGAACCATGCTCTGATACCAAGTTTGTCACGAATCAAACCAGGGCCCTGTCCGTGATGGACATCCCGAACTATGAAGGCCCGAGAGCCCTTCTAACTTATAATCATATACACCATTCATATATAAATAGGAAATGCAGAAATAAAATCTGCTATGGAAACATGGTCATAATCTAAATGTAGTTAACAATGAGGAATAAAATCCAATATTAACTAAACACCATCTGAAAACCATCTGCGAAATCTCTACTACATGATCAAATAAAAATTATCTAAAAACTGGGACAAGGCTTCCATAGACCAAAACCATAATAAATATTAACTGTCTGAAAGAAACTAGGCCTTCTTAAATATAGAAGACTTACCAACTGGTACTCTTCACTCCTGTCTGATGAAACCTACTACTTATCAGGACCCCTAGACTATGCCTCAGAACCTGGAGGGGGAGGGATCAATATAGATATACTAGTACGCAGAGCAATCCAAAATAAAGCTTTTATATAACTAAAATAGTTGGAGAGCAATTTGTCAAAATACCATAGATGAAGTAGTTCTAGAATACATGCACACTTTTTGAAAATCATAAATCATTCTTGCCAATGCAATGTCTAATCTTTGTATTACTTTTGAGTTATGTGGCACTCCCGTACAATTTTGATATTCCACGGGCGGTATAGAATCTGCCGTTGACTCGCGGGGAAGCCCCCAACCCGAGTGTGCCGCAAGGTTGGAGTTTCTGATTCTGATATGCCACACAACACTAGGCCAGTGTAATACACTCAGATCGGTAAATCACAGTTTTGGGCAACGAGTTATCTGAACTCATACCTTCTCTAGGGAACCACCTAACATCTCTTTATGCCCAATTTTGTCCTATTCTGAATTATGCATTATTCTAGTTTCAATATCTGAAAATTCTGACTTCAAACATACGTTCTATTCTGTTCTGAATTTATCATGGCATAATCTGAATTGGTGTCATCACACCAAGACTTGCAAGTCCTATTTCTAAGCCATAATGTATCATGCATAATTCTTTCATTAAGGCACAGTTCAAACCACCCAAACAGTATAAAAGATTTCATGTTCCGAAAACATAAGTCAAAACTGTGTTGAGATTATTCAAACATATGATGGTTATGTGTTCTTTTGGCAAACCATGCTACTCTTAGTTATATGCATATTCAACATTTATCAACATGCATAACCCTCTCTTTTTATATAGAAATCAAATTTCTAGTCATAGCATAAATTAAGACATTTCATATCATGCTTTCAAGATGCAATTTAGAACAATTCATATCATATGAAATATAAGAAAAATTATAATAAGAGAGGATTTCATTATAATTCATGTTCTCAATTACATATTCATCCTTAAACACATTTATACACACACACACACACACACATATATATATATATATATATATATATATATAAGTTTTCTATCAATTTAGGGAAAGGCCTAAAGGCCAAAACAATATCATCAATGCTTCTAAAACATGAATATATTCATAAATCTGAAAAAACCCTTTCTTAAAATCAAGATTTCTATACCCATGAGATTTTAGGAAAACCCCGTGTACCTTAAGTTAGAAGCTTTTGAACGAACTCTAACTTTTGGGATGCTATACGTACGGTTGATGGGTGTTTCTTGTATCCCTCGCAATGGGGATTCCAAATCTCGAAAAATTATTGAAAACCCATGGTGAAATCTTTAAGATATTTTGATCTTTGGGTTGAAACTCTAAGAAGCGTTCTTGAGAGAATTTGAGAGAATGGGGGCATAATTTGATTATTAGAGGCTGAATCTAATGTTATTGGGCTATTTAAGGGTGGTAAATGACCCAAATACCCCTCTTGGATGCGGAGCTTGACTGCAGGAAATTACACTAGAAGGAATAGGTAGGGCGCCGCCTCGCTTATTGCCCTGGTTTACTGCCTCTCACGAAAATGGCTGTAACTTTTTGCTCAGGTATCAGATTTTCTATGAAATTGGTATCGTTGGAAAGATAATTTGAAGAGATTTCATTTTATATATAGTAGGCCCTCCAATTCATTATATACAAAGAGATATGGTCGATTGATGTTGACCCAAGTTTCGACGCTCACTCAACTCGAATGATAGGAAAGCTTTCAACTTGTCCTTGAGTTAGGGGACCTTTATGATCTTAATTCATGCTCAAATATGTTCCCACACTCCATAATTGATTAACATGCCAAATTTGCATAGGATTTAAGGCTTTTGAATCATCTACGCATAGAAATGACGATTTTCGTTCTAGCCCAAAATGCGGAGTGTTACATTATTTCCCCCTTGGGATCATTCGTCCCCGAATGATGGGTAGGAATGTTGAAGCTTAAAGGTATGGAATAATATGGATATGAATGTGTCTTATAAGAGAGGATATAACTGATTTGAAACATTTAATCTTCTATCATGAAATTGAATTCTGAGCTTACTTGAAAAAAATCCCATAATAAATGCATAATTCCATCATAAGGTTGAGGTTTCAAAATTCATGTTTTTTTAATCTACTTCAAAGCCTTAACTTACATACATACATACATACATACATACATAAGGATTATTAAAATCAACATACTTATGCCAATAAATTTTAGGATAATTCTACATACCTTTGATGGAGAAAAATTAAATAATAACCTTGAATTTGAAATCTACAAGCTTTAGCATTGAGAAACCCCTTCTTAATGATATTGGGAGGAAGAGAATGATGATTTGGAAGAAACCCTAGCTTCTTTCTTGAGAGAGAAGAGGAGAATGAGCATTTAAATCTGATTATAAAGAGTAATAATTCTTATTGGAAGATGTAAGTTGTGCGGGAGGAGACGTTTGTGGTGGGGAAAAAACCCAAATACCCCCTTGAAAACTTTGTAACAGTGCAAAACGGTTCCTACTGATGATTTGGGTGATGGATCGTCACTCCCGCGATAGACAGTCACTCCAACCGTTCCAAAATGATCAATTTTCTCTCTATTTGCTTAAGGGTGATGGTTTGGTGCGACGGGCCATCACCCTAGCCGTCGTACCTTGGAAGACAAACACCTTTTGATAAATCACGCATAAATTTTTAGTATGATATCAGATTAAAGTAAAATCGATGGCGTTGGAAAGAAGACTAGAAGACCTCTCATTTGATATATAGGAGGCCACCCTAACTCATTATATTCTAGGAGTAACAATTGTTGGAAGTTGACCCAAGTTGGAACATCTCCTAAAACTCAATCGGTAGAAAAATTCTTAACTCGACTTTGAGTTAGGAAATTTTTATGATCTAAATTTATCTCCAAATATGTTCCCTCACCAAAGAATTGATCCTCACACTTATATGGACACAAAATCATTAGGTTCGGGTCTATATATGTAGGAATGAAGGTTCAAATTCTAACCCAAAAATGTGGGGTGTCACACAAATGAACCCTTAATCTAAATGCCCTATCAAGTATTTCAGTCACTTAAACATGGAAAATTGCACGTAATATTAGAAGCTGTGGAATCATACCTTATCATCCATATTGTAATAAGAAAAAAGAAAAAGGAAAACTTTACACCTTGTTTGGATCGTTATTATAAATACGACATTTGCTTAGATTGCTATTTAAGATATATTATATCGTATTGTTAAATCCATCGTGCATAAGAATGAAAAGCCCCATTGTGTCTGTTAGCCTTATACTACGTTGCAACATTCTTTTGGACATTTTTCAATAGTTTTGTGCAAATTATGCAAGTTATGAATTTCGTTTAATCCATAAAAACGTAGAATCCCATGAGACCACCCTTTAATTTTTGTTTACCATACAAATTTTTATGTGCCACACATTTAACTAAACAGAAGCTTTTATCTCTTCCGTCCATTAATCTGTTCACACCTATAAATAATCCTCCTTTTCATTCTTCATTTCTCATAATCACAATTTGTTTTTAACAAAAGTAAAAAGAATGGAGGTGTTTAACAAGAAAATAACATCTCCATTCTTTGCTTTCTTGTTTATTTCTTCTCTTCTTATTCAATGTTTTCCGTGTGTTTCATCAAAACCAATTCCTGGAGGAAAATACAATAAGCCAGTCCCAAACCCAGGCCCCGCAAATCCGGTCCCAAATCCAGGTCAACCACTTCCAAAACCTACAACACCGGGGGGCAAAAAATTTTGCGTACCCAAACCTGAGGCTACAGATAAAAAATTAACGGCCTGTATAAAATGGGTTTGCAAAGAGGGAGGTGTGGATTGTGGCCCAATTAATCCTGGAGGTGCATGTTCTCAGCCCAATACTCTTAGGTCTCGTGCAACCTGGGCCATGAATGCTTACTTTCAAATGAAGGGTAAAACTGACGGTATGTGTGATTTTTCAGGCACTGGTGTCGTCTCCTCCACTGATCCAAGTAAGTATTCAACATTTTTTTTATCAGTGTAAAGAATTTTGTATATTATTAAATCACTTTGAAGACGAAGAATTTTTGCGATACATATTGACAACGTTTTGTCAGATCACCAATAAGATAACCACGTATAATTCAGCATAGTAATTAAGATTAGTAACCTAAAATATTAGGCAAACAACTCAAATAACAGTTTAAATCATATCGATAGTGTAAAAGTTTTTAAAATTGTAAGCTTATGTAAGTTTTCACAACATTAAGTGTTTAATCACTTATTATAAAATAATAAAATATTGAATTTGGATTGAAATCAAATTTATAATTAATAGACCGTGAATTCAATAAGAAAACTAAAAAGGAAGCAATGCAGTTCTATCCTAATACAATTTTTTTTGTAATTAGTCCCATGAAAAAATTATAATTATACCCATTAGTAAGTTTTCAAATGGAGAAAATTATAACTTATCATTTTTTTAGTGGATATTTTGGTAAGACAACATTATTATTCTTGATTCTATAGTAATATAGACAGATAGATATAAATTACATCAACTTATTGTTTAGGCTATTTAAATAGTGTAAAACGATCTTGTATTTTTAGTTTATAAAAGTTAAAACTCTGACGATAATTATTGATATTGTTCATATAAGTAAATTAGTAACTAATCTTACAAATAAGATAAGTAACTTGTTACAACATATTAAAATGCAGCTCACATTCAATATTGTTAGGGTTTTTTGCCCTAATTTTCTTACTATATTTAAGCTTTACTTTTTCTTAGAAGGAAAATAAAAGTTATCATAATTACTTTTACATTTCCTGATAGAAAAAATATAATTCTTTTTCATATTTGGCAAACCTCTTTCTTGGAGGAAAGGTTTTGGACATCTATAAATAAAAGACCCCCTTCCCATATCATAACACAATAGCATCAACAATGTAGTCATCAAAGAGTCTCGTTTAGGGGGAGATTTTCTCTCTAATAGTTTTACGTTTTCTTTTATATTAGGTTTTTATATGTAGGCCGATTGGCCAAACTATATAATCATCATGTTTTTAGTATGTTTTTCTTTTCGTCTGATTTATCGTCTCAATAGTTTGTAACTAATAGCTTCTACATGACGCCCTCTCGATTTCGAACCCAACAAATATTTTTATCATAAAACATTCTTGAATTATTTTATTGAAAATCTAATGATACTTGTCCTAATAATTGTTTTTTTTTTCTTTTTTTTTTTTGTAGGTTATGGTACATGCAAGTACCAATCTTAAGTTTTTCGGACCCCAAAAGAAAGATATTGGAGCTACTCCAACATTTGAAGAATTAGTTTTGAAATATTAAGCTATTGTTTCTAAATTCTGTATTTAATTTTCACAAACTAATCTAATTATGTTGTCATGTAGTATGTTGTTATTACAAATAAAAAATAAAAAAGATTGTTGCCTACTTAATTTTCCACGATCAAGTTTTAATTAAATTCTATCTTTTATCCTTTTTGTTTGATAATTTAGTGTGCAACATTCTACTAAAACTAAACAATGCTATTAGTATTTGAAGAATTATATATATATATATATATATATATATATATATATATATATATATATCTTTCTCTCTCTCTCTCTATATATATATTTTAATCGTGATTTACTTAATACTAAAAGTAAAGAAAGTATGGCAAATATTAAGTTATTCAGTTCATAAAAGGTATGAACTAAAAGTGTTTTTTTCCACTGTTTTTGGGTCTATCAAGAAAATTCTGTCTCAAATCAACAGCACAACCAACACACCAATATTACACATACAATTTACCAAAATCATCAACAACCCATTCACCACAAATAATATTCGCTATTCATCTCCAAACTATGAGAAGAAGTCAATAACTTCAAAAGTCCATAATAACAAAAAAAAATACTCAAAACTCTAAAGTCATGACTATGGAGCGACTCTAAGAGCTTTCAACTTGAACAAGTGCAAGGCTTATCAGGAATTTATCACGACCCGAGGTTACCCCCTAGTCGCAACAACGGTGCTTACGGTCACAAGTGAACACAAGCTAATTCTTGAGATGGTACCTGCTGTGAGCACTGAGTATAATAATAATATAACACATGTGCGAAAGATACAATGAGAAAATAATACCAATCTGAATATTGAAAATGTGGTTCAACCACAAGTCTAAAACATCTGATGAAATACTGGAAGCTAACTATCAATTTAAAACAACAGATAATACTGAAAGGTCTGGTTAACTGAATAATCGTCTAACTGACTGTTTGATTATTTGAAAAGCCTCTAACTGAATGACTAAGGAGTTGTGGGAAAATCCCCCAACTAACTCTGACTGACTGAACATAATGACATTCTGAAGTACGGAATGATAAATAATATGTAACGCCCCAAAATCTAATCCCCGAGATGCCACACGGTGCTCTGAACTACAAGTAGTTCTGAGATAACCCTAGCTGCTTTCTACTAATCTGAGTCTCAAAAAGGATAAATATAAGCATGAAACCATAATAAGTGCGGAAATCTATTTAAATTCTATGAACATATCTCAAAATGAAAATCTCAATAGCCTAATAAAAACAAATATTGAATAGAATCTGAATATGATTTCTATGCCCATGAGATTTTTAGGAAAACCCGACATACCTTAATACTGGAAGATAATAGGTAATTCTTGAATCTTATGGATTGGGGATTCCAAATAATCAATTGCTTTTGAAAATCCACGGTTGAATCTTGAGTTATTTGATTTTTTATTTTGAAACCCTTGAGAGAGTTCTGGAGGAAAATTGAGAGAAATAAACTTATTTTGGTATTATGGGAGTTTAATCCAGTGTTAGATATGATATGGGGTTGAAAACTATCACATTTACCCTTAATGAGTAGAAAGGAAGCCGAAAATTGACCCCAGGCTATACCCAAGGCGGAGCCCTGCTTAGTCCACCGCTCTAGCCCGAGCGGTGCCTTGCTTATAGCCTCTTTCTACTGGTCACAAAAATGGCAGTAACTTTTCACTCCAGTATCAGATTTTTTCAAAATTGGTATCATTGGAAAGCTAATTTAATTATCTACAATTTGGTGGGTATTGGGATGAAAATTTCCATGTATATAAAGAGTCATACACGTTTGAAGTAGACCCTTGTAGAATCGAATATCAAATTTTGGACTAATCAAATGATCTTACCTTAACTTTGTTCTAAGTTATTGCTATGAACACTTTTCACCTCTAAACTACTTCATAGATTAGGATAATGATCATGAAACTTGTATTCACATTCAAATCATTTGGATTAGAGCTTAGACGTGTAGAAACGACGATTTAATTTCTAGTTCGAAAATATGGGGTGTTACATTATCTCCCCCTTGGGATCATTCATTCCCGAATGATGGGTAGGAACTTGTTGAAGCTTAAAGGTATGGAAAAACAAGGACATAATATGTCCTCTAAGAAATATATATCCGATCTGAAATATTTAAACTTCTATCATGAAACTGAATTCTGAGCAAACTTGACTTTACCTGCTTCAAGAAGCTGATTCATGCTGAGTGTTTAGGATTCCCTTAAAGTATTCATGATACAATTATACATATTGAATTGAGAAGTGATAACTTATGAAAGTACGAACCATGAGACAACCAGACGTAGGTTGCACAAGGGTATTACACTATATGAGCTAAAATACTTAGAAATTTTGAGATTATGCGCTGAACTTTTATGCACCGAGCCTTGACCAAATAGCGGAATCTAAAACATCATGCTTGGAATGAACTGAATTCACAATTTACATGGATGGAATAGGTTATATCCTGGGGTGGTCATACGTATGAGACTTCGGATAGTAAGACTGCGTGAAAAGGTGGAAAACCACAGTAACTAATTAGCCTGACCGTCAAACTGAATTCCTGGCTATACAGACTGAATTACACTAGACACTTATACTTAACTTGTGTATTCCTTCAACACCCTTTCTAAAGAAGTCCTAGTAGCCTTAGAAAGAAAGGGATCTTGGGAATGAGTTACAAAAGACATCCAACTAGGGAATCACAACAATGACATTACTCTTTAACACAGAATATAGACATATAACTCATAAACTAGATAGAATTACCACACCTTAAGCAAAACAATTTCTTACTTTCAGGTTAGACACACTTCTAAAATACTCTCTCAACTATACTTTTCCCCTTAAATATCATGCTCATTGATTCCACTTATTTTTCTCACATGGACGCTGATATCTCCATCTACTAATGTCTAAAATGAACCAAATCCTCTCACTATCTTCAAGCCTAACTCAAACCATAAGACACACCACATAATACTGTAGTACTAGTCTGAATCATAAATTCAGTATACCCGGCATTTCACAATTCCTCATCTCATGCATAATTCTTATTGCCACTCCCATAATCACCTTCAACTTCTGATTAGACATTCACAAACACTCAAAGCATCCATCAGTGTGTAAACAAACATGACATTCAAGCCTATATTCTTACCCACATATGCACTTCTAAAAAAAAACTCCTAAACCACCTTCCTCATATTCTCTAATACTTCTATCCATAACAACTTCCTTACACTATTCAGATGATACACACAAAATATTATCAACTAACCGAGCCATACATGAAACTTCACCTCAAAATTCTTTCAAACTTATAGACTTGGACTCAATCTTACTCCACAATTACTGCCTTATCTCAACTAAGCATACAACCATATTTCCTTAATAAGAAATTTTTACTCTCTCCCATCTAGATAATTATTCATCAACACTATATCGACCTAAGGGAAAGGTCATTGCAAAGTTGGAATATCGGGATTTGGAACATGAGGGGAGTACTAAGCATAACTTGATACCCTTTTGAGGCATGAGAAATAGAGCACTCACGGCATTGACTCATTAAAGAGGTCTAATCTGAGGAAGTACCCAACTGGGAACTCATCATACTACAAGCTAGAAGAATACATGATTCCCTATCATATCCATGAATATGAACTATGATCGTGGAGCTGAAACATAAGTATGAGTATGTATCAGAATAACTAAAGCAAACTGCTGAAATAAAAATAGATTAAGCATCACTCTTCTCACGGCTATTCCACCACTTACTGGCTCAATAATTAGAATTTGAAATCTTAACTTGATTACTCGTTCTATCATCTCTCCCTTAGATTCAAGCCATCACTCTGAGTCGGTGAACCACTGTATACACACTGGTATAACTGAAATCACTCTACTCTAGAGTCTGGGATATACAATACACATAAAACTAAACTTACTCTGAAAGACAGTATCTTCGTGTATAATACCAAATACTAATATCTCCTTCCAAGATTCAACCCTTAGGCTTTTATAGCCCCAAAAGTCGTTATATAACAACTTAAACATTCCCCAACTTAGATACTAACACTAAACATGGATATCATCAACCTCTAACACATTATACTTCTTCCGTCAAAGTCTACCGGTATCGCATCTCAAAACCTTTATCCCTCCCCTAATCCATGAGAATCAAAATCATACTAAAAAAGGCTCAACATCCTTAATCATAACTTCATAACTTAGCTATCACGAACATCACATATTATTTAACTAGTCTTTCTCCACCTAGCAACTCAATGGTACTACTAATCCATACAACATGCAATGATCCTAAAAAATAACACATCCCCATAGTACCTTGGGCGTACTTCTACATCATACTTACAACACCAGACTTGATTTTGAATCAAATAAACTTAAGATCTTGTATACACTATTCAAGCCTACTAGGTTATTTTCACACAACTAACATCTACTACATTATTCATTATACCCACCTTGATCACCATCTACTATTCCAACTTAGTGTTTAGTTCTAGCTACGAAGAACCATAACTTTACACAATATTCTTACATGCCAAACATCTGAAAACATTAACCAACCAAAACTTCATAACAGTAAGGATCAATCACAATCCTATGATCTATCTTATTTAAAACCCATTAACACGTCCTCCTTCTACATAACATTACTATCTACCCTTATACAACTAAAATTAGGGAAAAACTCTATAAGTCTCAATTAAGCTCCCTTTTATAATATCAGGGGCATCTAATTCAACGACACTCTTCCACCAAGTACCTTCATCAATAAACTACACCTTCCTTTCTCACAACAAACACCGTCAACAACTCTTTTCATACTTCAAGCAATCAACAATTCACCTTAACTAATAAATCCTTCTCTACCTTCTACTAAACTAACACACAAGGACGTATCACTTCACTACTAACTCTCTCTCATGCAAAAAGATTCAACTATACATATATTTAACCAACACTAGAATAACAAACTGCTAGTGAATCAAAATAGGCCTCACACGGCTTCACTAGACTTTGATTTTTGTGTTTTGAACAAGAAAAAGAAGATGAATGACAAGGAAACTATGCTAGTGAATCGAAAGAGCCCCACACGGCTTCACCAGACTTTGATTTTTTTTTTTACAGAAACACCATGATAACAAGATTGCATATTATAAGAGATAGAAAATTAACACAGGATGTTCAATGATCTAAGAATACACATCTTACTCTATATAAATAGAAATTTGAGTCAAGCACATCCCCCACATACTACCATACAATCCACACATACTACTAGATACCACAGTAGTCTACTACTATAGAGAGGTTAATCATCCTCAAACACCGGTTATTCAATTAAAATATTTATTTACAAAAAAGTCGTACTCACTCTGACTTCTAACTCTATGACTTTATATCACTAGATTCTTGGTCTAATCTTACTCCCAATTGGTCATGACACTGACACTTTAAATTATACTACTATTTGGGTGGATATGTAGTTCCAACATTCTTCTACATATTATTCCCTCTGAAATATGACATCTGTAACATAAATTTTAAAAAGGACCGAATACTCTTAATACTGCAGGTTGAAAAGCATGATTTTATTAAGATCAAGGTTCACACCAGAACCAATACACTCTGAAGAAGTAAAGGACTCTTTCCAAGTCCTTGGAAAACTCTTATATGATTCAATCAGAAAGAACCATACCATTTAGACTCTAAACTTCTGTACTTGAATTAGCCCAATAATGAGACATGTATGAGAATATCAGAGAAAGGAAAGAATTGGGATGACTGTTACTTTCATATTGGTGATACCATAGCATGAATTAGAGTATGAAAGAGGAACATTCTGACTCTGTTGCACGAACTAGAACATGAAGAAAGAGAGACATTCCTAAATACGTTGTAGCCTCCTACTTATTAGTGTGATGCACTACACACCCATAAACAAGACTCTACCCGACACGATTTTGCAGAAACCCTGGGATCATGAACAGTGCTCTGATACCAAGTTTGTTATGACCCAAACTAGGGCCTGGCCATGATGGACATCCCAAACCATGAAGGAAAGAAATTCCCCTCTCTATATGGTAATCATGCACAACATTCATATAATAAAAGAATATGTGGAAACATAATCTGCTATGAAAACATGGTCAATTATGAATTGAACATAAGTATGGAAACTGTAAATCAACTACATATGAATAACATCTGACTCAGTCTGCGAAATATCTGCTAGATGGAAATCTAACAACTGTCTAAAACTGGGACAAGGCCCCTAGTAGACCAAAACGATAATGAGTGACATAATCTGAAAGGACAGGCCTTCTGGAATACAGAAGGCTCACTACTACACAATCTGATTAGCTATCTGAATTATCTACTACTTATTAAACCCCTAGATCGAACCTCAAAACCAGGAGAGAGGAGGGGGTTAATACAGATGTACTGGTACACAAAACATTCCAAAATAAAGCTTTTATATAAATAAAATAATGAAGAGCAATTTGTCAAAAAATCATACATAAAATAGTTTTCAAAACATATCGGCACCTTTTTGAAATCATAAATCATTCTTGACAATATAGTTCCTATTCTTCATTTTAATTCTGAGCTAGGAGGTACACCCCTACAATTCTAAAATCCCACGGGTTGTATGGAATCCGCCATTGACTCGGCAGGGAAGCCCCCAACCCAGGTGTACCTCATGGGTTGGAGTTTCTATTCTGATACGCCACATAGCACTAGGCCAGCATAATATAATATACCCCTATCAGAAAATCATAGTTTCGGGCAATGATTTACCTAAACTCGTGCCTTCTTTGGGGAACCACATAAGCTCTCTTTACCCTCAATTTTATCCTATTCTAAATCATTCATTTTTTTTCTAGTTTCAACATCTGAAAAGTTTGATTTCAAAAATTCATTCTATTCTATTCTGAACTAACATGGCATAATCTGAATTGGTGTCATCACACCAAGACTTGCAAGTCCTATTTCTGAGCCATAATGTATTATGCATAATTCTTTCAATAAAACACAGTTCAGACCACCAAAATATGCAATTAGTATAAGAGATATTATGTTTCAAAACTCAAGTCAAAACTGTGTAAAAACTGTCATTAAGCATATGGTGGTCATGTATTTCGGCAAGCATGCAACTCTTTCATTAAATGAATGTTCAACCTTTATCAATATGCACAACCCTCTCTTTCAAATTCAAAACCATAAATCAAATTGTAGCATTAATCAAGATATTTCATATCATGCTTTTCAAGATACAAAACAATCCATATCATATGAAAATTGGAAAAATAATATCAAGAGAGGGATTCATGTGAATCATGCTCTCAATTCATTCATAAATCATAAAACTTATGCAAACGTGTATATATGTAATTTAAATCCATTTGGGGGAAGGCCTAAAGACCAAAACAATGTCATCAAGACTTCTAAAACATATTTATATTCACAAATCCAAAACCCCTTTCTTAAAACATGATTTCTACGCCCATGAGATTTTTAGGAAAACCCCGCGTACCTTAATATTAATTCTTGAAGCTTACGGATTGGGGATTCCAAATCTTTAATCACTTTTGAAAATTCACGGTTGAATCTTGAGTTATTTGGGTTTGTATTTTGAAACCTTTGAGAGATTTCTTGAGGAAAATTGAGAGAAATAAAATTATTTTGGTGTTATGGGAGTTTAATCCCGTGTTAGATATGATATGGGGTTGAAAACTATCATATTTACCCTTAATGGGTTGGAAGGAAGATGAAAATTGACCCCAGGCTATACCCAGGGCGTAGCCCTGCTTAGTCCACCACTCTATCCCAGGCGTAGCCCCCCTTAGAGCACCGTTCTAGCCCGGGCGGTGCCGTATTTATAGCCTCTTTCTACTGGTCACGAAAATGTCTATAACTTCTCACTCCGGTATTGGAGTTTTGTAAAATTGCTATCGTTGGAAAGCTAATTCAATTACATAAAATTTGATGGGTCTTGGGATTAAAATTTTCATGTATATAAAGAGTCATACACGTTTGAAGTAGACCCTTGTAGAATCGAATATCAAATTTTGGACGAATCAAATGATCTTAGCTTAACTTTGTTCTAAGTCATTGTTATGAACATTTTTCACCTTTAAACTACTTTATAGATTAGGATAATGATCATGAAACTTGTATTCACATTCAAATCATTTGGATTAGAGCTTAGACGTATAGGAATGATGGTTTAAGTTCTAGTTCAAAAATGCGGGGTGTTACAAATAGGCCCCAGCTGACTCATAATGTCTGAAAATAATACTAAAATAAACCTACTAATGAAACTAAAAATCTGAAAACTAAGTTCTCGAACTATGAGGACTCACTAACTGCAAGGATGTAGATGAGATACTCGAAAATCACTGTCGTCGCTGAGATTGAGCACCTGAACCTATATTATGAGATAATGTATCACACAGACGTATATGTGGATTAGTACTTAGAGGATGTACTGAGTATATGGGGGTGCATGTAATAAATAAACAATTTCATCAGAATTTATAAATGGCCAAAAACATCGATAGGCACTCAAAGTTGTTGCCAAAATTCACTTAGACACCTAAACTAAGGCTTGTTCCTATCAGGCCCCTAAACACCCCACATTTTGTTCCAATTGGGCCTTTTTTGCCGTATCAGGAAAAAGCTCAAAGTGTGTGTTGTACACACGCGATGATGTGGCAAAATGAGCTAATTGGAAGCTGACACATGGCGTTGTGGGTCCAATAATTATTAAAAATTAATTATAATTTTTTTAAAAAAGTTATATAAAAATGGCATTGAGGAAATTATTAAAAAATAATTCTAAAATTATTTTAATAAAATTGATTATTTAAAAAATATTATAATTTCCTTATAATACAAAAAACAAATTATAGTTTCCAAAAATCAGTTTTTAAAAAGAAATATTTTAAAAGTCAGTTTTTTCAAAAACTATAATAGTCAGTTTTTTAAAAAACTATAAAATTTTAGTTTTACAAACTATAATTTTTGATTATTAAAAACTATAATAATAATTTTTTTGTAAAATTATAGTTTTCAAAAAACATCATTTTTCTTGTATTATAGTTTTTAATAATCAGTTTTTAAAAATAAATTAAAAAATATTTTATAATAGAAATTATAAAATTTTTAAAAAATTAAAATAAGAAATGGCATTGAATATCCAAATTATTAAAAAATAATTATATAATCATTTAAAACTAAAAATAAAAAATTGATTATTAAAAAGAAATTATATAATTTTAAAAAATAAAAATAAAAAATTGCATTGATGATCCAAATTCCAAATTATTAAAAAATAATTATAAACTTATTGATTAAATAAAAATAAAAAAACTGATCCAAATTATTAAAATAATTTAAAATTTATTTATAAAAAAACTGATTATTATTAATAAAAAATTATAAAGTTTTAAAAAAACTCAAAAAAAAGTGAATAAAAATCTCCCCACCTTCCCCCTCCTCCCTCCCCCCGTGTTCATCTTCTTTCCCACTCCCCCACCCTCGACATTTCTTTTCTCCTTTAAACTTCACTGTGAATCTAAAAAATACACACACACAATTAGAGTGTAGGGTTGGCTGGTCCATTTATATTATAATTGCATAATTTTTATCTTATTGTTAGGGCGAAAGCTGCATCTTCGGTCTTCTAACAAATACTTCTGCTATTCTTTTTACAGCCCTCCGATCTGATACTCCTGAATGAAGAATGAAGATGGATATTGGGATTCGTTTTTGATGTTATATGAATTTTTGTTCTGCTCTTGTGCTGGATCTTACATTAATTCTATTGATCTTCTAGGGGTGGGGTGGGGTTGAAAATGTAGAGGGTGGGGTAGGGTGGGGTATTGTGAAGAAGATGACATAAGAGGGTGGGGTGAGGTGGGGTTGAAGATGCAGAGGGTGGGGTAGGGTGGGGTATTATGAAGAAGATGACATAAGAGGGTGGGGTAGGGTGGGGTTAAAGACGTAGGGGGTGGGGTGGGGTGTTGTGAAGAAGATGACATAGGGGGTGAGGTGGGTTGCGGTTGAAAATGAGGGGGTGGGGTAGGTTGAGATGTTGTGAAGAAGATGACATAGGGGGTTGGGATGTTTTTTTTTTAAAAAAAAGAATTAAGAAATTATAATCATTAAAAATTATATTAATAGATAATTTAAATAACAATTTTCTAATTAATATTTTTGGGCCCCCTCAGTGCCACTTGGCATATTTTAATTTATAATTTAGTAAAACAAAAATTCCTCACGCGCCTACAGCTAGTGCATTGCACACGTAGTGCTATGTAGGAAAAAAATACCCAATTGAAACAAAATGTGGGGGGTTTAGGAGCCTGATAGGAACATGCCAGTTTGGGTGTCTAAGTGAATTTTGGTAACAAGTTTGAGTACCTATCGATGCCTTTGGCCTTTATAAATCATGCATGCTAAATGTAAATGACTCACATAGCTCGAGTAAATCTGAAATACTGAAATTTGAAATAGTGGATGATAAAGAACATATTCTAAATCTTGTGAGTCATTACACTTAGTTCTAAAAATTTGTATTCTCTTCTTGTTCTCAATTCATGTAAACTTGAAGAAATCTGAGACTCATTTTGCATAGCAATTACTTTATCTCAATACTTTAAACATTTAAACTGTTTTAAGAGCGGGGGAAGTTTTGGGAGGTTCTTCTAATCGACATGTACAACATATGCGCATCCATGGTGTCCCACGACTAGCCCCCGTAAGGTTAGGGCTATTCTGTCTTTGCCATTGAAATAGAACAATTTATCTCAGTGATCACTATCTTTGTCATCCACGTATAGTGGGAATAAATATCTCAAACTACGGTGATACATAGTTCAAGGGTATGAAACCGTAGTAATGTACCCAACTCGACGCTTAATTGTAACACCCCGATTTTCTAAACCGAAGTGCTACATGGTGCTCATAATCCCGAAGGACCACAATCTAACCCATGATTGATATATGTACCTGTATACTGCATAATATAACATGAAAATGCCAAAACATGTACTGAATGGCCATAAGGTTCAACTCTAAACAAACATCTGATAAGAACAAGACCTGAAAATGGTATGACAATATCAAAATAAATCTAAAATAACTGTCTGACATACTATAGTCTAGAAAGCCTCTAAACTGTCTAAATAAGGAGTTGATGGGACATGTCCCCAACTAACTCCAACTACTGAAATAAACTGAAGACTGAAATAGTAATGAAATCATCATGTCCTCAAAAGATGAGGCCTTACTTCTAACTCTGACTGCTGTGAATGGAATCTACTGCTGATTTGGAGCTCGTGTCTTTGAACCTATGGCATAAAATAAAACACAATAGCATAAATATGTTAGTACATCTAAATGTACTGAGTATATGAGTGAGGCAGGTTAAATGTAAAGGGTTATATGCATGAACAATACTGACTAATATGAGCGTGATAATACATACATACATAAGCAACTATAACTGAACTTGTGGTGATATTGGCTAGAGAGTCTGAATACTGATGACATGACTTTACTGGTACTGAGGTACTGAATAGATAAACGACTATTTTTGACAGTCTAAATTATGAAGAAATGGTCTGATCGATTGTGTCTAATAATCCTGAACTGAATGTTGATAAAGTATCTATGATGACTAATATAATTGATATAATTGTGATGATCGGCGTAACCGATATAACTGATACTGAGTGACTATATCTGACAGTCTAAGTTCTGATAGAACTATTTGAGTTCCATTTTGTATGGAGTAACTAAATCTGAGATTAGTCCTATCTAGTGGATGATCTTTGAGTATACTGATAATAAAGATGCTTTGACTTAGTCTGATATCAGTCCTATCTAGCGGGTGATCTTTAAATTTGATTATTCTGATACTGATTAACCATAGTTGAGATCAGTCCTGTCTAATACGTGATCTTGAAGACTATTTATAATGATAAGTATTGACTGTATCTAACGGTACTGAATTTGTACTACTGAGCTGAGTTGAGTGTGTCTGAAAGTCATGAATGTGTAACTGAAATGGTAGGATGTATTCATCTAACCGAAATGCCCCATGCTAAGCTGACTGAGGTCCAATCTCTGCCCTGACTAGAAAGGTATTAGTACTGCGCCACCAGTAAAGACAATTGCTGTAAGGTCAGTCCTACTCTAGTGGGTGAGCCCTGGGACCAGTCCTATATATATAAATGTGATAACGGGTGATCCCTGAGTATGTCAGTACTATCTAATCACATCTTGTACCTACACTGGCTATGTAATTTTAGAACTTAGGGATTTCTTCTAGGGATCTCAGTCCTATTCTAGGGGGTGAGCCCTCATCCGTAGGTTAGCTCGGTGCTGAATCCTACTCCCATATGAAAGACACTGAATTGATTAACTGAACTAATACTAGTGGTATTGTTTAGCGGAGCTAAACTAAGTTTACTGAGTTTCTTTGACTGACGGAACATACTGAGTTCTGATAGCTAACTGAGTTCATGAGATTAATGATCTTACTGAGTATTGAGTTTATAAGATTTCTGAGAGTACTAAATTACAGATATTACTGAAGTTTACTTAGTACTGAGATTACTGAAATTAACCGAGGTTACTGAACTGGTGAGACTACTGAGATTTCTGAGTTTTCCTGAGTCACATGACTGATTGAATTCTATAGATCATGGCTTGACTAAGATTATCATGATAACATGACATGGCTCTAGGCACACAACTATATTTTTTGGGTACGAGTACCCCCAGGACTTGATGGAAGGAAACCGACAAGACTTGACAATTCTTGAATACATAATCAAGATCAACAATTCATAACACACTAACTTGGGGATTTCATACAACACATGGTTATCATATTCTTGTTCATGAATAAGAATGCAAACATTCATAGCATAATTCCATACTTTAACATCATGAGCATTCTATCAACATATGCATGTCACGACAATAACATGGGAACCATTTAAGCATGAGAGAGTAGTATGCATTTATCATGTAGGTCATACTTTAGCTATTATTCATGAATTCTAGGATCTTAGGCCTTTTATCAAACACCTTTCATGCACACTTTATGGTATAGGCATATTCATCACATTAATGATTCAAACTACCTAAAATTCATATATTTCAATTTACATGTCATCCTAGTTTCATAAAATCACATAAAGATTCTAACTTGGGAGTTCTATAGCAATCAATCACACAAACATAATAAAACCACAACATGACTTCGTGATTCATAATTTAAAAGAGGATTCTTGAAGTTTATGGATGAAAGGGATCCATAAATCAACACTATGAGTACCTTAGTTCTTGATTTAGTGAAGATTGATGGAGAGATTCTTGGAATTTGATGGTAGAATTTGCTTGAACTTGAATACCCTAATTGAAACCCTAGCTTGTTCATGAGAGGGTTTTAAGACAAGAGGTTATATTTTGGTGTAATGGAGGCTTAATCCCATGTTATTGAGTATATATATGAAGGCAAAATAATCAAAATACCCCTAAGAGCATGGAAATGGAATGCTGAAATACTGGGCAAGCACTGGAGTTCACAGGCGGCACCTGGCTAATCCCGGGGGACTTTCCCATGCGGCTCCTACCTTAGAGCAGTGCTCTAGCTGGGGCGACGCAGTCCAATCACCCCAAGTTACTATTTTTGAAATCCAAACATGCCCTTACGCTATCCAAAAAATTCCAAAATTTACCTGAGATGTACTACAACCTTGCCCCATCGTAACACAACTTGAAAATTTAAAAACCAAGGTCAAGAAGGTCATCAAATAAATTCCCGAAGTTTGGAGGTCTAAAGTGAGACTAAGTGTTGAATCTTGAACACTTGGCAAAATTTTCTAAGTCCTGGAGCTTGGAAAGCTTAATGAGCTGAACTTTAGACTTAGGATTTTACGGGGTATTACAATATCTCCCCCTTGGGAATATTCGTCCTCGAATGAGTCTGACTGAGAGGAAAAATAATAAGCTGAACATGAATGACTAAAATATGATCTCATGACTAACATGACAAATAAACTGATTCATACTAAAAATGCATATCTGATGCATGGGTAACTTAATAATGAATGTAGGACTGAGGATTCTGATAAACTGAGTTTTCTCAAAATGAGAATGCATATCTAATGTATAATGGGAAAGCTGAATCCATGCATATCTGATGCATGATTACATGATTGACATAGCTGATAAACTGATCATGCATATCTGACACGTGAATACATGACTAAACTAACTCATGAACGTGCGACTGAACATGCAATAGTAAAGGCACTAAGATTGAACTGAAATATGAGAACATGACTAAGTCTGCTACATGACATATGGACTGAACATCATGAACTGAACTGAACCTCTGAATACTTAAATTACAGCTGAGGGTTTGACTTGAAGGTCAAATTATGAGTACCCTCTATTCTAAATTGAATTCGTTATGCAAGGAGAAACTGAAGGATCTAAGACATGAGAGCATTAAGAAAAGATGGGGTATCTCCCCCTTGGGACGCTATGTCCCTCTAAAAATGCTTACCTTACAGAGATACTGGGGTGATGCACAGGGCATCTATGAACTAGTTTATAACAAAACCTCGGGAGTCTAGAACTAATGCATGATGTATGAGCTGAACTGAACTTGCTGGTTTTACTAACTAACTCATGCTGAAACATATGCTCAAATAAGAGAAAAATATCTAAAAATGCATACCATGACCATGAAAGACTTGTAACATACCCGAATCTAGGTCAGGAAAACTTTTCGAATCATGACGGGTCTGGAGAGCATAAAGTCTATTCTGACGCTGACCACTCTTTGTACCTTGCTGACGCAACTCTTTACCCCTCTGTGCTAGAGGTCTACACTATCGCATCCTGTGGCGTATCTTGCCACACCCAAAGCATAAATTACTTCCTGCTCTATATGCACCTAGATTATTCTTACCACACTCTTCGCAAGGGGGATAGGTAAGACTTCTATTTTTACTACCCTGGGTCTCGGAGCCTGGCACCCCATCATGACAGTCATTTTTGGAGTTAGGTACTAGTGTACAAGCTGAGGATGGAGCTAGGACTAAAAAATTCTGACCATGCCAAGAACGGTTACCACCCTGGGACTTAGGCTGAGCAAAGATGAAACTACCTATCCTTGGTCTCTTACTCTGTCTCTCTCTCTCTCATCCTAATCTTCTACTCCTCTATCTTCTGAGCATGAGTCATAAGTTTGGATAAAGTCATATCACTATTCAACATGGCAGATCTGCACTCGTTTACCCTATTATCATTCACCCCTGACACAAACTTACTCATCTTGGCTCTACAGTTTGCAACCACATGAGGTGCATATCTGGATAATTGAGTAAACCTAAGAGAAATTTCTTTCACCGTCATACGGCCCTGCCTGAGGTTGATGAACTCTAGCACCTTATCTTCTCTAAACTCTAGCTGAAAAAATCTATCAACGAAAGCAGAGGCAAACTCCTCCCACTATATAAAACCTGCATCATCCAACCTTTCTGACTTCCACTATTTGTACCAAGTATAAGCCATATCCTGAAACTGATATATGGCTAACTCAGGGTATTAAAATATCTCCCCTTTGAGAACATTCTTCCTTGAATGAGAGGGAAACAATAAGTTGAACATAAACTAAACATGAGTAACTAGAACATCATCTCATGACTAACTTGACTGGAAAGCTGAACATATAATACTGAACATGCACATCTAATGCATGTGTACTGATTCATGAATGCATGACTGAGTATTATGAGAAACTAAGTTTTCTCGCAATGAGAATGCATGTTTGGTGCATAATCATATAACTGGACTGATACAAGTATGCATGACTGAATATGCAAAGGTACTTGATACCAAGTTTATAATGGGAACATGAGTATGAAACTTATACCAAGTTTGTGATGAACACAGAACATGAAACTGAGTAAGCTTAAGGAGAATTGTTACCTTGAGCTTGATCTTAGTCGGCGGAGAAGAGGTGAGGATACTTGGTATGCATGTATGCTTCTGTTAACCAAGTAGCTCCCTCAATGGACTGATTTCACCAAAGAACTTTAACTAGAGGGACTTCTTTGTTCCTCAATCTACGAGTCTAATAGTCTAGGATTTCGACTGGAATCTCCTCATAAGAGAGGCTACTCTGAACATCTATGCTCTGAAAAGGGAATACAATTGATGGGTCACCTATTCACTTCTTGAGCAAAGAGACATGGAAGACTGGATGAATTGAGGCTAGATCTGAAGGAAACTCAAGCTCATAAGCTACTTTGCTAAAGCGAATGAGAATTTTGAAGGGACTGACATATCGGGGACTGAGCTTTCCCTTCTTTCCAAACCTCTTCACTCTCTTCATGGGAGAGATCTTGAGGTAGACATAATCACCAATCTCAAACACAAGATCCTTTCTACGAACATCTTTATAAGACTTCTATCGGCTCTGAGAAGCCTGGAGTCTTTCTCTAATTAACTGGTTCTAAGGCATCGAATACTAAGTCAGGCCCTATAACTAAGGCCTCACTAACTTCGAACTAACCATTTGGAAATCTACATCTCCTACCATAGAGAACTTTGAATGGAGCCATCTTAATACTGGAATGATAGATGTTGTTGTATGCAAACTCAATCAAAGGCAAGTGGTCATCCCAACTACCCTTAAAATCAATTGCACACGCTCTTAGCATATTTTCTAGAGTTTGAATGGTCCTTTCTGCTTAACCATCTATCTGAAGATGAAAGGTTGTACTGAGATGGACTTGGGTACCAAAACCCTTTTGGAATACTTTCGAGAAATGAGAGGTGAACTGGGTACCTCTGTCTGAGATAATAGAGAATAGAACACCGTGCAATCTGACCAACTCTTTAATGTAGAGTTTGGCGTAATCCTAGGCTGAGTAAGAGGTATAAACTGAAATAAAATGTGCTATTTGGTCATTCTATCTACAATGACCCAGACTGAATCATGCTGATGACGAGTTCGAGGCAAACTCATCACAAAGTCCATATTCACTTCTTCCCACTTCCAAGTAGGAATAATGAACTCCTACATAGGACTACTAGGCTTCTGATTCTCTATCTTAGCCTACTGATATGTAGAGCACTTAGCCACAAACTCTGCAATATCTCTCTTCATCCTACTACACCAATAGACCTCCCACAAGTTGCGGTACATCTTTGAGGCCCTTGTATGAATAGAGTAGTGCACACCATGCACTTCTGCAAGAATTCACTGCCTTAAGTCATCTACATCTGGAACACAGAGACAACCCTGAGAACGAAGAACACCATCTCCCTTTTGGGAGAAAATCTCTATTTTCTGACTCTGAATTGACTCTTCAACTTGACAAGGCCGGGATCACTATCTTGCTTTTCTTTTACCTCAAAAACTAGAGATGATTCTGAACTACTCTGAACACAAACACCACTCTCTGAGGAATCGACTAAGCGAATGCCTAGTCTGATAAACTGATGGACTTCTTGAGATAACTTCTTCTTACTATCCTTAACATGATAAACACTACCCATAGAGAGTCTACTGCGAGCGTCGGCCACTATGTTTTCCTTGCCTAAATGATAAAGGACACTCATGTCATAATCTTTCAAGAGCTCTATCCACCTTCTCAGATGAAGATTGAGATATTTCTCAGAAAAGACATACTAGAGACTCTTATGATCAGTGAAGACACCTACATGAACTCCGTAGAGATAGTGACTCTAACTCTTCAAGGAAAATACTATGGATGATAACTCAAGATCATGAGTAGGATAATTCTTCTCATAGGGTTTAAGTTGTCTGGAAGCGTAAGCTATGACTTTATCTTGTTGCATGAGTACACAACCCAAACCTACTCTGGATGTATCACAATACACTACGAACCTATCTGAACCATCTGGAAGAGCTAAAATAGGAGCTAATATGAGTCGAGTCTTCAACACCTGAAAACTCTTTTCGTAAGGATATGACCACTAAAACTTGACTTTCTTCTGAGTCAATCTGGACATAGAGAAAGCAATAGGAAAAAAACCCTTAACAAACCATCTGTAATAGCCAACCAAACCTTAAAAAACTCCTGATATCTGATGGAGAGACAGGGCGAGGCCAGTTTATTACTGCTTTATTGTTTTGAGGATCTACACTAATGCTATTATCGAAAATGATATGACCAATAAATGCTACTGGCCTTAGACAAAATTTGCACTTATTGAATTTGGCGAATAGATGATGATCTCTAAAAGTTTGAAGTACTGTTCTAAGATAGTCTTCATGATGGCGCTCAGTGTGGGAATAGACCAAAATATCATCTATGAAGACTATGAAGAACATATCCAAGTACAGATTGAATGCATGGTTCATCAAGTCCATGAAAGCAGATGGGGAATTCGTAAGACCAAAGGACATAACTAAGAATTTAAAGTGACCATACCAAGTTCAGAAAGCTATTTTCAGAATGTCACATTCTCTAACTCTGAGCTGATGATAGCCGGATCTAAGATCGATCTTAGAAAAATTACTGGCACCCTGAAGTTGGTCAAACAAGTCATCGATTTTGGTAAGAGGATACTTGTTCTTGACCATGACCTAATGATAATCAATGCACATTCTGATAGAACCATCTTTCTTATGCACGAATAAGACTGGCGTGCCCCACAGGGAAACACTGGGTCTGATGAATCCCTTATCTAATAGATCTTTCAACCATTCTTTCAATTCTTTGAGTTTTGCTGGTACTATTATGTATTGAAAAATAGAAATATGCTGAGTATCTGGGAGATGATCAATACCGAAGTCTATTTCCCTTTTGGGAGAAATTCTTTGAAGATCTTCGGGAAAGACATCTGACTATTCACTCTCGACTAGAACTGATTCAAGACTGGAAGTCTCGAAACTGGAATCCTTAACATGAACAAGATGATAGACACACCCTTTAGATATAATTTCCTTTTTCGAAGGTAAGAAACAAGATGACCTCTGAAAGCGAATACATTATCCTTCCACTCTAGGATGGGTTTATTCAAAAATTGAAACTAAACTATTTTATTTCTGTGGTTGACTATGGCATAGTATGAATAAAGCCAATCCATGTCAAGAATGACATCAAAATTAGTCATTTCCAATTTGACTAAGTCTGCTAAAGTGAATTTTTGAAAAATCATAACCGAGCAATTCCTATATACCCATCGACGTATGATGGTTTTACCCACTGGGGTAGAGACTGAAAAGGGTTTTACTTGAATTTCGAGACTGATTTTGAAATAAACTACTATATATGGTGTAACAAAAGACAAAGAAGCTCTTGGATCTAGCAAAGCGTAAACATGCACAAGAAAGATCTGTAACGTACCAATAATCACATCAAAAGAATTTTCCTGATCCTAGTAGGAGTGAAGAGCATAGAGACAATTTAGGCATTGCCCAGTAGTAGTACTTGAGGTGGCACCCTATTGATTTGGGCGACCGAACTGAGCTGAGGAGTGGAGATGACTCTGGTAGCCTGACTGAGGGCAGTCTCTGACTCTGTGGCTTGGCTTGCCACAATTAAAACAGACATCACTACACGCCCTGTACTCACCCTCTGGTAGCCTGACTAAGGGCAGTCTCTGACTCTGTGGCTTGGCTTGCCACAATTAAAACAGACATCACTACCCGCCCTGTACTCACCTTTGTGGTTCTTACCATAAGTCTGACAAAGAGGATTTGTTCGGGCACTGCTAACACTTCCCTGGGTCTTAGATCTTGGAACTCTATCTCTGTTTCACTCTCTGAACTTAGGAACTGGAGCACTGTCTATAGAGAGATCTGGAACTGATGACTTAGGATGAAACTAAGACTGGTTTCCTCTTTATGACTTAGGCTGAGCAAACTTGAAACTACCTGTCTTCACTCTCTTATTTTGTTTCTCCCTTATCTTAACCTATTGCTTCTCTATCTGTTGAGCATGGGTCATAAGTCTAGCTAAGGTTATGTCACTATTTATCATGACAAATCTTCACTCATTAACCACGCTATCGTTTACTCCTGACATAAACTTACTCATCCTTGACCTACTATCTGCAACCACATGAGGGGCATATCTAGCTAGTTGAGTAAACGTGAGAGAATACTCTTTTACTGTCATATTTCTATGGATGAGGTTGATGAAATCTAACACCTTGGCTTCTCTAAGATCTAGGGGAAAGAACCTATCAAGGAAAACTAAAGCAAACTCCTCCCACTCAACTGACCCTGTATTTTCTGGCCTTTCTGACTTCTACTGCTTAAACCAAGTGTGAGCAGTATCTTACAAATGATATGCAGCTAGCTCAGCACTCTCAATAGTAGTCACCCCCATTATATCTGCCACCTTATGCACCTGATCGAGGAACTCTTGAGGGTCCTCATCTGTCTTAGACCCAAGAAAGGTTGGAGGATTCATTCGGGTGAAGTCCCGAATTCTAGCTGCAGCTGAATTGGCCACTGGGTTGGCCAGAATGACAACTGGTCATTCATTATAGGTAGAACTAACTGAGCAAGAGTGGTAACTACGGTCCTAAACTCCACATGAGAAACATGATCACCCAAAGGTTCTTCGAGTTGAGGGGCTGACTGATTTCTTATCTTAGGAGGCATATTCTAAAATAAAGAGAAGAAGCAGATTAGACTGAGATACTGACTTGAGTTTATGCTCACTGGAATATTATGAATAGTGAAAGAGGGGAAACTATTCCTAAAACATCTCATAGCCTCCTACACATAAATGTGGCACGTAACATACCCATGTACAAGACTCCAGTAGATGCGACTTTCAGAATTCCTAGGACTCTATTGAACCTTAGGCTCTGATACCAAGTTTATAACACCCTGAATCTAGTACCCAAAATGATACACGGTTCTTATGACCCCGAAGGACTACAAGCTAACCCATAACTGATATCAATATCTGTACACTGCATAATATGACATAATTATGCGGAAACATGCACTGAAAGGCCATAAGGTTCAATACTGAACATAACATGGATGATATAACATCTAAGTGGGGTAATGGAATACCCAAAACAAAATTGATAAATACTGAAGTTTGAAACATAACAGTCTAGAAAGCCTCTAACATGACTATCTGAATGAGTAAGGAATTGATGGCACATATCCCCAACTAACTCCAACTAATAAACTAATTCATGAGATAATATAAAAATCATCATGTCCTCAGAGGATGAGGACTCACTTCTACTCTGACGGCTGAGAATGGAATCTACTGGTGATCTGGAGCTCGTGTCTCTGAACCTATGGTATAAGACACCATAGCACGAATGTGTCAGTACTTTGAATGTAATGGTATACATGTGAGGTAGGATAAATACATGGGGCTCATATACATAAATAATAATAATGACTGACTGACAATCCTGAGCGTGAGAAAAGATGCATGAGATATGATAACTAACACCGATACCATGAATACATAATAACTGAACCTGAGTACTGATAACTGAATACTAGTAACATGACATACAAATAACATAAATAACTGTATCTGAATATAACTAATAACATAAGTGGATATATCTGACAGTCCTGAATCTGATAGAACTATCTGAGTTTCGTACTGTGTCTTAGTTAACTGTGTCTGACAGTCCTAAAATCGGAGAACTATCTGAGTTATTTTACTTAGACTGACAGTGCTTGTCCACCTCATCAATCCTCATCGGACAGTGTTTATGTCTCAACCTATGTTGGCTACATAGTTCTGGAATGCAAGGATTGCTTCTAGGATTGATGAGCTGGATAATCATACTCTCAATCTGGCAGTGTGTGTTCCCATCCTTGGGTTCACTTGGTGCTGAATCCTACTCTCATCTTAATAAACACTAAACTAGTTTCCTTGTTCATACGTGGCTTGACTGAACTATTACTGATCGTATTATTTAACTGAACTGAACAGAGTTCATTGAGTTTTGTTAACTGATGGAATACTACTGAGATATGATAACTAACTGAGATTTCTAAGCTTACTGAGATTATAGAGTACGAATGGACTGATACTAAATTACTGAGTTTTCCTGAGTCATGTGACTGACTAAATTCTACTGATCATGGCTTGACTAAGAGTATCTTGAAAACTGACACTAGCTCTAGGCACACAGCTAAAGTGTTGGGTATTTAATATCCCCAAGACTTGATAGCATAAAAGTAGAGTATCACATGTTCTTGCAAAGCATAAAATTTCACATTTGTTCATAATGCAACTATAGAGGCATTTTATTAAACACTTGAATGGCATGAACTAGTATACAACTTTACATGATATATTTTCTCTTGTTTAATTCACATGAACAATTCACCAATCACTTGGAAGGCATAGTATTTGCACATAATACTAATCAACACATTAGTATTACAATTTCAACACCAAATTTACAATTTCAAAGATCTAACATGAATTCACATGATACTACACATATAATTATTAATTTCGCATAAATCTTGTAGTTAATCATGGATTAGAAACCCAATCAATGTTATAATCATGAATACACTTGAATCCAATCATGGATACTACATCTAAATAATAATTCAAGAGTTTAACATGAAGTTCATATAAATCATACCATCATTAATTAGTTTTTCATAAATCTTGAGATAAATCATGGAATTAAAACTCAATTTAACATCATAATCAAAATCAAACTTAGATCTAACATGAGATCTATAAAATAAAGTAACTTGTGGTTTAAAAGAGATTCTTGAACTCCAAGGGTGGAAGTATACCCAAGGATGAAAACTTTAACATACCTTATATCTTGATCTTGAAAGAGATCTAACATTTCTTGAACGTTCTTGGGAAACAAAAATTTTGATGTTTTCTTGATGGTTCTTAAAGAAATTCTTATACTTGTTCTTGATTTTTTCACTTGGGTTCTTGCCCCTTTGAGAGAAAATATGTTGTTATTGAGAGAAGGTGAGGAAATAATGAGAAAATAGGTTAATTGGGGTTTAAAAAAAATGGCAAAGATCCAAAAATCCTTTTAAAAATGACTTAAAATCGCTAAACGGAGGTCCACGATGGTTTGGGCGACGGACCGTCACCCTGGGGATGAACCGTCACTTCAAACCATCACTTTTTGGATAGAAAACAAGCTTACTGCCTCAGTTGTGATAATTTGCACGATGGTCCATTGCAGGCGCGATGGTCCTACAGCCTTTCCGTTGCACTTTGGCAGTCAAGATAGCTCACTGTAAAAATGACCATAACTTTTTACTCCGATATTGAATTTTGTAAAAATTGATATCGTTTAAAATATAATTCAATTATATATCTATTGGTAAGTCATGATCTAAAAAATTAGTAGTATAACAAGATATATGCTCATATGAAGTTGATTATAGTAATATCCTTTTCAAGAATTCAATCGGTAAGGAATGTTTCGATTCGGCTAATAGCTAGGACGTATTTGAGATCTTAATTCACATAAACCTTGATCATGAAAATACCAACGAACCATGATATACTATGCATAATCTTGAAACATGGAGCTAATATTGATTTGCATTTTTTGGGGTATTACAATATCTCTCCTTGGGAACATTCGTCCTCAAATGAGACTGACTAGGCTGAGAAAGCTGATATACTGAACTCATGTACTGAACATGCACAACTAAAATATGATTACGTGACTGACATTAATGACATACTGAAATTTCATACTGAACCTACATATTTGATACATTATTTCATAACTGAAAGTACTGATGTACTGAGTTTTCATATTGAACATGCATATCTGATGCATGGGTACACGAATGAACTGATTCGTGAATGCATGACTGGATTATTGATAAGTTGAAATTTCTTATTTTGAACATGCATATCTGATGCATGAATACATGAATGAACTGGCTCATGAATGCATAACCGATTAAGCAATGGTAACTAAAACCATGTTTGTGAGGTAATCTGAGCATGGAACTAAGTAAGTTCAAGGAAAAATGTTACCTTGATTTGAAAATACTGGTGAATCTGAGACTACTTATGGAATACACATGAATGGGAATATGAGAACAGGATTGAGCCTGAAACGTGATACATGGACTAAATATCATGAACTGAACTAACACGCTGAATACATGGCTTACAACTGATATTGTAGCTTGAGGGTCAATTTATGAGTACCCACTACTCCAAACTGGATTTGTTACGTGGAGAGAACTAGGAGGTTTAGGACATGAAAGCTCAGGGTTATAGTGCATCTCCCCCTTGGGACACTATGCCCCTTGAAGAATGCTGACTTAGCTAAGATACTAAGGAAAAGTTGAGATGATGCACAAGGCACCTACGAATTGAATCATAACTGAATATATGTGATCTGGAACTGAGGCATGATACATGAACTGAGGTGAACGTGCAACTACTTAGTTGGTTCATCTAAGAATAGTTACATTCATGAGACTTTAGATAGTGAGACTAGATAGAAAGGTGGAAAACCACACCACATGAGCTTGTCCTACTGACTGCTAAACTAAATTAATATTTGTTCAAACTAACTCATACTAAAAGCTTATACTTAACTGAAGTATTCCTTTTCCATCCTTTCTATAAGGCTCCAATGATTATGGGGAGCAAGGAAATCTTGGCATGGTCTAAATAAGACATCTAAATGAGAAATCATATCATGGATACAAGTTTGTAATATGGAGCAAAGCCTACTTAACATTAGTTGGGATAAAGTTACTGTAACGCTCCGAAAAACGGGTCCCGGAGCGTCACACGATGCTTGAGGCTACGAGTAGATCCAAGCTAACCCTTTGAGCCATTTTCATTCAGTTCAACACAAATCAATGGGGTTTCCATAAATAACCCTCAAATATCAACAGAGTAATCATTATGTAAGAATAAAAGAATTTCAGAAAAGATATCAAAATACGACTTATTAGTCAACTCTCAACATCTATACTAGTCTGACAAGCCTCTAAGAAAATCAATAAAACTAGCGAGCCATTGAGACATGCCCCAATTGACTCATACTCAGTTATCAAATGTAAACGATTTCATGAAACCAATATCCGACATCACATCCTCGGAACATGAGAACTCACCACAATAGAGGATGTAGAACAGTGTGCCCGAAGAATCACTGTTGAACCTGGAGCTGAGCACCTAAACCTACATTCTGAGAAAATGCAGCCCATATCTGAAGATGTGGGTTAGTACCATGGAAAAGAACCGAGTATATGGGGGTGTATGCAGTATGTATGAAATACTAACATAGCCTGAAGAAAATCATCATAATCATGAGAGGATGAAATAAGTACAATAACACATGTGAGTCATCATATAATTTGTCAATCTCTTTCAGTTCATCAAGAATATCAATTCTCATAAAGTAAATATCATTTAAATCTTTCGAAATAATAACTTTCACAATACCACTTTCAAATCACTTCACCATTCACCATAGACACAAGGAAACACACACACTAGGATATCCTATAACCGACATAAACCATGTGAGCTACATGGAGTCCAACGTACAACCCACATGGGGGAGATCCGTCCTATCCTTGCCATCAGAGTAGGACTATCGATATCAAATCCACACAAACTAGTAATCACTATATAAATCAGCCTCAGGCTCACTCCTATGGGGGCACGTCGTTCTAAGGAAGTAAGGTCTCTTTATACCTCATACTCGGTGCTAAAGATTTCTCCCAGATTTAACTCAGATCATTTGAAAGACAATCCACAACAAAACAATTTCAGTAATATATAAATATACATCAGAAGCCATCATGCTTCCCATCTATCAATATCAACCACGTTGTCGATTTCTTTCACACTCGAGTTCAAAACAACTCCATTAAGACCAAAAGTTCAAATCATTCAAAATATCTCAAATATTCAACATCAACGTGCTTATAACACATACTTTCTAAAAAACACAATTTCCAATGGGAATTCACGACCCAAATATCAAAATTATGATAAATATCGTTCAAGATTCATGTTTTATATCTCCACATATGTAAATTCATCTTTCAAAATCATAAACATCAAGATTTCATAATAATTATTATAAGATATGAGTTCATGCTTCTAATTCGTAGAAATCAAATAAAAATCATGCCTTTGTAAAGAAAATTACTTTTGGGCACAAGAACAAAAGAGATTTCTTGTTGAAAAATCCCACATACCTTGAATGATAAACTTTAGATCGATACTAATTTTTGAGATGTTAATCGTGCCTTTGAATGATGGTTCTTGGAGTTCTTGAACTAGGAACTTGAAATCTTGAATAAATTTGTAGAATTAATGGTGAACTTTAGAGGTTCTTGAAGTTGTATGTAAGAGGTTAGGGTTTTCTTTCTGAGGGAATTTGATGAAATATAACATATAATTCTTCTAATAGGCTTTGGACGGATTTTGGGTGAGGGTAAATGACCAAAACGCCCTTAAAAATCAAATAATTCCGGAATCTATCCTTTGGTGGACTGTTTTGATAGTTTGAAGTAGATCAACCATAATGTTTTACTCCGATATCCAAATTGGATAAAACCAATTTCATTAGAAAGAGGACTCTCATATATTTCTGTTGATATATAGCATCTCACCTAGATCATTGTGTACAAGGAGTTATGATCATTTGAATTTGACCCAAAAAATTGCTTTTGATAGGATGAAGTAGATTGACCATAACGTTTTGCTCCGATTGACAAATTGGATGAAACCAATTTCATTGGAAAGAGGACTCGCAGAGATTTCCGTTGATATATAGTAGATAACCCATATAATTATGTACAAGGAGTTATGATCATTTAAAGTTAGAGTAAAAATACGTCAGGCCTCAGTACTTTTTCCTACACGTTTTACCGTTCACTAATATTCACGGTTCGATCGGAATGTTCATAACTCGTCGCTCGGGCGTACATTTTGGATGATCCACATATAGTTGGAAATATTATTTGATACTCTACGTAATGGTGGGTCATAATCTAAGACATTTCACACGAAAAATTTATAATTCATTCTAGAAGATAGAACCCAATACGTTTACGCACAAAATTTTAACGAAAAATTTCCAAGGGTATTACATCAACCCCCCTTGGAAACATTCATCCTCGAATGATGCTAGACATGCCAAGATTAGATAGGGAATTGAGCATACAGTTGAAACCATTCATTAGACTCATCACCACATCGTTTCTCACTCCGAATGCAACATAGAATGCATAAATTCAAGAAGCTACAGCTAAACACATAATAAATGACAGCTGAACTGCTTCAACTTTTATTAAAAGTGCATGATTTAGGAAAGAACGATACCTTCGGCTTGATCGTAGTCACGGAAAATAGGTGCGGGTACTTGGATCACACAACCGCCTCAGCTTCCTAAGTTTCACTCTCAACAGATTGGTTTCGCCACAACACCTTGACCAAGGGAACTTTTTTTTTCCTTAGTGTTCGGACACTGAAATCAAGAATCTCAACAGGAATCTCATCAAAAGAATGATTTTCTTGAATGTCAGCCCTCACAGAGGAATCCACTACCACAACATCACTAATATGCTTTCTAAGCATAGAGACATACAACATTGGATGAACAGAGAACAACTCGGAAGGCAACTTGACCTCATAAGCTACCTTACCAACACGGCTAAGAATTTTGTATGGACCAACATAACAGGGACTAACCTTCCCCTTCTTTCCGAATCTCTTCACCCCCCCTCATGGGTGAAATTTTCAGATACAGTAGGTCACCAATTTCAAACTCAAGGTATCTCCTTCTAACATTCGCATATGACTTCTGACAAATCTACACAGTTTTCAACCTTTCCCTAATCAACTTAACTTTTTCCATAGCCTCAAATACCGAATCAGGACCATTCATAGCCACTTCACCCACCTCGAACTAACCTATGGGTGGTCTACACTTCCTCCCATATAAGGCTTCAAAAGGCCATGCCAATACTAGAGTGGAAACTGTTATTGTAAGCAAACTCTATCAATGGTAAGTGATCATCCCAACTTCCCTTAAAGTCAAGTGCACAAGCTCTCAACATATCCTCTAAGGTATGGATAGTCCGCTCAGCCTGACCATCGGTCTACGGATGAAAAGCAGAACTCAAAAGTACTTGGGTACCAAGACCCTTCTGAAAAGATTTCTAAAATTGCGAAGTGAACTGAGTACCCCTATCCGAAATGATAGACAAGGGAACTCCATACAGTCTGACTAGCTCTCGGATATACAATCTAGCATGATCCTCAGCAGTATATAAAGTATGAACAGGCAAGAAATAAGCAGACTTAGTCCTCCTATCAACCACAACCCAAATGGAATCATGATGGCATCGGGAAAGAGGTAAACCAATCACGAAGTCCATAATTATCTCTTCCTACTTCCAGGTGGGAATACTAAACTCTTGCATCATAAAACCAGGTCTTTGGTTTTCAACCTTAACTTGTTGGCATGTTGCACACTTAGCGACAAACGTTGCTATATCTTTCTTCATGCCACTCCACCAATAGATTTTACGCAAGTCTCGGTACATCTTGGTGGTACCAGGATGAATAGAATATTGCACCTCATGCGCTTCAGCCATAATCCTTTGTCTCAGATCATCAACAATTGGGACACACAATCTACCCTGAAATCTCAACACACCATATCCCCCTTGGGAGAAAACCTCTACTTTTTGGTCCTTGACTGACTCCTTCAGTCTGACCAAACTAGCATCTAAGTGTTGCTTTTCCTTCACTTCCGAAACCAAGGAAGATTCGGAACTACTCTGAACCCCTATACTGCCTTCACCAGAGTCAAACAACCTAACCCCCAATCTAGCCAAACGATGTACATCATGAGCCAACTCTTTCTTACCTTCTACTACATGCAAAACACTACCCATGTACACTCTACTTAGGGCATCTGCCACAATATTGGCCTTGCCCGGATGGTACAACACACTCATATCATACTCCTTTAACAATTCTAACCATTGTCTCTGCCTAATATTCAATTCTCTCTAGGTACACATATACTGCAGACTCTTATGATCAGTGAAAACATTAACATGGACACCATACAAATAGTGTCTCCAGATTTTCAAAGCAAACACAACAGCAGCCAACTCAAGGTCATGGGTGGGGTAATTTTCCTCATGGGGTTTTAACTATCTAGAAGCATAAGCTATCACCTTACTCTTCTGCATCAATACGTAACCTAACCCAACTCTCAAAGCATCACAGTAAGCCACAAAACTATCAACACCATCAGGCAAAGTCAAAATAGGAGCTGAAGTGAGTCGAGTCTTCAACTCCTGAAAACTCATCTCACAAGATTCGAACGATAAGAACTTCACTTTGTTTTGGGTCAACCAAGTCATAGGAGACGCTATAGAGGAGAAACCCTCAACAAAACGGTGGTAATAGCCAGCCAAACCCAAGAAACTTAGAATATCAGTCGGAGAAATGGGTCTAGGCCAATTTCTAACAGCTTCGATCTTTTGGGGATCAACTCTAATACCCTTGGAAGAAATGATATGACCCAGAAAAGCAATAGACCTTAGCCAAAACTCACACTTACTGAACTTGGCAAACAACTTGTGATCTCTAAGTATTTACAAGACAGTTCGGAGATGATCAGAATGTTCATCCTCACTACGGGAGTACGCCAGTATATCATCGATGAACACTATGACAAATATATCTAGATATGGTCTGAACACTCGATTCATGAGGTCTATGAAAGCTGCTGGGGCATTAGTTAACCCGAAATACATAACAAAAAACTTAAAATGGCCATAACGAGTTCGAAAAGTGATTTTCGGGATGTCACACTCCCTAACTTTGAGTTGATGATAGCCGGAATGAAGGTTTATCTTTGAGAAATAACTTTCACCATGCAATTGGTCAAACAAATCATCTATTCTCAGAAAGGGGTACTTATTTTTTATGGTGACTTTATTCAGTTGGCGGTAATCAATGCACATATGCAAAAAGCCATCTTTCTTTCTCACAAACAACATAGGAGCACCCTAAGGAGAAACACTGGGCCTTATGAAACCCTTATCTAGTAGATCTTTGAGTTTCTCTTTCAACTCCTTAAGTTCTGCAAGGGCCATACGGTAAGGAAGAATAGAAATGGGTTGAGTATCAGGAAGAAGATCAATCCTAAACTCTATCTCTCTATCAGGAGGTATCCCTAGGAGATCATTTGGAAAGACATCAAGAAAGTCATTGACGACGTTAACAAACTGGAGAGTTGGAGTCTCAGACTTAGTGTCTTTGACTCTAACCAAATGGTAATTACACCCCTTGGAAATAAGCTTTCTAGCTTTGAGGTAAGAGATAAAATGATTCTTGGGTGACACAGAATTCCCAAACCACTAAAACATAGATGTACCCAAAAACTGAAACATGACCCCTCGGGTCCGACAATCAATAGAAGCATAAGAAGAATACAGCCAGTCCATACCCAGAATCACATCAAAATTTACCATGTCTAACTCAATCAAATCAGCCAACAAGGCTCTATGAAAAACGGTAACAAGACACTTTTTATACACTTTCTGAGCAATAATAGAATCACCCACTGGGGTAGAAACTAGGATAGGCTCAGAAATAATCTCAGGACTCATTTCAAAATTCATAGCAATCACAGGTGTAACATATGAGAAACTAGATCCAGGATCCAACAAAGCATACACATCAAACTAAAATATGCGAAGCATACCAATAACAACATCAAGAGAGTCCTCCTATTCCTGGCAGGACGGTAAAGGATAGAATCTATTCTGGTACTACCTGCCAGCATTGCTAGAATAGGCGCCCTGAGCTGGGATTGGGTGAGTTGTTGGAACTGGAGCACTAATAGTCTGAGTCTAGGTCTGAGGGCGATAGTCACGACGCCCTTGTTCATCCTGTGGACAATCTCTAAATCTGTGACCCATGTTACCACACCAGAAACAACCCCTCATCTCACCCCAACACTCACTCGAATGAGCCCTTCCACACTTAGGACACAGAGGACGATTTGGCTTACTACCAGCACTGTACTGGGACCTAGATACATATGACCTTCTACCTTGATCCTGCCTACCTCTAGGCATGGGAGCACTAGCAGATCACGGTGCTGGCATAGATGAACAATCCTGATACTGAGGGCGACTCCCTCCCTGCGATCTAGTCTAACCTTATCTGTGCTGCTCAGACCTAGCTTTCTTATTCCCTCTCATTCTATCTCTCTCCTTAATCTTGTTTGCCTCAATCTGTTGGGCATGAGTCATCAGCCTAGAAAGATTCATCTCACTATTCAGCATAGTAGACCTATACTTCTTAACCACATAACTAGACACTCCAGTCACAAACTTACTCATACTAGCCCGGTTATCAGCCACTAAGTCAGAAGGATACTTAGCCAACTGATTAAACTTTATAAAGGACTTCCTAACAGTCATAGAGCCCTGTCACAGGTTCATAAACTCTTTCACCTTTGCCTCCCTCATCTCTAAAGGGAAAAAATTATCCAGGAATACATCCTTGAACTCTTCCCAAGTTATAGGGACAACTTCCTCACCTCTACCTTTCCTCCAAGAAACAAACCAGTCATAAGAAAGGTCTTTTAACCTATACGCAACTAACTCCACACTATGTTCCTCAGATACATGCATCACCTGAGTAATCTTCTGCACCTCCTCTAAAAATAACTGTGGATCCTCATCAAACTTAGACCCATAGAATTCTAGCGGAATCATATGCATGCAGTCATAGATACTGGCAGCAGCTGAATCATCTCCCTACTGCTGTGGAGCCGAGCCGGGTTGGCCTGAACATTTGTAGTAATAGCTTGGGCCAGCGCCTGAAAGGCTGCTCAAAATTTAACATGAGACACGTTTTTATTCAATGCTTCAGCGGGTTGAGGTTGCTGACCATCATTCTTTCTTCTCACTCAACGTGGAGGAATATTTATGAAAAAGGAGAGCATGAATCAATAGCAGAGAGAGACACTTTAAGCATGATAGACTTCTAAAAAAAAGAATCACACTTTTTCCTAAAACATCTTGTAGCCTCTTGCTCATAGATGTGGCGCGCTATACACCGATGATCAAGACTCTACTTAACACGGCTTGTCAGACTCCCTAGGACACCTTAAAACCTTAGGCTCTGATACCAAGTTTGTAACACCCCAGAAAACAGGTCCCGGAGCGTCACACGGTGCTTGAGGCTATGAGTAGCCCCAAGCTAACCCTTTGAGCCATTTTCATTCAGTTCAACACAAATCAACGGGGTTTTCATAAATAACGCTCAAATATCAATAGAGTAATCATCATCCAAGAATAAAAGAATTACATAAAGATAACAAAATACGACTTATTAGTCAACTCCCAACATCTATACTAGTCTGACAAGCCTCTACGAAAATCAATAAAACCAGCGAGCCATTGAGACATGCCCCAACTGACTCATACTCAGTTATCAAATGTAATCAATTTCGTGAAACCAACATCAAACATCACTTCCTTGGAACATGAGGACTCACCACAACAGAGGATATAGAACAGCGTGCCCAAAGAATCACTGTCGAACCTAGATCTGAGCACCTGAACCTACATTCTAAGAAAATGCAGCCCACATTCAAAGATGTGGGTCAGTACTATGGAAAGGGACCGAGTATATGGGGGTGTATGCAGTTGTATAAATATCATCATCATAAATATTTATAAGAAATATGCAGGATGCATAAAAGACTCACATAGCCCGAAGAAAATCATCATAATCATGAGAGGATGAAATAAGTACAATAACACATGTTAGTGATCATATAATTTATCAATCACTTTCAGTTCATCAAGAATGTCAATTCTCATAATGTAAATATCATTTAAATCTTCTGAAAGAATAACTTTCACAATTCCACTTTCAAATCACTTCACCATTCACCATAGACACAAGGAAATACACACACACTGGGAGATCCTATAACCAACATAAACCATGTAAGCTACATGGAGTCCAACGTACAACCCACGTTGGGGAGAGCCATCCTATCCTTTCCATCAGAGTAGGACTATCGATATCAAATCCACACAAACTAGTAATCACTATATAAATCAGCCTTAGGCTCACTCCTATGGGGGCATGTAGTTCTAGGGAAGTAAGGTCTCTTTATACCTCCCACTTGGTGCTAAAGATTTCTCCTGGACTTAGCTCAGATCATTTCAAAGACAATCCACAACAAAATAATTTCAGTAATATATAAATATACATCGGGAGCCATCATGCTTCCCATCTATCAAAATCAACCACGTTGTGGATTTATTTCACACTCGAGTTCAAAACAACTCCATTAAGATCAAAAGGTCAAATGATTTAAAATATCTCAAATATTCAACATCAACGTGCTTATAACACACACTTTCTCAGAAAACACAATTTCCAATAGGGATTCACGACCCAAATATCAAAATCATGATAAATATCGTTCAAGATTCATGCTTTATATCTATACACATATAAATTCATCTTTCAAAATCATAAACATCAAGATTTAATAATAATTATTATAATATATGAGTTCATGCTTCTAATTCGTAAAAATCAAATAAAAATCATGCCTTTGTAAAGAAAATTACTTTTGGGCACAAGAACGAAAGGGTGTTCTTGTTGAAAAACCCCACGTACCTTGAATGATGAAATTTAGATCGATACTAATTTTTGAGATTTTAATTGTGCCTTTGAATGATGGTTCTTGGAGTTCTTGAACTAGAAACTTGAAATCTTGAATAAATTTACAGAATTAATGGTGAACTTTGGAGGTTCTTGAAGTTGGATGTAGGAGCTTAGGGTTTTCTTTTTGTGGAAATTTGATGAAATATAACATATAATGATTCTAATAGGCTTTAATATAGGGTTTGGGCGTATTTTGGGTGAGGAGGAATGAACAAAACGCCCCTAAAAATCAAATAATTCTTGAATCTATCCTTTGTTGGACTGTTTTGATAGTTTGAAGTAGATCAACCATAATGTTTTACTCCGATATCCAAATTGGATGAAACTAATTTTATTAGAAAGATGACTCTCATATATTTCTATTGATATATAGCATCTGACCCAGATCATTGTGTACGATGAGTTATGATCATTTGAAGTTGACCCAAAAATTCACTTTTGATAGGCTGAAGTAGATCAACCATAACCTTTTGTTCCGATAGACAAATTGGATGAAACCAATTTCATTGGAAAGAGGACTCGCAGATCTTTCTTTTGATATATAGTAGATCACCCATATCATTATGTACAATGAGTTATGATTGTTTAAAGTTGGAGCAAAAACACGCTAGGCCTCAGTACTTTTTCCTGCACGTTTTACTGTTCACTACTATTCACGGTTCGATTGGAATGTGCATAACTCGTCGCTCAGGCATACGTTTTGGATGATCCACATATCATTGGAAATATTATTCGATACTCTACGCAATGATGAGACATAATCTAAGACATTTCATATGAAAAATTTATAATTCATTCTAGAAGATAGAACCCAATACATTTAAGCACAAAATCTCAATGAAAAATTTCTCGAGGTATTACAGTTACTAAGGAACATGCACCGCAACAACCAATTTTCAAGCTTAGACATATTTCTCAAATACTCTCTTTACTATACTCTCTACCTTAGTACAATACTTCACCTAGGACTACTAAAAAATATCCATATGGGCTATGCGCACGAATGCATAAGCATACTAGCTTATCCAATAACTGAATGACAGATAGCTGAATACTGGATCTGCAAGACTGTGTTGTTCTTAGTATAAATAACTAGGCTGAAACTTAGAGTACTATACATATGAGGTAAGAATTGATTAACATGAGATAATTGAGCATGAACGTGTGAAAACTGAATTATTTAAGAATGCAAGACCAATTGTATAATATGGTTCTAAAATGATTTGTAAACTAAGGTACTGGAATACTGATAACTGAATAAATGATAACTGTATGCTATGGTCAGGCGAACTTGAAATTTAATTGAGTTTCTGAGATGAATACTGAATTGAGACTATGACTGAGATATAACTGATACTGTAACTGAAGTTCTAAGTTTTGGTAATTGAATATTGATAATTGAAGTTTAGACTGATACTGACTTAGTAAACTTTGATGGCTAAGTAACTAATAACTAATAGTCCTAGTTCTATAGAACTATCTGAGTTCTTTACTGAATTCTGAGATTGAATCTTGATTACTGAGTACTGGACACTAAATTGACACTGTAACTAAGACCTAAGGAATAAAATATCAACACCATGGATCCACCAAGGGATTCTAAACGGAGGATATACGTGACCTATCTAAGTTTGACTGATCATTAGGAGTGGACCATGAGTCACGCGAATTGAGAATATTGTAAAGCATTAGTGCAGAAGTCATGAGTTGCATGACTTGAGTTTGGATTTTCTATATTCATGGAACATGATTCGTACTTCTGAGTAAACTAGGAATCCTCATATTAGGAATTGGAAACACACCATATTCTATGGAAAGTGTGTAAATATGAGTTGTGTTCATAAAACTGAGATGTAAAGCATGCATAGGTATCATGATGACTGAAGTACAAAACTTTGCACTGAGTATGAATGGGTCGATAATCATCTTCCATTACTACTTTTCTACATATACTAGCACTATTACTAGAGTCTGAGAGCCTGACTGGGTCACTTGCTTTATTATCTCCCCCTTCGCTTTAAGCCATCTTCATGAGTTTGTGAACACTTTACTAAACTCTGAACTGAACTGCAATCCATTTATTCTTAAGTCTGGTGTACAATAATACATATCAATGATAAACTTATCCTTAAAGACTACACCTGAGAGTATAAAACCCACTGCTAATTATAACTACATACTTATACTCTGTTTGACACGTGTTTGCCTTATTAAACACATCATCTGCTTCTGTTTATTCATATACTACTAATATCACATCTTTTAATTCACATCCATACCTTCATACCTAATTTCAAATCAATAAACTTAAATTCTTTCTTGCACTGTTCAATCCTACTAATTTACTTTGGTACAACTATCCCCATGAACACATAATTTGCTCAAGCTGGATAACGTTATCCTAACTCTACTACTGCCAAACTCCCGGCTTCATGCTTCTAACACTAGGTCATATGCTATCATAAGATTCAAATAACGGATCTGATGGCATATCTTAATTTGTTTTAGTGAGTGAGTTTTCATGATCATAAATTAAGTCTATACAACTTTAGAGAATAATGAAATTGAGGGGATAATTTGAGCCTGTGGCCAATCCCATAACTGTCTGTAGGGACTGTCTGATAAAGCCCTATCTCTAGGACTTTGATCTTCATAATTTCTATTACCTTGAATGTAAGGTGCAGTTGTAATTCATAGAGAACCTTTCTATAGAATGATCTGAGACATAAAAGAAGGAAAACTTTTCCTAAAACATCATGTAGCCTCTTTTCCATAAGTGTAGCATACTACACACCTATGCACAAGACTCTACAAGATGCAGCTTTCAGACTTCCTAGGGCTTTGGTTAACATGGTTCTGATACCAAGTTTGTTACCTGAAATGCTACACGGTGCTCATCACCCGAAGGACCATAAGCTAACCCATGACTGATATCTATAACTGAGCACTATATAATATACTAAAAATAATACAAAAAATAAGTTGTAAGGCCGTAAGTTTCAAAAATACATAACTTTTGAATAAAAAAATATCTGAACGGGGTATAGAAATACCTAAAACTAAAATAAACTATCTAAAAACATCTAGTCTAAAAGCCTCTAACTGACTGAACTGTCTGAATAAGGAGTTGCTGGGACATGTCCCCAACTAACTTCGTCTACTGCAATAGTTAAGTACTTAAATAATAAAATACTAAAATAATCATGTCATAATCAAACGATGAGGACTCACTGCTATTCTACTGCTGTGAACTGGATCTAAACTGATGCTCTGGAGCTCATTCTTCTGAACCTATGTTATAGAAACACCATAGCACAAATGAGTCAGTACGATTGAATATACTGGTATGCAAGTAAGGTAGGTTGAATGCATGGGGCTCATATACATGTGCAATACTAACTAACTAAATAACATGAATGTGAAAACACATGCATGGATACGTAACTGTAACTGAAGTCATGATAGGACTGAATACTTAGTTCTGACTACTAAGTCTACTGATAATAGGTAATTACTGATATCCGAGTTTACTAATGTTGGGATACTAAATAGCTGAGTCTACTATTATTGATATTTGCATGTACTAATAATTGATAATTGAATGACTATTTCTGATAGTCCTAGTTATGATGAAATTAGCTAAGTGTCAAACTATGCTGAGTGATTGTATCTGACAGTCCTGAAATCTAAAGAACTATCTGAGTTCTATTACTGAGACTGAGTGACTATATCTAACAGTCCTGATCCTATAACTGAAATTATGGGAGAATTCATCGAATCGATATGCCCCTTTTCTGAATAGATTTGGGGTCCAACCTATAACCCCAGTTAGAAGGGTGTCAATACCACGCCACTGATAAAGACAAGCTGTGAGTGACCCTCATCTGACAGTGTCCCTAAAGGAGAATGGTGGGACCCTCATTTTATAGTGCTAATCCACCTCATCAACCCTCAATCTGACAGTGTTGATATCTCAACCTATGATGGATACATAATTTTGGAATGCAAGGATTGATTTTAGGAATCACACCCTTAATCTGGTAGTGTGTGTTCCCATCCTTGGGTTCACTCGGTGCTGAATCCTACTCCCATCAGAATAGACACTGAACTGATTTCCTAGTTCAATACTAGGCTTGACTAAACTATTATTGATCGTATTATTTAACTGAACTAAACTAAACTGATTTCACTAAGTTCCATTAACTGACAAAATACTACTAAGATATAATAACTAACTAAGATTATTGAGTACGAATGGATTGATACTAAATTACTGAGTTTTCTGAGTCATGTGACTGACTAAATTCTACTGATCATGGCTTGACTGAGGTTTCTTGAAAACTGACACTGGCTCTAGACACACAGCTAAATTTTTAGGTATTGACTACCCCCCAGGACTCGATAGCATAAAAGTAGAGCATCACATGTTCTTGTAAAGCATAACAATCCACATTTGTTCATAATGCAACTATAAAGGCATTTTATCAAACACTTGAATGTAATGAACTAGTATACATGCTTACATGATATAATTTATCTTGTTTAATTCACATGAACAATTCATCAAACACTTGGAAGGCGTAGTTTTTGCATAAAATACTAATCAGCATATGAGTATCACAATTTCAAAGATCTAACATGAATTCACATGATACTACACATATAGTTATTAATTTCACAAAAATCTTGCACTTAATCATGGATTAGAAACCCAATCAATGTTATAATCATAAATACACTTGAATCCAATCATGGATACAACATCTAACTTATAATTCAAGAGTTTAACATGAAGTTCATATAAATCATACCACCATTAACTAGTTTTTCATAAATCTTGAGATAAATCAAGGAATTAAAACTCAATTTAACATCATAATCAAGATCAAACTTAGAACTAATATGAGATCTATAAAATAAACTAACTTGTGGTTTAAAAGAGATTCTTTAACTCCAAGGGGGGAAGGATACCCAAGGATGAACACTTTAACATACCTTATAGCATGATCTTTAAATAGATCTAACGTTTCTTGAACGTTCTTGGATTGGGAAACACAAATCTTGATGTTTTCTTGATGGTTGTTGAAGAAATTCTTAGGCTTGTTCTTGATTTCTTGACTAGGGTTCTTGCCCCTTTGAGAGAAAATATGTTGTTCTTTGGAGAAGTGAACAAATAATGAGAAAATGGGTTAATTTGGGTTTTAAAAGATGGAAAAGGTCCAAAAATCCTTTATCCTTTTAAAATAACTTAAAATCGCTAAACGGAAGTCTGTGACGATTTGGGCGACAAACTGTCACCTTAGGGGATGGAACATTGCTTTAAACCGTCACTTTTTGGCAATAAAACAAGAATAATGCCTTAGTTGAGATGTTTTGGATGACGGTCCGTTGCAGGCGTGATGGTCCATCGGCCTTCCCTCGCACTTTGGCAGTCCGGACAGCTCACTGTAAAACGGTCATAAAGTTTTACTCTGACATTGAATTTTGGTGAAATTGATATATTTGAAAAAATAATTCAATTATCTATTTGTTCGAAGGTTATGATCTCAAAAATTAGCAGTATAACGAGAGATATGCTCATTTCAAGTTGACTATAGCAATATTCTTGTCAAGGATTCAATTGGTAAGGAATGTTTTGATTCGGCTAATAACTAGGACGTATTTGAGACCTTAATTTGCATCAGCCTTTATCATAAAACTACTAAATAACCATGATGTTCTATGCTTAAGCTTAAAACATGGAGTTAATATTGATTTTCATTTTTTGGGGTATTACAATCATACATACCTTAAACCTCTAACATGAAAGAGAAATACCAAATCTTGAAGCTTTCTTGGACTTGGGGAACTTGTATCCTCAATTCCTTGGGGATAAAAGAATTGAATTTGTTTTCTTAGGGAAGGGAATGGTTTTTCTTGAGAGGATAATTGGAGAAGAAGGGCAAAATTATGCCCTAATTGATGCCCAAGTCATGTTATGAATAATTGGGTTAAGCTAAAAAGACCCAATTGCCCCTTAGCCATTTAAATTCGATTTTGAATGCAACAGGCTTACCGTGATGCGGTCCTATTGTGGTCATTCATTTTCCTCACTGTGAAGGGGTTACCATGGGAACAGGACTAATGTCTCATTGCGGGCTTATCGCCGCAACCCACTGATTTCATGATCCAAATATGAACCAAGCCCTATATAAATCATTCAAAACATCTCTAAGACATACTCTTTACATCCCTTAAAAATTAACATCACGGGGTCGGGAAGACCAATTTAAAAATCTTCCAAGTTTAGAATCCTTAAAAATGACTATGTCCCCAACACTTAGTAAAATTTTTAGGCCTTAAGCCCCTTATGCATGCAACTAGAAGCTGGACTGAGCTAAGAATAGTATGGGGTATTACATAATATGCCAATTCTAATCCTCTAGCTAACAAAATTCTCACCAACATCACTTACGTTCTCTATAAGAAAAACAGCAAGGAGTGAGACGCTAGCTCAGTGAGTAATAACTCTTAACCATAAATCTTTTAATGGGGACAGTCGTCAAACAAGATAGTATGATAACCAAAAAGTGTTATGAAATAATACTCTTCTAGAAAACAGTAACAACTTCATTAGAAATCAATTTAAACTTTGGAAATAGCCAAAAAATACTAACATATCAAGTTTTATCCAATGGGAGATTTTCAAGAATGAATAATGTGTTCAATCTGGCATTCTATTTCAAGGATTAACAAATATTCATGATTTAGGTTGGTTCTGCTTCAAACAAGATTTATGGAGTTGATCTTGTAAATATTCATGATTTTGGATAAGCACATCAGCATAAATGTGCTAAACTAACTGCATCTACTGAGAAAAGTTGTGACAGTTAAGAATAGTTGCATCTGTTCAGAAAAATTGAGACTGTTCAAACTTTATAAATGCTAATGTGTCACGACATGAACCGGGGCCCTAGCCTTGGTGAGTACTCGAACCATGAAGGCCCGGACGTCCTTCTAACTTGTAATCACATACACTGTGCATATACAAAAAACAATGCGGAAATATATATATATACTGAAATAGAAACATGGTCATAATTCTGAAATAAATTTAACAATAGAGTATGAAATCCAGTACTAACTAACAACATTTGAAAACCGTCTACGAAATCTCAACTACATGGTCAATAAAAACTATTTAAAAACTGGGACAAGGCCCCCAGTAGACCCAAAACCATAACAAATGATAAATGTCTGGAAATAATCAAGCCTTATGAATTATAGAAGGCTCACCAACTAGACTCTGTGCTTCTGCGGACCACTAGACTGTGCCTCAGAACCAGAGAGGGAGGGGGGTCAATACAGATGTACTGGTATGTAGAGTAATACAAAAACAAAAGATAATCCTTAAATAACATAGATGAGAGCTGCTATAAAACACTTTATCGTGAAACAGTTCAAAAACACATGGGCATAGTATAATGATTTTTCAACAACAATTCAACACTACTGAGCTAGGTGGTACAACCTACAACTTCATGTTTTCACAAACTGCCAAATCTCAATTGCCACCCAGATTGGAATATTAGTGAGGGGAGGACACACAAGATCACACAGTAGCGTGCCATACCCAAATAAGTCAATATGTCATGGTTGGGCTTAAGATCACAAAGCAGGGCTCCTAACCATTAGTCCCAATTTGGGATGACATAATACTAGGTACGCAATATCACATAGTAGGGTACCAAATTCTCGTATCGACAATCACGATTTCTAGCATAGAGTCATTTAACTAGTGCTTTCTTTGGGTAACCACCTAACTCACATAAATTTAAGATTTAATCGTGATTCAAGACAAAACATACATCTTACACTGCGGGGTATCGTCATCCCCTGACTTGCAAGTCATCAGTACCACATCAATTCATCATCTCGTTATGTAGTTCATGGTATGCACACACATAAGACTTCCACACCTCAAACACATGCACAATGGTTCTCAACATGTAATAATTCAAGAAATTTTTATCATTTATAAAGTAGTATCATAGAAGTTGCAAAAACTATGCTTTCGATAATTTAACACGAGTATAACATGGGGTACTAAACATTATCATGGGGAAATTTAAAGAGTTCACAATTTATATTCATCATATCCTTTGGAATTCAATTCGTATGTCTAAAAATTCAATACATTGAGATATACGGCAAAGAATACCATGATATTTCAATATTCCTTTCAAAATCATATCACAAAACATGTTATTCGCATTAAAACAAAAAACCCACTTGTAATAATATATATACTTGTATAAATATTAAATTCTTGTGTAAATTCTTTTCAAAATCATGCCTATGAGATTTAGGAAAACCCCACGTACCTCAATACAAGTATTCAATGGATGCTTCGTGAAGCCTATGATTTGGGAATTCCAAATCTTCGATCAATTTCTGAAACCCACGGTTGAATGTCGAGTTATAAGGAATTTTTTGTTTGAAACCCTAAGGGTGTTCTTTGATGGATTTTGATGAAAAAATGAATAGAGTGGTCTTATGGGAGAAAAATCCTGTGTTTGGGTATATTAGAATGAGGGAAAATTAGCCATTGCCCTTTTAAGATGTGCATTTCAAAAGCTGAAATAACTGGTCACCGATGCGATTGGTAATGCGGCACGTCGATGCCATTAACGCTATACCCGATGTGTTATGCCTTAATTGTGCCAAGCCTCAGTACATTTTCCCTGGCGTTTCCTGCACGAAATTGACCAACACGATGGGCGACGCGGCACGCCGAGATCATATTGGTCCACTATTTTGGTACACCAAACAATATCTAAACGTGGTCCAAAAACTCCACAAATTGTCCGGGAACATCCATTGTACCTTCCATTTCGTCATTCATCTGGCCAAAAATGTTTGGTTATCTAGATCGCATGTCATTTTCTTATTCCCAAGTTTCTTCCTCAACTTTCTAATTTTTCACAACACTTTATTCGAAGTTATCTCCTTACTTCTTAACTTTTTAACTTGATGATCTAAGATTGCAATAGGTTCCTCTTTATATGCTAAGGAGTCTATCACTTTGACCTCCTCTATAGGCAATACTAGGAAATGGTCCCCAATACACTTTTTCAACATGGACACTGTAACACCCCGTACTTTCAGGTTAGAATCAAGACCGCCGTCCTTATCCGTATAGACCCGAACTAGATGATTCATTGTTAATATATGTGTGATGATCAATCCTATAGTGTAAGAATACCTTTTAATATGAATTGAGTTCACAAAAATGCCCTAACTCTAAGACGAGTTGAAAATATTTCTACCGAATAAGTTTTAGTGGATGTTTAAACTTAACTTAAATTTCATCGACCATAACTCCTATTATTTGATGAATTAGAGTGTCTATTATATATCATAAGAAATATCTTTGAATAAGCTTTCCATCGATACCAATTTTGCCTAAATTCAATACCCGAGCAAAAAGTTATCGCCATTTTAGTAACAGAGACAGCAGCATCATGTGATAAGCGCGCTACGCACGCCCTATCGCATGCTCAAAATTTTTAGGTTCTGTTACTGTATTTTTAATGGCAAAATGGGTATCTTCCATCCCTTATCCAGCTATAACATGGGATTAAACTCCCAAAACACCAAAATATGAATCTATTCACCCAAATTACCCAAGAACACTCTCTAGGGTTTCAAACCAAAAACCCAAATATCTCAAGATTTAACCATGGGTTTTTCTTAATTCTGCAAGATTCAGAATCTCCATTGCGAGGGCTACAAGAGGCACCCATCAATCGTACGTATAGCATCCCAAAAGCTAAAGTTCATTCAAAAGCTTGTAATTTAAGGTACGTGAGGTTTATCCTAAAAACTACATGGGCTTGTAAACTGTAGAACATGATTTAAAGATTATCAAGCATGAATTTTAAAGGGGTTTTAGAACTTATGCTTTAAATTCCGCATTATGGATGTTTTGATAATGATACTGTTTTGTCCTTTAGGCCTTCCCCTTATACTGATTTACACCTATATGTATATGTATGATAGTGAAGATTTGATTGAGAGTACTGCTATTGAAATCCCTCTCTTTGATGATTTAGAGTTTATGAACTTGTTGAGAATGATTTGAGATACATGCGCAATATTTTGAAAGTTATCTTTTCAATAGTCAAGAATTTAATACGATTTTTATGATGATGAGAGGGAGCCTTTTGAATGTGATTTTATTTTTGCATTAAAGAGAAAGAAGTTGCATATGATTGTTGTTTTTGGCATGACCACCTTGTATATTTAAAATGTTGAAAGAAGAGAGTTTCTTGCATATGATTACATGAATTAAATGAATGAGTTCTTTGAAATGATTTGCTGATATGGTGGTCCTAAACGTATGTTTTTAGAGTATGATTTCAGATGTTTTTCTCAAAGAATGCATGTTTTGAAAGAGTTAAAAATGGTCTTAAAGAGGGTTAGATAGTTTCCCGAAGAAGGCTTCAGCTAAAGTAACTCATAGCCAGAAACCATGTTTTACTGATACGAGTACATTATTTCCCCACAAGGGATTTTTATGGTGGCCTAGTACCCTGTGGCATACAGAAAAGAGACTCCAACGTTTGCAGTAAACTTGAGTTGGGGGCTTGGCTGCTGAGTTAATGGCATATCCCATATAGCCTGTGGGATAATAGAGTTATAGGGTATACTATCTAGCGCAGAAGTAATACAAAGAGTGTCACAGATTTTAGATGTTTTCACAGAGTCTTGTAAAATGCCTATGTGATTTCTTACTATATGATATTCTTATGAACTATTTTAAATTTCTCTCATATATTTTGAATATAAATGATTATTTTGGATTTGCTCTGTGTTTCAGTACATCTGTATTGACCCCCTCCCCCTACCTCTCAGGTTCTGAGGTTTAGTCTAGGGGTCTAGATAAGCAGTACATAATTTAGACAGCAGAATATATTGTACAGTGGTGAGCCTTCTCTATTCCAAAGGGTCCATTTTCTTTCAGATTTTGTTATTCCTTTGTTTTGATCTACTGGGCCTTGTCCCAGATTTTTCAGACAGTATTATTTTGAGATACAGTAGAGATTTCACAGACTAAGTCAGATGTTGTCTAGATATTGTTGGAGTTTTCCTTCATTGTTAAACCAATTTCAGAGTATGACCATGTTTCCGTATTCGATTTATAATTCTGCATTTTTCTTTTATTATATGAATGTTGTGCATGGTTACTATATAGAGTAGGACATTCGGGCCTTCATGGGTCGGATGTCCATCATGGCAAGGCCCTAGTTTGGGTCATGAAAAACTTGGTATCAGAGCACAGTTCATGGTCCTAGGGTGTCTATGAAATCTTGTCGAGTAGAGTCTTATTTATGGGTGAGCAGCGCGCCACACTTACAAGTAGGTGGCTATAAGTCATTTACGAATGTCTCTCTTTCTTCATGTTCTAGTTCGTGCTATAAAGTCAGAATGTTCCTCTTTCATACTCAATTTGTGTTATGGTGTCGCCTTTACAAAAGAAAAGTTATCCTAATTCTTTTCCTTACTATGGTGTTCTCAGATTTACTAACAGAAATTTTAGAAGTGACACAAAGGGCTTGAGAGGAGCTCCCTGATATTTCATAAGTCCCTCAAGTTTAAAATTGTGTTCTCGTTCTTAAGAGGCGTTCAGTTAAGACAAGAGTAAGATGTATATTCTTGGGTAATTGGATATTATGTGACATGTTTCTATCTCTTGTAATCTTTATATCATTATGTTGTTGAAAACAAAAAGTCTAGTGAAGCTGTGTGGGGATATTTCGATTCACTAACATATTTTCTTTGTTATTCATTTCATTTTCTACTTTAAAACACAAAAATCAAAGTCTAGTGAAGTCGTGTGAGGCCTAATTCGATTCACTAGCAACTTGCCATTCATCTTGTTGTTCTTGTGTTTATTGGAACTGTATTTCCACCTGAGTAGTAGCATAAGTTAAAGTTTCGGTGTCATGACCTATTGGTAGTGGAATTAGACTAAGAAGTTGGTGATATTAAGTCACTAGATTAGAGGTCAGAGTGAGGGTGACTTTTGTGTCACTAAATAGTTATAGCCGAATAACCGTTGATTGAGAATGATTTACTATTTTGTGGTTGTAGACTAATATGGTAGTACCATTTGTGGATTGTATGGTAGTCCGTGGAGGAAGTCTTTGATTACATTTTATTTGTTTTTCTTTTCAAAATAGGGAAAGAGCCCAGAGTGGATATTTAAGGTGGTTATAGAAACACCTTATAGGCTATGAATGAAAATGTCTAGATTAGCCAGTAAGTTGTAAGTATAGACTCATTGTCGAATGGGGAATTTGAAGGTAGTCTAAATGCCTGTTGGGGTAAGTAAATGTGGTGTGAGAAAGCTGTATAAGTAGATAATATTGTATGGGGTTATAATATAAGATTAAGGTTGATCATGTCTGTTATGTGACTTTATCCCTTGACCTTCTTTTCATTGGTAGTTGTAAGCTAGTACTACTTGTGAGAAAAGTATGTAGTATATTTTTTCTTAGGTATTTAGGTAGAGTATCCTAATTTGATGCTAGACTAAAGGCTTGAACTGTAGATGTAGAATGTGTTGGTAAGAATATTATCTTATGATTAATGATGTATGTTTTATGAGAATGAATTAGTAGGCTTGAAGTGATTTATGAAAGAGCCTAGGTTGATAATGGTTGAAAGTTTTAAGTGGTAATTGTGAGGTATAAGAGTATATGAGAACTAGTGTTAAAATGTTGAATTTGTGGATGAGTCATTAAGTGGATAAAGACATAAGTATATTAGAATAAGTGGCCCCCTGGTAGTATGGCATTAGGTAAGATTTTTATGATATAAGTTATATGATTAATGGTCTAATATTAGAAGGTTAAGTAGTGTAGAGTGGATTTTTATGTGATAAGAAGAGAGGATGTGTATGTATGCTCATGAGAATACGAGTTTTAGGTTGATGACGATTGAGAATATAAAAATTTGAGAGTAGCATTCTGGGAAAGCAATACTTTTAGAGTATGCGTTAAGTAGTCATAATATCCCGTAGTTTTCTTAATTTGATGTTACTCAGTAATGGGATTAGAGGGCTGACAAATTGAATGATTTCCTTTTTCTAAGTGTTAAATAAAAGGACTTAGTTACATTTTGAGCTCCCAATCTTTGATGATTTTATTTTTAACCTTCCCGACCTCTGATTTTAGATTTTAGTCTTGGGTGAGTTTCGAAATTTTTGGGCGTCGTTTAGGGAATGTTTGGATGACTAAAGTAGTGGCATCATGCGATGTGCATGCGTCACATGGTCAAGTGTTGTGCGATGCAGTATACGACACGTGCTCCAGTCTGGTGGGATAGAGCATGTGATGCATGCTCTGCTGTACATACCTGGGATTTCAGCATTTAAACTCTTATCTCATTTAGGGAATTTGGGTCAATTCCACCAATATTAATTCGGACTAAACATCGAATTTGAGTATCAAAACAACACTTTATACCCAAATTAAGATTCTTCCCAAATTGAAATTATCCTTCCTTGCCAAGAACAAAAATCCTAACTCTTAAGTGTTTAGAGGCGTGTATGCCCATGCCTATAGTGATATTATTCATGAGTGGATGATTTTGGGGCTAGAAGAAGTTATGATTAGTATCCCTGAAGGGGATATCCTAGAAGGAATTTAGTGTCTTTATGTTAATTTATTGAAGGAAGTTTGTGTTCATGTGTATACCGATATCCCCTATTGTATAGAGAATTGTGGTTATAGATTGATAAGCAGTTATATTCTCAAGTCTGGGATTGTGACTTTGATCTAAAGGTAAGATGGTGAGTTAAGGTAGTTTTTGAATTTTCTGATTTTGGAAAGTTAGGGAAGAGTCATGATGAACCTACTCCTATTTAAGAATGTTCCTCCTTCGTTAGTTTAAGAGTTCATTCTATCAAGGTCACATGTATTCAAGTCCTGCCGATGTCTAACATTTGAGTTATCTATGTAAGTCATGTCATGTTCTGATGTCCAAGCATGAAGCAGTAATGTCCCTCAGTGACCTAATACTCCAAGTATCCGAGCCATATGTTATGTTGCTCATGATCCAAACCTATGTCTCACAATATGCTTGTCCATAAGAAAAATATATTTCTATATGTTGCGGAATCATTTTATGCTAGAATCAACCAAAGTGATAAAGTTTATGCAAAAACATGGAAAAAAAAAACTTCATCTGTTGAATGAGGAGAAATTGATTTAAGCGAAATCCTTACCTTAGTTTTTAGTGACATAAATTTTGGCTTTATTCCATATAGATCATGATAGGTGCATCCATGTTTCTCCTTTTGGTCTATCCTAAGAAAGCCACAATGTGTTGTGTTCGTGTCGAAAGACCCTTTAAGCATGATCCAGGCACTTGATATCGGGAGCACTCCGTGTCTATTCTATTGTATCTTTACTTCATATCCATCCTCGAGTAGTGGTATAAGTATGATTGATGGTCTAATAATGTTACTAACATTCATGATGTGTATGGTTGGGTCCCTTAATCACCCTCACTGTGTTCGTATAATGGTGGTTATGGAAGCGTAGTAGTGTGTAAGGTATGGAAGTAGATGTTCTTGAAGGTGAGGAATTTGATGTGATTCTCGAGCTAAGGTTATAGGTGAAAGGGAAAGGAAGGAGTTGAACTTTGGTTGTGCGAAATAGCTAAGAAGAAGAAAAGATGTAGTAAAACTATTTGTGAGAGTGATTGAAATTATTGATCTTAGTGAGGAGATATCCATGTAGTGGGTGTAGTAATGATAGGCTTAAATTTTGTATTTGGTGAACAAATAAACCAAGATGCCATGTGGTTAGTATTCCATGAATTAAGACTAGAGTTATTAGATTATAGTGATGAGATGAGATGATCCCTGAATATGATGTAGAGTACAGGGTCCCGTAGTTTAAGTTAGCACCTTTTTCCTTCGAGTGAGGCTTCAACATAGAAGTATATTACCGTGGGAATCAAATTCGTATGGATAGATGTGTATGGGGAAAATTGTAAGTCGGGAATGATGAGGCATGTATTTTATTGTTTGGGGCATAGACAAATAGTGTCCCTGAGCTTGAGTCTTTCCATTGTATCTTGTAAGATGGAGAATGCAAATATTCTTATGTCCTGCCAGAATCTTATCTCATGAATTGTATCAATATTAATCAGGCCGAGGATTCTTAGGAAAAAAATTCATATCTTGCAATGCTTTGATCATGTTCCATAAAACACATGCCAAGATCATGTCGATGCCATGTTTCATTATCTCATATTTCATGCATTCACGTTTCACTAGGGGTTAACATAAATCTTATTCGCTGCCTTCACATATTTTGTCGAGGAAAAATATTCAATGTGAGGCTGTGATACAAGAATGACATTGGAAGGCACAAAACACACTCCAAATCAATCCACAATCTTAAGGATCCGAGAACCAAGATGGAGACCACTCTCGGATTTGCTATCATCAAGAAGAATACAAGATACAATGTGTATTTTAATACCAAAATAGAAACAAGAACAAAAACAAGATTAACACAAGATGATAAAAAATAAGACACAAGATTTGGATTTAACAATAACAACAAGAATACAAGATTACAACACAAAAAATAAACAAGATTAAAAGAAGGTAAAAGGATAGATAGATAGATAGATAGATAGACCACATGAAGGTATAATATTAAGAAACCAAGAATGGACAATCTTGGACTCTTAACACTACACACAATAATAAACCTATCACCTACAAAGACACAAGATCGGAATCCACCTCCCAAGCATCAATGTTTCCAAGTAAACTACAATAAAAGAGAATCCACCCAATTGTTGTATCCTAGTTTTGGTTTTGCCTCCAAAGAGAAGAGAGGACTTGTGCTTTCCAATGTCTTAAGACTTACAACATCATCAATAAACTAAGTCTAAAATCCCAACAATGTTCTATTTATACTAGGTTACAAAAATACAAAAAGACCAAAAGGCCCCTTAGAGACTTGGGTGCCCATCAAGTGTAATATGTTGGCTGATTTTTAGTGCACTTAGGTTCCCTTTTGCACTTCAATTGCACACACCAAGTCTCGTACCCAAAATGCTCTCCCATAAGTCCATATCCGTTATTATTCTCGTATCAGGCTGTGTTATATATTCTACACTCTTAGAGCTTCAAAAGTCCCTGCCCATAATTCAGGGATGAATGATCATAAGATAAAGATAATGTAACACCCCATACTTTCAGGCTAGAATCAAGACTGTCGTCCTTATGCGTATAGACCCAAACAAGATGATTCCTTGTTAATATATGTGTGGTGATCAATCCTATAGTGTAAGAATACCTTTTAATATAAATTGAGTTCACAAAAATCCTCTAACTCTAAGACAAGTTGAAAATATTTCTACCGAATAAGTTTTAGTGGATGTTTAAACTTGGGTCAAATTCCATCGACCATAACTCCTAGTATATGATGAATTGGAGAGCCTATTATATATCAAATTAAAGTTATTCAAATAAGCTTTCCAACGATACCAATTTTTTCTAAATTTGATACCTGAGCGGAAAGTTGTGGCCATTTTAGTGACTGAGACAGTAGCATCATGTGATAAGCGTGCAGCGCACGCCCTATCACACACTCAAAATTTTAAGATTCTATTTTTGAATTTTTGTAACAAACCAAATTTTTTAAACTAAAATGCTACACGGTGCTCATGACCTCGAAGGACCACAAGCTAACCTATGATTGATATATGTACCTGTATATTGCATAATATAATATGACAATGCAGAAACATGCATTAAATAGCGATAAAGTTCAAATCTAAATAAACATCTAATAAGAACAATATCTGAAAATGGTATAACAATACCAAAACAAGTCTGAAATAACTATCTAACATGTTGTAGTCTAGAAAGCCTCTAAACTATCTGAATAAGGAGTTGATGGGACATGTCCCCAACTAACTCCATCTACTAAAATAAAATAACTACTGAAAGAATCAAATAATATCATCCTCTAATAATGAGGACTCACTGCTAACACTATCTGCCGACATCTGGAATGCTACTGCTGGTCTGGAGCTAGTGTCTCTGTACCTATGGTGTAGAATAAAAGAAACACCATAGCGTAAATACATCAGTACATTGGAATGTACTAAGTATGCATGTGAAGTAGGCTAAATATAAAGGGTTTACATGCATGAACAATGCTGACTGATATGAATGTGAGAATACATACGTACTTAAGTAACTGTAACTAAACTTATGTAAATACAAACTACAGAGTCTGAATATTGACAACATGATCTTACTAATACTGAGATACTAATTGATTGAGTTTACTAGAATTGATGTGTCACTAATGAGTGAGGAAACTGATACTTTACTGTTGAACACTGATGGAATGAAACTGCATTACTGATACATGGATAACTATTTCCAACAGTTCTGATTATGAAGAACTGGCATGGTTGACTGTATCTGGCAGTCTAATTATAAAGAATAAATCTGATGGACCATATCTGATAGCCATGAATATGAAGAATTGATATGCTTGACCGTATCTGACAGTCATAAATGTGAATACTGGTAATATGAGTTTTGATAATTGGTAACTCTAATAACATTAGTTCTGAGAACTGATATGACTAATTACATAAGTGATTGTATCTGATAGTCCTAAATATAGTGGAACTAGCTAAGTTTTGTATTACTGGGTTACTGTAGCTGACAGTCCTGAAATCTGAAGAACTATCTGAGTCCTTTTACTGAGACTAAGAATGAGACTGAAATTGGGACTGTGGGAGGTAATCATCTAATTGACATGCCCTAAAATTAAACTGGTTGGGCTCTAAACCTTGCCCTAATTGGAAGGGCATCAATACTGTGCCACAGGTAGAGACAACATGTGAGTAAACCCTATTCTGTTTTTGGGAGCTCATTCTGTTTTCCCTACTATCAGGTAAACTCAAAGGAGATACTTTATCCCTATGGGTAGGGATATCTCAACCTACGTTGTCTACGTAGTTCTGGAATGCAAGGATTGCTTCTAGGAATCACACCCTCTGACTGTAACAGGTAAGTCCCCATCCTTAGTTCGGTCTGTGCTGAATCCTACTCCCAGCTAGATAGACATTGAATAGATTTACTGATCTGAACTAATTAACTGAACTAATGCTAGTGAGATTGTTTAGCAAAGCTAAACTGAATTTACTGGATTCCAGTTACGAATGGAATATACTAAGTTTTGAGGACTAATTGAGAGTACTGAAGTTACTGAGAGCACTAGAATTACTAAAGTTTTCGATATCACTGAGTACTGAGATCACTGAGATTATTGAACTATTGAGACTTACTGAGGTTTCTGAGTTACTAAACTTTCCTGAGTCACACAAATGACTGAGTTCCATGGAACATGGCTTGACTAAGAGTGTCATGAAAACATGACATGACTCCAGGCACACAACTATATTTTTTGGGTACGAGTACCCCCAGGACTCGATGGAAGGAAACTGAAACACATGACGTTTCTTGAATACATGACCAATGTCAACAATCCATAATATCATAACTTGGGGAATTTCATGAAGTACATGGTTATCATACATCTTATACATAAGTAGGATTTGCAAGAAAGCATAGCATAATCTCACAAGACTAGTTCATGAACAATCCAACAACATTTACAATTTATAATACCATAAATAGGGGATTTCATACTATACTTGGTTATCATATTCTAGATCATGGAAGATAATACATATAACATGTACATACTTGCATGATTCCAAGTTCATGAACATTCCGTATCACAACAACAATACACAATAATTAGCATGGAATTCATGTTTAGTCATAAGGAAAAAAGCATGGTCTTGTCATTTAAGTTTTATTGAGCTATAATACATGAATTCTAGTCTCTTAGGTATTTTATCAAACACCTTACATGCGAACTTTAAGGCATAGGTTTATTCATGAATTCAAAACCCAAATCACACAAAGTTCATATATTTCAACCAACATGCCATCCTAGTTTCATAAAAACCCATAAAGATTCTATCTTGACATCATTCAACACAAAAATAAGATCAACAATCAAATCAAAACATAACAAGCATGGCATATATTTTAAAATAGGATTTAGGATTCTTGGACTTCATGGACGAAAAGAGTCCATGAATGAACACATGTATACCTTATTTCTTGATTTAATGAAGATTGACAGAAAAATTCTTGGAATTTGATGGTGGAATTTTCTTGAACTTGAATTCCCCAATTGAAACTTTAGCTTGTTCTTGAGAGGAATTTTAGACAATATAGTGTATTTTGGTGTTTTTGAGCCCTCATCCCGTGTTTTTGAGTATATATATGAAGGCAAAATGATCAAAATACCCCCGAGAGCACGAAAGTGGAATGCTGAGAATTGGGCTAGCACTGGAGTTGCCAGGTGGCGCCTGCCTAAGCCCAGTGGACTACCCCAGGCGACGTCTGCCTTAGCCCGGCGGACTACCCGAGGTGGTGCCTACCTTATGGCAGTGCTATAGCTGGGGAAATGCGGACTTATCGCCCCGAGCTACTATTTTGGAATTCCAAACATACTCTTACGCTATCCAAAATTTTCTGAAACATACCTGAGATGTACTACAACCTTGCCCCATCGTGACGCAACTTGAAAATCCCAAAATGAAGGTCGGGAAGGTCGTCAAATAAATCCCCAAAGTTCGGAGGTCTAAAATAAGACTTAGTGTTGAATATTGAACACCTAGCAAAATTTTCTAAGTCTTGGAACATTTCATGGAGTTTTATGAGCTAAATTTGACATGCGATTTTGCAGGGTTTTACAACATCTCCCCCTTTGGAACATTCATCCTCGAATGAGACTGGCTGAGAGTAGAGAAATAATAACTGAAGTACGTACAAGACATACACTACTGAAACATGGGTTCATGACTGACACAACTGAAAACTGAGCATATCGTACTGAACATGCATATCTGATGCATGGGTAACTAATTCATGAATGAAGGACTGAGTATTTTAATAGACTGAGTTTCTCAAAATGAGAATGCATATCTGATGTAAAAAAATTGATATACTAAATCTATGCATATATGATGCATAATTATATGACTGATACGATACATGAATGCATGAATGAGAGTACTGATAAGTTGATTACACATACCTGATGCATGAATATATGACGGAACTGACTCATGAACATGCGATTGAACATGCAATGGTAAAGATACCAAGTTTGAACGAGGAACTGAGCATAGGACTAAATACCAATTTTGTACTGAATACTTAACATGAAGCTGAATAAGCATAAAGAGGACTATTACCTTAAGCGAAAATGCTAATGAATCCTGAGATTGTTTACTAAAAATGCATGAGCGAAAATATGAGAACATAACTAAATTTGGAACATGATACATGAACTGAACTGAGTCTGTATCGTGTGACATGTCCTGAGTATCGTGAACAAAACTGAGACATTGAGTACATGGCCTATAAATAAGATTGGATATAGAGGGCCACTTATGAGTATCCCTACTCTCATATAGAGGGCCACTTATGAGTATCCCTACTCCAGACTGGATTTATCATGTGAAGAGAGAATGGTACACTTACATTATGAAAGTTTGAGGGATCATTGCATATCTCCCCCTTGGGATACTAGGTCCCTTGAAGAATTCTAACTTGGCTAAGATATCGAGGGGAAAACTGAGGCTAATCATTCGTGACTGAGATATAATACATAAACTAAACTGAACTTCCATATACTAGTATGCTCTATCTTTGAGATGGTTACATCCTTAAGATGTCTGTTAGTATGGCTAGATAGGAAGATAGGAGAACAACCCCTACCAAAATGACTGCACATCGGGTAAACTGATTTTCTAGCTTTACTGGCTAGCCTTTGCTAATAACTGAATACTGGGCATGTAAGAATAAACTAAACTTAGTTAGAATAACTGAACTGAGACTATAGAATATTGTACATAGGAGGTAAGGATTAATTGAGTACCATGAGGTGACTGAGCATGGATTCATAGAGACTGTATTACTTAAAAATGAAGTGCCACCCGTGTAATATGATTTTGAAATATTTGGTAAACTGAGGTACTAAAAAATAAGAGATAAACTGATATTTGCATACTATGGCATAGTAAATCTGAGACTGAACTGAGTTCTAGGACCTGATTACTGAAATGGGATAGAATGCTGAGTTCGATTTAAATAAACTTTGGGAGTCTGACACTAATACATGATGCATAAGTCAAACTGTACTTGCAACTACTGGGAGGTTCCACATTGGAGTAGTTGTATTCTCTGAGATTTTGGATAGCATGAATAGATGCAAGGATCAGAGAACAAGCTATACAATTCTGACTGCTCGATTGCTAAACTGACTTACTGACTTTACTAACCAACTCATGCTGAAACATAAACTTAAATGAGAGAAAGAGATCTAACAATGCATACTATGAACATGAAAAATGTCTAACGTACTCGAATCAATTTTAGGGAAACTTTCTGGATCATGAAGGGTCTGAAGTCTATTCTAGAGCTGACCACTCTTGGTACCTTGCTGATGCAACTCTTTACCCCTCTGTGATATAACCCTACAGTCTCGTATCCTGTGTCCTGGCTTGCCACACCCAAAGCATACATCACTGACTTCCCTACACACATACTTATGATACTTACCATAATCCTGACAAAGAGGATGGGTAAGAACTTTGCTCTCGCTACCCCCTAACCTCGGCTGAGAAGGACTGTAACTACCTGTTCTAGCCCTCATATTTTCTCTCTCTTTCTTTTTAAGCTTATGCTCTTCAATCTTTTGATCATAGACCATCAACCTAGACAAGTCTATATCACTAATCAACTTAGTAGTCCATCACTCTTTATCCACTCTACCTGATACTCTAAAACAAACTTATTCATCGTGGACCTACTGTCTGCCACTACATAAGGAGTGTACCTACCTAACTGGGTAAACTTAAGGGAAATAACCTATCTAAGAAATTTGTAGCGAACTCTTCCCACTATATGGGATCTGTATCTATACCTTTGTCTACCTTTTACTATTTAAACCATGTATATGCTACATCTTATAGCTTATAGGTGGCTAACTCTACACTCTCACTAGAAGTCACTCCTATGAAGTCTGTGACTTTTTGAACCTGATCAAGGAACTCCTGTGGATCCTCTTTGTACTTGGAACCGGTAAATAGAGGAGGGTTCATTCGGGTGAAATCTCGGATCCTAGATGTATCAACATTGGCCTATGGGTCAGCTAGAATAGCGTCTGGCCATTCATTTTGAGCTATGACTGAACTAGCTAGAGTAGTGAATGCAGTCTTGAATTTTGCATAAGATACGTGTTCGTCCATGGAATCTGCTTGGTCGGGCTGAGGTGCTGACTGATTTTTGGTTCTTATTTCACTAGTTCTTTCTAAAGACATGTTCTATAAATGAAAGAAATAAGTGAATTAGATTGAGAGTTTAATTAGAGCTTTTTTGTACTGGTACGACATGAATACTGAAAGAAGGAAAACTGTTCCTAGAATGTCTTATAGCCTCCTGCACAACACATGCATGTACAAGACTCTACTAGATGCACCTTTTTAGACTTCCTAGGATTTTATGGAACCTTAGGCTCTAATACCAAGTTTGTAATACCCTGATTTTCTAATACTGTACGGTGCTCATGACCCCGAAGGACCACAAGCTAACCTATAACTAATATTTGTACCTGTATACTGTATAATATAACATGAAAATGCAGAAACATGCACTGAATAGCCATAAGGTTCAAACCTAAATAAACATCTGATAAGAACAATATCTCAAAACGATTTAACAATATCAAAACAAGTCTGAAAGAACTGTCTAATATGTTGTAGTCTGGAAAGCCTCTAAATTGTCTAATAAGGAGTTGATGGGACATGTCCCCAACTAACTCTATCTACTGAAAGAAAATAACTATTGATAAAATGAACTAATCAAATAATATCATCCTCAAATAATGACAACTCACTGCTAACTTTGTCTGCTAAAATCTGGAATGCTACAGCTGATATGGATCTCGTGTCTCTGTACCTATGGTGTAGAATAAAAGAAACACCATAGCGCAAATGCGTTAGTACGTTGGAATGTACTGAGTATGTAAGTGAGGTAGGATAAATATAAAGGGTTTACATGCATAAACAATGTTGACTGATATGAACGTGAGAATGCATATGTACATAAGTAACTGTAACTAAACTCATGGAAATACAGACTACAGAGTCAGAATACTAATAATATGATCCTACTGATACGGAGATACTAATTGATTAAGTTTACTAGAACTAAAGTGAAAGTCACGAATGAGTGAGAAAACTGATACTGTATTATTGAATACTGAAGGAATGAAAATGCATTACTAATACATGGATAACTATTTTTGATAGTTCTGATTATGAAAAACTGGCCTGGTTGACTGTATCTGGCAGTATAATTATAAAGAATAAATCTGATGGACCGCATCTAATAGCCATGAACATGAAGAATTGATATGCTTGATCATATCTGATAGTCATGAATGTAAATGCTGGTAATATGAGTTCTGATAACTAGTAATTCTAATAACATGAGTTCTGAGAACTGATATGACTGATAATAGAGTGACTATATCTGACAGTCCTAAATATAGGGAAATAGCTAAGTTCCATATTACTGGGTGACTGTGGCTGACAGTTCTAAAATCTGAAGAACTATCTGAGTCTTTTTACTGAGACTGAAAATGAGACAATGGGAGGTAATCATCTGACCGACATACCTCAAAACTGAACTGGTTAGGGTCCAATCCTTGCCCTGATTAGAAGGGTGTCAATACCATGCCACGGGTAGAGACAACATATGAGTAAACCCTATTTTATTATTAAGAGCTCATTCTGTCTACCCTACTATCAGGCAAACTCAAAGGAGAAGCTTTATCCCTATGGGTAGGGACATCTCAACCTACGATGGCTACGTAGTTCTGAAATGCAAGGATTACTTTTAGGAATCACACCCTTTAATTGTAACAGGTTAGTCCCCATCCTTGGTTCGCTCGGTGCTAAATCATACTTCCAACTGGATAGACACTGAATGGATTTACTGATCTGAACTGATTAAATAAACTGATGCTAGTAGGATTGTTTAGCAGAGCTAAACTAAGTTTACTAGATTCCGATGATGGACGGAATGTACTGAGTTCTGAGGACTAATTGAAAGTACTGAAGTTACTAAGAGAACTAGAATTACTGAAGTTTTCGATATCACTGAGTACTGAGATCACTGAGATTACTGAACTATTGAGACTTACTGAGGTTTCTGCGTTACTGAACTTTCTTGAGTCACACCAATGACTGAGTTCTATGAAACATGGCTTGATTGAGAGTATCATGAAAATATGACATGGCTCTAGGCACACAACTATATTTTTTAGATACGAGTACCTCCAGGACTCGATGGATGGAAAATGACACACATGACGTTTCTTGAATACATGACCAATGTCAACAATCCATAATATCATAACATAGGGAATTTCAAGAAGTACATGGTTATCATACATCTTATACATAAGTAGGATTTTCAAGAAAGCATAGCATAATCTCACAAGACTAGTTCATGAACAACCCAACAACATTTATAATTCATAATACCATAAATAGGGATTTCATACTACACTTGGTTATCATATTCTAGATCATGGAAGATAATGCATATAACATGTACATACTTGCATGATTCCAATTTCGTGAACATTCCATATCACAACAACAATACACAATAATTAGCCTGGAATTCTAGTCTCTTAGGTATTTTATCAAACACCTTGCATGCATACTTTATGGCATAGGTTTATTCATGAATTCAACAACCCAAATCACACAAAGTTCATATATTTTAACCAACATGTCATCCTAGTTTCATATAAACCCATAAATATTCTATCTTGACATCATTAAATACAAAAACAAGATCAAAAATCAAATCAAAATATAACAAGCATGACATATAGTTTAAAATAGGATTCTTGGACTTCATGCACGAAAGGAGTCCATGAATGAACACATGCATACCTTATTTCTTGATTCAAAGAAGATTGACGAAAAAATTCTTGGAATTTTATGGTGTAATTTTCTTGAACTTGAATTACCCAATTGAAACCCTAACTTGTTCTTGAGAGGAATTTGAGACAAGATAGTGTATTTTGGTGTTTTTGAGCCTTAATCCCCTATTTTTGAGTGTATATATAAAGGTAAAATGATAAAATACCCCCGAGAGCATAGAAGTGGAATGCTAAAAATTGGGCCAACACTGGAGTTTCTAGGCGGCGCCTGGCTAAGCCCAATGGACTAGCCCAGGCGGCGTCTGCCTTATGGCAGTGCTATAGTTGGGGCGACCCGGGCTTATCGCCCCGAGCTACTATTTTGGAATTCCAAACATGCCCTTACGCTATCTGAAAAATTCCAAAACTTACCCGATATGTACTACGACATTGCCCTATCGCAACGCAACTTGAAAATCTAAAAGCGAAGGTCGGGAAGGTTATCGAATAAATCCCCCAAGTTCGGAAGTCTAAAATGAGACTAAGTGTTGAATCTTGAACACCTAGCAAAATTTTCTAAGTCTTGGAACCTTTCATGGAGCTTTATGAGCTGAATTTGACACGCGACTTTGTGTAGTCTTATAGGTTTTAAGAGATAAATAGGTATCTTCCATCTCTTATCCAGCTTTAATACGGGATTAAACTCCCAAAACACCAAAATATGATTCTATTCACCCAAATTACCCAAGAACACTCTCTAGGATTTCAAACTACAAACCCAAATTTCTCAAGATTTAGCCGTGGGTTTTTCTTAATTCTTCAAGATTTGGAATCCCCATTGCGAGGGCTACAGGAGGCAACCATCAATCATATGTATAGCATCCTAAAAGCTAGAGTTCATTAAAAAGATTCTAATTTAGGTTACGTGGGGTTTATCCTAAAAACTACATGGGCTTTTAAACTCTAGAACATGATTTAAAGATTATCAAGCATGAATTTTAAAGGGGTTTTAGAATTTATGCTTTAAATTCTACATTATGGTTGTTTTGATAATGATATTGTTTTGGCCTTTAGGCCTTTCCCTTAAACTGATTTATACCTATATGTATATGTATCATATTGAAGATTTGACTGAGAGCACTGCTATTGAAATCCCTCTCTTTGATGATTTAGAGTTTATGAACTTGTTCAGAATGATTTGAGATGCATGCGCAATGTTTAGAAAGTTATCTTTTCAATAGTCAAGAATTTAATACAATTTTGATGATGATGGGAGGGAGCCTTTTGAATATGATTTTATTTTTACGTTAAAGAGAAAGAATTTGGATATGATTGTTATTTTTGGCATGACCACCTTGTATATTTAATGTTGAAAGAAGAGAGTTTCTTACATATGATTACATGAACTAAATAAATGAGTTCTTTGAAATGATTTGCTGATATAGTGGTCCTAAACATATGTTTTGAGAATAGTGATTTTTATATGGTAAAATGGCTCAGAGATGTCACTTGCAAGTCAGTGGTATAACGATACCACAAGTATGTATGCCATAATAGAGTATGTCTTCAGAGTATAATTTCAGATGTTGTTCTCAAAGAATGGATGTTTTGAAAGAGTTAAAAATGGGCTTAAAGAGGGTTAGGTGGTTTTCCGAAGAATGCTTGAGCTTAAGTAACTCATAGCCAAAAACTATTTTTTGCTGATGTGGGTACATTATTTCCCCACGAGGGATTTTTATGCTGGCCTAGTGCCCTGTGGCATACAGAGTAGAGAGTCCGAGCTTTGTGAAAAACTTGGGTTGGGGGCTTGGCTTCCAAGTTAATGGCAGATCCCATATAGCCCGGGGGATAACAGAGTTGTAGGGTATACTACCTAGCACAGAATTAATACAAAAAGTATCACAGATTTTAGATATTTTCATAGAGTCTTTTAAAATGCCCATGTGATTTCTTACTATATGATATGCTTATGAACTGTTTTAAATTGCTCTCATATATGTTGAATATAAATGATTATTTTGAATTTGCCCTGCGTACTAGTACATCTATATTGAACCCCCTCCCTTTACCTCTCAGGTTCTAAGGTTCACTCTAGGGGTCCAGATAAGCAGTAGATAATTTAGACAGCAGAACAGATTGTGCAGTGGTGAGTCTTCTCTATTCCAAAAGGCCTTTTTTCTTTCAGATTTTGTTATTCCTTTATTTTGGTCTACTGGGGGCCTTGTCTTAGATTTTTCAGACAGTATTGTTTTGAGATATAGTAGAGATTTTGAAGACTGAGTCAGATGTTGTTTAGATATTATTGGAGTTTTCCTTTATTTTTAAACTAATGTCAGAGTATGACCATGTTTCCGCATTCTATTTATAATTCCAATTTTCCTTTTATTATATAAATGTTGTGCATAATTACTAGATAGAGTAGGACATCTGGCCATCATGGGTCAGATGTCCTTCATGGCCAGGCCCTAGTTCGAGTCGTGACAAACACCGGGTGAATAGAACCCAAACTTGCAGGCAATTCTAACTCATATGCAACCCCACCTATCCTTTTCAAAATTTGTTATGGCCCTATATAGAGAGGACTTAACTTCTCTTTCTTCTCGAAATGTATGACTTCCTTCATAGGGAGACCTTGAGAAATACCTAATCACCAACCTCGAATTCTATCTCTCATCTCTGAACATCAGCATAGGACTTCTGTCTACTCTGGGTTATTTTAAGTCGTTCTCTATTACTTTTCACATCTTCCATCGCCTGGTGAACAAGATCAGGCCAAAGAAATTGTGTCTCACTAACCTCATACCACCCTATGGGCGACCGACACCTTCTCAAATACAGTGCATCAAAAGGTGTAATCTTAATACTGGCATGGTAGCTATTATTGTAGGTGAATTCTATCAATGGCAAATGGTCTACCCTACTACCTTTGAAATCAATTACATAAGATCTCAACATATCATCAAGGGTTTGAATAGTCCACTCAGCTTGCCCATCCGTCTGAGGGTGGAAAGCCGCACTCAGGTTCACTTGGGTACCTAAAACCTCTTAAAAAGATCTCCAAAACTGCAATAAGAATTGCGTATCGTGGTCAGATATTATGGACACAGGTGCTCCATGAAAACGGACTATCTCCTCAATGTAAATCATGGAATAGTCATTTCCCAAATAATTAGTTCGCACAGGCAGGAAGTGAGCTGACTTAGTCACCCTGTCAACAATCACCGAGATAAAATCATACTGGTTTTGGGACCTCAAAAGTCCCATAATGAAGTCCATATTAATCATCTCCCACTTCTATAAGGGAAAAGCTATCCCTTGGGAAGTACCACCTGGCCTCAAATGCTCTACTTTAACTTGCTGGCAATTCAAACACTTGGAAACATAATTAGCCACATTACGCTTCAAATTATTCCACCAAAATATAGTTCTCAAATCATGGTATATTTTTTAGAGCCTGGATGAACAATATATCTCTATGTGTGAGCTCCGTCAAGGATTTTTTTCTGCAGGTCATTTACATCTGGCACACATAATCTACCATGATATCTCAGAATACTGTCACCACTAATTTCAAAGGACATCACCTTCCGCTGCCCCACATCATTCTTCATTTGCATCAAAATGGGATCTTCAGCCTGCTTTTCTTCAACCTCAGCACAAAGGGATGATTTTGCTATTTCATGAACAACCACTCCTCTATCTTCGGAATCCAAGAGTTGAACCCCAAGATTTGTAAGTCGATGAATATCCTTCACCATCTCCCTTTTCCCTTGCCTCTACATGAGAAAGACTACCCATAGATAACCTTCTGAGGGCATTGGCTACCACATTCACCTTTCCCAGATGATAGTGCAGGCTCATGTCATAATCCTTTAGCAATTCCATCCAGCGCCTTTGCATGAGCTTTAATTCTTTTTGTGAGAAAACGTGCTGAAAACTCTTGTGGTCACTAAAAATATCAATGTGTACCCATAAAGATAGTGCCGCCATATCCTAAGCGCTAATACAATAGACACTAACTCCAAGTCATGATTAGGATATTGCGCTCATGCACTTTCAACTGCCTCAATGCATAAGCCACTATCTTACCATGTTGCATAAGTACACACACAAGTCCTACACGAGACGCATCACAGTACTCGCCTTTCCCGGATCATAGTGCAGGCTCATGTTATAATTCTTTAGCAATTCCATCCAGCACCTTTGCATGAGGTTTAATTCTTTCTGTGAGAAAATGTGGTAAAAACTCTTGTGGTCACTTAAAATATCAACCTGTACCCATAAAGATATTGCCGCCATATTCTAAGAACGAATACCATACCCGCTAACTTTAAGTCATGATTAGGGTAATTGTGCTCATGCACTTTCAACTGCCTCAATACATAAGCCACCATCTTACCATGTTGCATAAGTACACATACAAGTCCCACACCAGATGTATCACAGTACACAACAAAGCCCTCTGTACCTTTCGGAAGAATCAAAACAGGAGCAGTGGTCAACTTATCTTTCAACTTCTCAAAATTATTCTCACAGGAGTCAGACCACACAAAATTTACCTTCTTCTATGTCATCATAGTAAGTGGTGCATCTATGGAAGAAAAACTCTCTACAAACCTTCTGTAATATCCTTCCAACCCCAAGAAGCTACGAATATCGGTTGGAGTCCTCGGTCTAGGCCATCTTCTCACAATATCAACCTTTTGGGGATCAACCTTAATTCTCTCACTAGACACAATATGCCCTAAGAAAGAAATAGCATTCATCCAGAATTCACAATTGGAAAATTTTGCATAAAACTTATGCTCTCTGAGAGTCTGAAGAATAATTCGGCGGTGATTGGCGTGGTCCTCCTCACTCTTATAATAAACCAAGATATCATCAATGAATACTATGACAAATAGATCCAAAAACTGATGGAACACCCTATTCATTAGGTCCATGAAAGATGCAGGGGCATTAGTCAATCCGAAGGACATGGATAAGAAAGCATAATGACCGTATCAGGTTCAGAAAGCTATTTTTGGGATGTCTGGCTCTCTAACTTTCAACTGATGGTATCCGAATGAAGGTCTATCTTTGAAAAATATGTAGCACCCTGAAGTTGGTCAAAGAGATCATCAATCCTATGAAGAGGATATTTATTTTTAACAGTGACCTTATTCAACTGATGGTAATCTATGCACATATGCAAGGAACCATCTTTATTACGCACGAAGAGTATAGGTGCACCCAGGGAGAAATACTAGGATGGATAAAACCTTTATCTAGAAGATCTTCTAGCTGCTCTTTCAACTCTTTCAGCTCCACAGGAGCCATCCTATATAGCGGAATAGAGTTGGGATGGGTGTCCGAGAACAAATCTATACGAAACTCTATCTCCCTATCTGGTGGTACCCCTGGGAGATCTTCGGGAAAGTCCTCCAAAAATTCTTTTACCATAGGGACTGACTAAAGAGATGGAATCTCCACATTAGAATCTTTTAATCGAATCAGATGATATAGACAACCACTGGAAATGAGCTTACGAGCTTTAAGATAAGCTATAAAATTCCCTATAGGTGCTAGAGAATGTCCTTTCCACTCTACCACTGGTTTATTTGGGAAGGCAAAAGTGACTCTTCGGGTCCTACAATCTAATGTAGCATAACATAAATGGAGCCAGTCACTAGGATAGCATCAAAGTCAACCATCTCAAGATCTATGAGGTCTGCCACAGTATCTTGGCTATAGATAGATACAATATAATTTCTATACACATGTCTAGCTACAATAGAATCTCCCACTGGAGTGAAAACAGAAAAAGGCTCAGCAATTACATCGGGCTCAAACCCAAAACCAATAGTCGTATAAGGGGTCATATAGGACAAGGTAGATCCAGGATTAAGTAATACATATACATCATGAGAAAAGATTTGCAACACACCGGTAACTACATCTAGGGAAGATTCTGCATCCAGACGATTGGTCAAGGCATACAACCAGTTGCGACTGCTCTCTGTAGCTGAATTGGTTCCTTTAAGAAGAGGATCTATGGAGGCGGCTTGGGACTTATCTCCCCCTGCATTACCTCTAGTAGAAGGGTAATCTCTCTGAATATGACCTACTTGATCATAGAAATAACAATTCCTCCTCTCAAAGTAACACTTTCCAGAGTGGTTCTTCCCGCAAACACTACAACAGGGAAAAGATCTTACGAGTTGCGTCATGCTGCCTCAAGAATGGGTGTCCTACATCCTCCACCCACTATTTGCCTGTGGATTTAAGGGCTGCTGACCACGTGGAGGTCTGGGCATGGGGGCACTTCCTGCAAGATGAAAATCACCCCAATTCTTTCTCTTCTGTCATCTGTTACTCCAATTACCACTCTACTACTGGTTGTGGCTTTGGTCTGCTATCTTGCTCTCTTTTTCTACCTTTCCTTCTCCCTAGATTCAGAGATTCTCTGCTTATGCACCTCTAACTACTGCATGTGGATTGTCAGTTTAGAGAAGTCCACATCCTTATTTAGTATTGACCCCTTACACTCAAGCATTAAGTTGTCTGAAAGGCCAGATGCAAGCATTCTCATTTGGGCTCTCATATTACCAGTCATTTTCAGAGCATATCGAGCTAGTTGGTTGAACTTCAAAGTGTACTCCTTAACACTTATTTTTCCTTGCTTTAGATTCTTGAACTCTTCTGCTTTGGTCTCCCTCAACTCTAGAGGAAAGAACCTCTCAAGGAAGGCTTCCACGAACTTGTCTCATACTATGGGCTCAGCATTCTCACCCTTCAAATCCTCCCACTCGCTATACCACTAATTTACAACTTCTTTAAGCTGATAAGTTGCTAACTCCACCCCTTCCACCTCGTCTACATGCATCACTTTAAAAAATTTCTCCATCTTATCCACAAATTCCTGTAGATCCACCTCTACTTTGGTGCCAGTAAACTTGGGCGGGTTCATTCTCATGAACTGACCCACCCTAGTAGTCTCAGATGTAATGAATGCAAACCCAATATATTATGACCGTTTAGTCTGTATGACCACCAATTACACCAGCATGTGAATGGACTCTCTGAATTCTGCATTAGAAATGTCCCTCTAGGAAGACTTGGGACGGTTAACATTTGTTCTTGGAGCCTGAGGAGGACTGGTCGGTACTGGTGGTATTCTTGGAGTAGGGACAGGTTTTGGGGTGTGATCTATGTTATGGTTTTGTATCCCATGAGTGGGAAGGACCTCATCAGTCTAAGCGTTCTGATTCTTAGAGCGACGAAGAGGCATCGTTGTTTTCTGAAATGCAAAAGATCATTGATTAGAGGACAGATTAGACTCCAAACCACGAACTAAATCACAAAGAGAGAAACATTCCTAAACACCTAGTAGCCTCCTGCTTGTAAGTGTGGGGAACTACACACCCATAAACAAGACTCTACCCAATGTAATTTCGCAGACAACTTGGACCATAAACCGTGCTTTGATACCAAGTTTGTCACGACCCAAACCGGGGCCTAAGCCGTGAAGAGCATCCCAAACCATAAAGAATCAGATGCCCTTCTAACTTGTAATCACATACACTGCTCATATACAAAATACAATGCAGAAATATATATATACTGAAATAGGAACATGATCATAAGTCTGAAATAAATTTAACACTAGAGTATGTCATCCAATACTAACTAATAGCATCTGAAAATCGTCTGTAAAATCTCTACTACATGGTCAATAATAACTATCTGAAAACTTGAACAAGGCCCTAGTAGACCAAAAACCATAACAAATGATAAATGTCTAGAAATAATCAGGCCTTCTGAATTATAGAAGGCCCACTAACTGGACTCTGCGCTTCTGCCTGACAGAATCTACTGCTTATCAGGACCCCTGGATTGTTCCTCAGAACCTGAGAGGGAGGGGGGTCAATACAGATGTACTGATACGTAGAGTAATCCAAAAACAAAATATAATATTTATATAACATATATGAGAGCTGGTATAAAATACTTTATCACAAAATAGTTTGAAAACACATGGGCATAGTATAATGATTTTTCAACGACAATGCAATACTACTGAGCTAGGTGGTACACCCTACAACTTTATATTTTCACCAACTTCCAAATCTCGATTGCCACCCAGATTGGAATATGAGTGAGGGAAAGACACACAAGATCAGACAACAGGGTGCCATACCCCAATTAAGTCAATATGTCGTGGTTGGGCTCAAGATCACAAAGCAGGGATCCTAAACATTAGTCCCAATTTGGGATGACATAATACTAGGTACGCAAGATCACATAGAAGGGTACCAAATTCCTGTGTCGGCAATCACGATTTCCATCATAGAGTCATTTGACTAGTGCTTTCTTTGGGTAACCACCTAACTGACATAAATATAAGCTTTAAGCTTGATTCAAGACAAAGCATACACCTTACTCTGCAGGGTATCGTCATACCCTGACTTGCAAGTCATCGGTACCACATTAATTCATCATCTCATTATGTAATTCATGGTATGCACACACATAATACTTTCACCCCTCAAACACATGAACAATGGTTCTCAACATATAATAATTCAAGAAATTTTTATCATTTATAAAGTAGTATCATAGCAGTTGTAAAACCCATTATCATGGGAATAAACATTATCATGGGGAAATTTAAAGAGTTCACAATTTGTATTCATCACATCCTTTTAAATTCAATTCGTATGTCCACAAATTCAACACATTGAGATATATGGAAAACAATCCCATGATATTTCAATATTCCTTTCAAAATCATATCTCAAAATATGTTATTGGCATTAAAACGAAAACCCCACTTGTAATAACATATATATACTTGTATGAATATTAAAATCTTGTGTAAATTCTTTTCAATTTCATGCCAATGAGATTTAGGACAAACCCACGTACCTCAATATAGGTATTTAATGGATGCTTCTTGAAGCCTGTGATTTGGGAATTCCGAATCTTTAATCAATTTCTTAAATTCACGATTGAATCTCGAGTTATAAGGAATTTTTTTGTTTGAAACCCTAAGGGTATTCTTTAATGGATATTGATGAAACAATGAATAGAGAGTTTTTTGGGATAAAAATCTCATGTTTGGGCACATTAGAATGAGGGAAAATTATCCAATTGCCCCTTTAAGATGCGGATTTTAAAATCTAAAATAACTGGGCACCGATGTGATTGGTGATGCGGTGCGTCGATGCCATCAATGCTATACCCGACGCATTATGCCTTAATCGCGCCAAGCCTAGTAATTTTTGCCTGGCATTTCCTCCATGAAATTGACCAACGCGATGGGCGACGCGGTGTGCTGAGATTGCTTTGGTCCAGTATTTTGGTACACCAAACAAGGTCTAAACATGGTTCAAAAAATCCAAAACTTATTTGAAAACACCCATTGACCTCCCGGATCATGAATTTTCTAAAATACCAAGTATAGAGGGTCGGTAAGGTCGAAAATAAGATCATCGAAGATTAGAAGCTCAAAATAATTCTAAATCCTTTTTACACTTAGAAAAATTTTCAAGTCTTTCTCTTTAAGCATACTACTAGGAGCTAATACATGCACGACTTTACAATGTGTTACGAAATGAAAATCCAAAAAAAAGTGTATTCAATTTAAAAATATATTTTCAGGCTTTGTTGTATCCTTATAGAGAATTGCTTGTAATCCATAAAGAAAATACGGGCAATAACTCTTGTCATTTTCTTGATATTCATGTTATCACAAAGTGTCACGATTTGTGATACATAATTTGTAACTTCTGAATGGTTACTTGGCACAATTAAGTGGTTGTATTGCTGCCTTCTGTAGTTATTTTTAAGTCCCAACTGCTAAATAAATATGGATGTAGACTTCCCTAAGTTTCTATTAGTTGAATGCATGTAGGGAAAAACATTTTTGAGAATCCCATTGTGGATGTTCTTCCATTCAACTTTCGTTTAACAGTTTGATAATCTAGTGTGGTCTGAAAAGTTTGAAATGGCTTAAAACTAAGCCTTGATGAATATATAAATGGTTTTAGGGGTTCGTGATTTTGTATCTATTGTCATTCATGGCTTAGGGTGTGTTTGATATGAAGAAAAATACTTTTCACTAAAAATAAGTGTATTTCTTACTTATTTTTTAAAATAAGCAGAAAATATTGGTTGAAAAATATTTTATATATTTTATACAATTACCATGGAGAGGAGTGGGGATAGGAGTGTGGGGATGCTTAGAGATGGAGGCTGGATGTGTTGGAGAATGAAGAAAAAATAATTAATATGGAATACCACTTATATAACTTGCTCTTGTACTTCTGCGAGAGAGGTTACTTTTCTCATTTTAAGGAACTTATTTTTCTAGAAAAAAATATAATCGACCAAATATAGGAAAATTGAAAAATGTAAAGTGAAAAATATTTTTCTCTATGCCTAGATAGCCTTAGGGGACGTTTGGTAGAGTATATAAGAATAAGACATAATATAGTGTATTAGTAATGCTTGTATTAGTTGTACTTGCATTAGTTATATTGATATTGTTTCTCATACATTGTTTGGTTTGATGTATTAAAAATAATATCTTACAGAATTCCTACAAAAATGTTTGTTTACAAAAATATCCTTCTTTGACATTGTACACTTTCTTTGCAACGAAGTTATTTTGCCATCTTAAACATAGTTAGTATTGTTGAACTAATATATAGAGGTGTAGGATTACTTGCAATACCTTCATCTTTGCGCATGAAATGTTATGTTGATGGATTAACATAGTCGAAAAGAAAAAATACAAGATGTAGAATCAATGAATAGTCTCATGAAATTTATTTTTAATCTTTTTATAGGCTCTTGAAGCAAAGAAAGGATATATTATAGTTATTTAAACCAACTATCATAAGCATAATCCATACATAATTCAACATGCGGAAGAAATAATGAAATTCAACTTTATCTTATGATCAGAATAACCTGGTATATCCCCCAATCCAAGTTTTCCACAAGGATTAGAGTTTTCATAATTTGGTATATCTCCCAGTGAGCATACCGTAGGTATCCCCTTATGTGAGAAGTCCTAATTATACTCCCATGTAAGATAAAATATCATAAATTTCCCATCGGCAAAACACAATTTTCGACAATGAGTTATCTGAATTTGTTCCTTCTTCGGGTAACCATCTAACTTTCTTAGAGCCCATTTATAGTCTTTTAAAACATGCATATTTCCCAAAACATGGTCTGAAGTTTGAAAAATTCTGTAGTCTATCATGACATTTATCTGATTTGGTATTGTCATACCAAAACTTGAAAGTCATATAAGTCGTATCATATCATATCATGTCATGTCTTCAGCCCTTTATTTAAAAGCATGCTATTTGAACAAATAAATGATTCAATTATCACATAAGAGTTCTTATTTCAAAAGAACATGAAAACTTATGCAAAATACTCTACTTTCAAGACTTTAACATCGGGTGGCCATCATTTTCATAAATCACATGCAATTCTTTTATTTAACACAAAAGGGCATTTATCAATACGAAACACCTCTTGAACAAATATAAAAGGACAAAGCACATTTGATAAAGATTCATTTAAAACTCATGTTTCTCATCATTCATTAAACAACCCCCAACAATAGGATAAATAAATCTCAAGACTGTCTAACGGTCCGGGCCGGGTCAACCCGGAACCGGCCCCCTCTCTCTTACCGGGTTACGGGCCGGTTACGGGCCAGTTTTGGCCTTAACCGGGCCGGGCCGGGCCGGGCCGCACAGTAAAAAAAATAAAACACACCCGGAACCAGCCCACTTAACCCAATCCGGTCAAACCCGGTCAAACCCGGTCAAACCCGGTCAAACCCGGTTAAACCCGGATAAAAACCGGTCAAATATACACTATATATACGCTATATACACAATATATACATTAAATATACACTTCTATAGAAGATATATACACGTGTATACATTAAATATACACTTCTATAGAAGATATATATAATGTATACAGTAAATATACACTTCTATAGAAGATATATACACGTGTATACATTAAATATACACTTCTATAGAAGATATATACACGTGTATACATTAAATATACACTTCTATAGAAGATATATACACGTGTATACATTAAATATACACTACTATAGAAGATATATACACGTGTATACATTAAATATACACTTCTATATAAGATATATAAACATATACACATGTATACATTAAATATACAGTTGTATAGAAGATATTAAAACTTTAAATTGATAAATAAAAAAAAATAAAAAACAACGACTAAGGAGTGAATGAATTTGTGGAATTTTATTGATTGCAAAATGATCCAAAATTTATAATTTACATGAATGAAAAATCTATAAATTATGCATCATTTTTTCCAACTCATTCATGTTAATATTAATTGGAATTTGCATAGGATAGTCGAAGTCAACGGGGGCAAACCCATGCATTGGACTTGATTCTGTTGAGTTCTCCCGTGAAGTCATAATTTCTTCAAGTTTGAGGTCGTCGCTTGGATCTGGTTCCATTCCTTGGTTTCTTCTTTCTGCTCTAATCCAATCTCTAAGGCAAACTAAAACATTCATTGCGTTGCTTCCCAATGAGTGTCGGTTGTCTCCAAGTTGTTGTCGTCCCTGACTGAAGGCGCTCTCTGATGCAACGGTTGACATTGGAACATTCAAGATATCTCTGGCTAATCTTGAAAGTACAGGATATTGTGATTCATTATTCCTCCACCAATCCAGCGAGTTGATCCGTCGTCTGCGATCCTCTGGTGGCGTCCACAGATAATATTTTAGCTCTTCCCGATAAGTTGATGTGTAAGCTCTCTCATCCACACTGTTCCAACAAGTTAAATCATAAAACGAATCAGGAAAACCAGTATGTGCCGGCCTTTTAGAAGATGATGGCTCCTCGGGAGGATGAGGAGCGACAGTTGGACTGATATTTGTAGGTACGGCTGAATCAAATAAATCAGCATAGTGATTATATAATTTTTCTATATAATCTTTTGTATCAGCCGTAGCCGTCCACAAATCAGGCTGCTCTTGTTCAGACTCACGGTTAGTATTTATTTCTAAGTTAGCATAAATAAGAGTACTAAAGTAACACATATGATTAAATTTCATGCACGGATTTAACATAGCACCAACCAAGTAAATAGGGGGAATCGAGAAGAAATATTTTTTAAATTTCGTAAACATAGCGCCAACAGCTTCTTTATAACCTTCTTTATTTTTATATTGTTGGAGAAAACCAGAAATATCGGCTATATATGCCAAAATATTACAAACAGCAGGATAGTATGCACCGGAAAATTCAACCGTAGCTACATAAAATTTTTCTAAAAACTTAACAAGATCATTAATTATAACCCAATCAGAATTATGTAACATGCAATCAGCAGAATCAGCAAAAGAACCACAGTGTTGGTTAAAAGTTAGTGTAACAGGAATTCTATATTTATAACAAGTTTTTAAAAATTCATACGTAGAATTCCATCTAATATCAATTTCCTCAGGCATTAAAATTGGTGTAAGTCCATTTTCTTGACATTTAACTTTAAATTCTTTAATTCTCGCTCTACGATTATTTCCTTGAATGAAACCTACGGCAAGACGAATTTTTTCAATATAAACCTCAAAAAAGTCAAGACCATCTTTTACAATTAAATTATAGATATGACATGCACACTTAATATGGAAAATTTCAGGAAAGGGTGGAGATAACATAGATTTTATTTTTGTTATAGCATTCTTGTTGTTAGAAGCATTATCAAAAGCAATACATAAAATTTTATTTTCTATACCATAATATCCGGCAATTTTAATAATAGAATCAGCAATAAATTGTCCAGTATGTTTGCGATCTTCATCATATAAAAAAGCAAGAATACGTTTTTGCATTATAAATTACTATCCATCCAATGACAAGTAACGGTTAAATAATCATTTTTATTAACAGCACGACCAAGATCAGAAGTTAGGGATAATCTACATTGAATATTTTTTAAGAATGTTGATAAATAAAAACAATATTGTGAATGGAGTTTAAAAATATTAGACCGACAAGTAGTTCTAGGAATACCATTAAACATAGGATTATAAATTGCTTGTATATAACGGATAAAAGCATCAGAAGAAGGAAAACTAAAAGGCAAACAACCCACAGCTACCATTTTAGCTATTTCTTCCCGGTCCCTCAATTTATTATACTTTTTCGCTACTTGACCGGTTGTTGGGTCCATTCTAGTTTGCGTTGACCCACCAACATCCCCATCACCTTTTGCAATATTTAACTCTCTTTTGTGATCTTCAGCTATATGTCTTATTAACGTACCCGTACCCCCTTGCTTACCGCCACTTCTATGCTTATATATTTGTTGACAAATATTGCACTGCACCTCAATATCTGATATACGTTCAAAAAATTGCCATGCAATACTAGTTCTTTTACGGGGTTTTGGGGCACTGGGAGGATGGGAAGGGAGATTAACTGATTCAGATCTAACGTTAGCATCTCCTACTGCGGGTGTTTCAGCAATATTTTCATCATCTTCGTCTACATTAACTGCATCTACTTCATTTTCTTCTTCTATACCGTAATTTTCCTGAAATTCTACATAATCCATATCGTGAGCACCTACACCTCAAAAGGTGTACCAAGCGGTACCGGAGGAGAAGTCACACAGGTATATCTATTACTTGAACTACCTCTACCGCTAGTAATTCGCTTTTTACTACCACTACCGCTTCCGGGACAAAAATTTCTAACACCTTTAGCAGCGACGTTTTTTAATTTATCCATAATATAAATTAAATTAAACTAAAAATATTCAAAATACACAAATATAATAAAATTAAATATTAAAAAATTAATACAATAAATAAAATTAAACGTAAGAGATGGAACGACAATACCAAATTTTGGAAGTATCCGAAGATTGCGACTTTAGAAACTTCCGCTCTTACTTTGTAAATGAAAAATTAAAAAATTAAAGTGAACACTTTAAGAAATTAAATATATTGAATATTTGAGAATTGAGATTTGAGAGAGAATGAGATTTGAGAGAGTGGAAAATTGTGTGAGAAATGATTTGAAGTTGTAGGGTATTTATAGATTTATTTTGAGGATTAAAAAATATTTTATATATATTTTTTTTTAATTAAATGGGCCCAAACTAGCCGTTTGGACCCAAAAACGGTAATATTACCGTTGGGCCAACGGCTAGTTTGGCCCAAAAAATTAAAATTAATTTTTTTTTTGGTACCGGGCCGGGCCGGGCCGGTTAACCGGCGGGCCTGGACCGGGTTGGTCTGGGTTGGGTTAACCGGGCCCAATTTTAAAAAAAAAAAAACGGACCGGGACCCGGTACCCTAAAGCCCTAGGGCTTTCCGGGCCGGGTCAAACCGGTTCGGTTTTGGTGTTTCGGGTCGGGTCGGGCCGGGTCAGCCCGGCCCGTTTGACACCTTTAATAAATCTCATGATCGAAAAAGGGAGTCTATTAGTTCATGCTCTCAAATTCACTTCAAAACCCATAATTCATGCACATATTTCGTAATTATTTAGGAGCCACAAAATTTTTAAATACATGAATCTTATAAATAGTTCAAACACTTCAAAACTCATAACATATGCACATAATCAAAGTCTCAAACTTGAAGAAAATCCCATAATAAATGCATAATTCCATCTTAAGGTTGAGGTTTCGAAATTCATGTTTTTTAAATCAACTTCAAAGCCTTAACTTACATACATACATAATAAGGGTTATTAAAATCAACATATGCCAATAAATTTTAGGATAGTTCTACATACCTTTGATGGAGAAAAATTAAATAATAACCTTGAATTTGGAATCTACAAGCTTTAGCATTGAGAAACCCCTTCTTGATGATATTGGGAGGAAGAGAATGAGGATTTGGAAGAAACCCTAGCTTCTTTCTTGAGAAATGAGAAGATAATGAGCGTTTTAATCTGATTATTAATGAGTAATAATTCTTATTAGAAGATTTAAATCAATCGGGAGGAGTTTGTGGTGGGAAAAAAAATCAAATACCCCCTTGAAAACTTTATAATAGTGCAAAACGGTTCCTACTGATGGTGTGGGTAACAGATCATCACTCCCGTGATAGGCCGTCACTCCAGCCGTCCCAAATTGACAAATTTTCTCTCTACTTGCTTAAGGGCGGCTGTCTGGTGCGACGGGCCATCACCCTAGCCATTGCGCCTTGGAAGACAAACACCTTTTGATAAATCAAGCATAACTTTTTATTACGATATCAAATTAAAGCAAAACCGATGGCGTTGGAAAGAAGACTCAAAGACCACTCATTTGATCTACAGGATGCCACCCTAATTTATTATATTTTAGGAGTAATATTTGTTGGAAGTTGATCCAAGTTGGAACATTTTCTAAAACTCAATCAATAGAAAAATTCTCAACTCAACTTTGAGTTTGGAGATTTTTATGATCTCAATTTATCTCTAAATATGTTCCCTCACTAAAGAATTGATCCTCACACTTATATGGACACAAAATCATTAGGTTCGAATCTATATATGTAGGAATGAAGGTTCGAATTCTAACCTGAAAATGTGGGGTGTCACACAAACGACCCCTTAACTAAATGGCCTATCAAGTATTTTAGTCACCTAAACATGGCAAATTGCACGTAATATTAGAAGCTGTGGAATCAAACCTTATCATCCATATTGTAATAAGAAAAAAGAAAAAGGAAGACTTTACACCTTGTTTGGATCGTTATTACAAATACGACAATTGCTTAGATTGCTATTTAAGATATATTATATTGTATTGTTAAATCTATCGTGCATAACAATGAAAAGTCCCATTGTGTGTGTTAGCCTTATACTATGTTGAAACATTCTTTTGGACATTTTTCAATAGTTTTGTGCAAATTATGCACTCCAAAGTCTACCATTTACCTAGTATGAATTTCGTTTAATCCATAAAAACGTAGAATCCCATGAGACCACCCTTTAATTTTTGTTTACCATACAAATTTTTATGTGCCACACATTTAACTAAACAATAGCTTTAATCTCTTCCATCCATTATTTCAGCATATCTTAATTTAAGCAAAACCATACAAAACACACATGATTCTTAATCTATTCACACCTATAAATAATCCTCCTTTTCATTCTTCACTTCTCATAATCACAATTTGGTTTTAACAAAAGTAAAAAGAATGGAGGTGTCTAACAAGAAAATAACATCTCCATTCTTTGCTTTCTTGTTTATTTCTTCTCTTCTTATTCAATGTTTTCCGTGTGTTTCATCAAAACCAATTCCTGGAGGAAAATACAATAAGCCGGTCCCAAATCCAGGCCAACCACTTCGAAATCCTACAACACCGGGGGGCAAAAAATTTTGCGTACCCAAACCTGAGGCTACAGATAAAAAATTAACGGCCTGTATAAAATGGGTTTGCAAAGAGGGAGGTGTGGATTGTGGCCCAATTAATCCTGGAGGTGCATGTTCTCAGCCCAATACTCTTAGGTCTCGTGCAACCTGGGCCATGAATGCTTACTTTCAAATGAAGGGTAAAACTGATGGTATGTGTGCTTTTTCGGGCACTGGTGTCGTCTCCTCCACTGATCCAAGTAAGTATTCAACATTTTTTTATCAGTGTAAAGAATTTTGAATATTATCAAATCACTTCGAAGATGAAGAATTTTTACGATACATACTGACAACGTTTTGTTAGATCACCGATAAAATAACCATGTATAACTCAGCATAGTAATCAAGATAAGTAACCTGAAATATTAGGCAAACTACTAAAATAACAGATTAAATTATATCGATAGTGTAAAAGTTTTTGAAATTGTAAGCGTATGCAAGTTAGTTTTCACAACATTAAGTGTTTAATCATTTATTATAAGATAATAAAATATTGAATTTGGATTGAAATCAAATTTATAACTAACAGACCGTGAATTCAATAAGAAAACTAAAACTGGAGCAATTCAGTTCTATCCTAATACAATTTTTTTTTAATTAGATCTATGACAAATTTACAATTAGACTCATTAGTAAGTTTCTAGATGGAGAAAATTATAACTTGAAAAGGCAAATAAGTCAATCATTTTTTAGTGGATATTTTGGTAAGCCAATATTATTATTCTTGATTCTATAATAATATAGACAGATAGATATAAATTGCATCTACTTATTGTTTAGGCTATTTAAATAGTATAAAAAAATCTTGTGTTTTTAGTTTATAAAAATTAAAAATCTTACAATAATTATTGATATTGTTCATGATAAGTAAATTAGTAACGAATCTGACAAATAAGATAAGTAACTTGTTACAACATATTACAATGCAATTCACATCCGATATTTTTATCATAAAACATTCTTGAATTATTTTATTGAAAATTTAATGATAGTTATCCTAATAATTGTTTTTTTTCTTTTTTGTAGGTTATGGTACATGCAAGTACCAATCTTAAGTTTTTCGGACCCCAAAAGGAACATTTTGCAGCTACTCCAACATTTGAAGAATTAGTTTTGAAATATTAAAATATTGTTTCTAAATTCTGTATTTAATTTCCACAAACTAATCTAATTATGTTGTCTTGTAGTATGTTGTTATTACAAATAAAAAATAAAAAAGATTGTTGCCTACTTAATTTTCCATGATTAAGTTTTAATTATATTTTATCTTTTATCCTTTTTGTTTGATAAATTAGTGTGTAACATTCTATTGAAACTAAACAATGCTATTACTATTTGAAGAATTATATTTTTTTTCTTTTACTGTGATTTACTCAGTACTAAAAAAAAAAGTACGACAAATATTAAGTTATTCAGCTCATAAAAGGTATGAAAAAGCTAAAAGCCTATGAAAAGGCTAAAGGCTAAAAGCTAAAAGTGTTTTTTTCCACTGTTTTTGGGTCTATCAAGAAAGTCTCAAATCAACAGCACAACCAACACACCAATATTACCAATACAATTTACCAAAGTCATCAATAACCCATTCACCACAAATAACATTCGCTATTCATCTCCAAACTATGAGAAGAAGTCAATAACTTTACAAGTCCATAATAACAAAAGAATACTCAAACTCTAAAGCCATGACTATGGAGCGACTCTAAGAGCTTTCAACTTGGACAAGTGTGAGGCTTATCAGGAATTTGTCACGACCTGAGGCTACCCCTATTCGGAACAACGGTGCTTACGGTCACAAGTGACTACACGCTAATTCATGAGTTGGTACTTGCTGTGAGCACTGAGTATAATAATAATATAACACATGTATGAAAGATACACTAAGAAAATAATACCAATCTGAATACTAAAAATATGGTTCAACCACAAGTCTAAAACTTCTATGAAATACTGGAAGTTACCTATCAATTTAAAACAACGGATACTATTTAAAGGTCTAGTTAACTGAATAACCGTCTAACTGACTATATGATTGTCTGAAAAGCCTCTAACTGAATGACTGAGGAGTTGATGGTACAATCCCCCAACTAACTCTGACTGACTGATCATAATGGCATTCTGAAGTACTGAATGAGAAATAATATGTAACGCCCCGAAATCTAATCCCCAAGACGCCACACAGTGTTCCGAACTACAAGTAATCCTGAGCTAACCCTGGCTGCTTTTTACTAATTTGAGTTTCAAAAAGGATAAATATAAGCATGAAATCATAATGAGTGTGGAAATATATCTGAATTATCTGAACATATCTCAAAATGCAAATCTCAATAATCTAATAAAAACAAATACTAAATAGAATCTGAATATTACATCTGGAGTCTAAGTCTAAATCTAGTAGTCCGACAAGACTCTAATGAATAAAACTAGAGAGTCACTGGGACAGGCTCCAGGTGACTCATAATGTCTGAAAATAATACTAAAATAAACCTACTAATGAAATTGCAAATCTGAAAACTAAGTCCCCGAACTATGAGGACTCACCAACTGCAGGGATTTAGATGAGCTACTCGAAAATCACTGTCGCTGCTGAGACTGAGCACCTAAACCTACATTATGAGACAATGTAGCACACAGGCGTATATGTGGATCAGTACTTTGAGGATGTACAGAGTATATGGGGGTACATGTAATAAATAAATAATATCATCATAATTTATAAATCATGCATGCTAATTGTAAATGACTCACATAACTTGAGTAAATCTGAAAGACTGAAATCTGAAATAGTGGATAATGAAGCATATATTCTGAATCTTGTAAGTCATTACACTTTGTTCTAAAAATTTGTATTCTCTTCTTGTTCTCAATTCATGTAAACTTGAAGAAATCTGAGACTCATTCTGCATAGCAAATACTTTATCTAAAAATTTTAACTATTTAAATAATTTTAAGAGTAGGGGACGTTTTAGGAGGTTCCTCTTATCGACATGTACACCATATGAGCATCCATAGTGTCCCACGACTAGCTCTCGTAAGATTAGGACTATTTTACCCTTGCCATCGGAATAGAACAATCTATCTCAGTGGTCATTATCTCAGTCATCCACGTATAGTGGGAATAAATATCTCAATCTACGGTGGCAAGTAATTCTGGGGTATGAAATCGTAGTAATGTACCCAACCCGGTGCTAAATACTACTACAAATCTCGTGCTCAAAATCTTAAGAAAAATCTATTTTAAAAATAATCTCATGGTTTATAATGAAACCAACTATAAAATCTGTAATCTCAATTTGTAAAGTGGACTTTCAATTCTATTATGACCAAAAGGTCAAAACTTTCTCAAAAATCTTTCCTAGTAATCATAGGGTGCTTATAGCACAATAATTCTCTAAAATAACAATATCATATAGGGATTAATGACCCATGTATCAATACCATGATAAAGCATCTCAAAATTCATGGTTGTAAATATAATTATTCATAACTCATCTCAAAATATGAAAATTTCAGCAATAAGCATAATAATCTCAACATACTCATGTAATTCATCTTCTAAAACATTGAAAATACCATAATGTCAAGAATAGAAACATAAAGTATAAATCCATACTTCAAATTCATTGGAAAACATGGAAAACATATATCTTTCGTAATAAAATCAAGTTTTGGGCACAAGAACAAAAAAATTATTCTTCTTCAAACCCCACATACCTTAGATGATGAACTAGTTTCACAAGCTTGCTTTTGAGACTCTAATTTCGTTCTTGGATGAAGATTATTGAAACTCTTGGTCTAGAAAGCTTGAATCTTGAATAAATTTGGGAAAGTAATGGTGGAATCTTGAAGATGCTTGATATTGAACGTTGGAGCCTAGGATTTTTAATTTGAGAGAGTTTGAAGAATAATGAGCATATGTTGCTCAAAATATGTTAAATCTTCTTTTTTGACAATTTGAGGGTGTGGTCAAAAGACTACACTGCCCTTGGATTTTAAAATTCGTACCAGGCATGTCGTTTAAGGCCTCATCGCGATGCGCTGAAGGGTCCATCGGGATACCAACCGTGATACGGGGTAATCGCGATGAGCTACTGGTTTGTGATAATTAAGGATTTGAGGTTCGCCGCGATGCGGTGCAATCGCGGTGACCCACTGGAAATTGCCAAATGACGATTTGCCCTTTATCACGATGCGGTGGCATTCCCATTGCTACCGAGACGCGGCTCAATTGCGGTGAGCTACTGAAATTTAACGAATGCCGATTTGGTTCTCACTGCGACATGGTAGCTTGTCCTTTGGAAATACAGATTACTAAAAACGCTCTAACTTCTTCACTGAGTGTTGGTTTTGGGCGAATCTTATATCGATGGAAAGCTCATTCAATTTTCTACGTCATGGATTGAACTGACACTAGTACTGAACTGAACTAAACTCAATTGAATGTTATTATATAACTGATAGTGCTCATCATGAAAATGAATATCTAAGTATACTGATAAGATTCATGGACTAGCAGTCTGAATACTTGAAAACCTGAATTTATGTAAATCACCTTGGTTTCGGGTGTTCATAACACACCATCACTAAATGGAATTAACAATAATTCCATATAAAAGCTTTAAAATCATACTAGGGGATCATTGTTCTAAACCCAACACTTAGGCATTTCATCAAATACACGAGAGTCATGAACATAAGCATGGAAATTGGTAAAGTATGCGAGAATAATATGATTACAAGACTAAAAATCATAACTTAGAGATTAATCATGAAGATTACCATATTTAAAATATGTAAATGCTCGTTCCATTGAAAATACTTATAAAATAATTGAATTAATAAGAGATTCATGGAGATATTTCAACTTAAACATGGAAAACTCATAATTTAAAATCAAAAAGGAATTCTTGGACTCCATGGGTAAAAGGGACCCATAGATTAACATCATACATACCTTAAACCTTTAACCTAAAAGAGAAATACCAAATCTTGATGCTTTCTTGGACTTGGGGAACTTGTATCCTCGATTCCTTGGGGATAAAAGAATTGAATTTGTGTTCTTGGGGAAGAAAATGGGTTTTTTAGAGCATAATTGGAGAAGAATGGCAAAATTATGCCCTAATTGATTCCCAAGTCATGTTATGAACGTTGGGTTGAGGTAAAAAGACCCAATTGCCCCTCAGCCATTTAAATTCGATACTAGATGCAATAAGCTTACCGTGATGCGGTCCTATCATGGTAAATCATTTTCCTCACCACGACGGGGTTTGCATGGGAATGGGACTAATGTCGTGTTGCGGGCTTCTCGTGGCAACCCACTGATTTCGTGATTCAAACATGACCCAAAACCCATCTGAAAAATTCAAAATTTCTCTGAGACATACTCCTTACATCCCTCAAAAACCAACATCTCGATATCGGGAAGATCAATTTAAAAATCTTTCAAGTATAGAAGCCTTAAAAAATGACTAAGTCCCCAACACTTAGTGAAATTTTTAGGCCTTAAGCCCCTTATGTATACAACTAGAAGCTGAACTGAGATAAGAATAGTACGGGCTATTATAGAATATGCCAATTCAAATCCTCTATCTAAAAAAATCCTCACCAAAGTCACCTGCGTTCTCTGTAAAACAATAGCAAGGAGTGAGATGCTAGCTCATGAGTAATAACACTTAACCACAAATCTTTTAATTGGGATAGTCGTAAAACAAGCTAGTATGATAACCAAAAGTGTCATGAAATAATACTCTTCTAAAAACAATAACAACTTCATAAGAAATCAATTTAAACTTTGGAAATAGCCAACAAATACTAACATATCAAGTTTTATCCTATGGGAGATTTTTAAGAATGAATCATGTATTCAATGTGGCATTCTACTTCAAGGAATAACCAATATTCATTATTTGGGTTGGTGCTGCTTCAAACAAGATTTATGGAGTTGATCTTGTAACTATTCATAATTTTGGATAAGCACATGACCATAAATGTGCTAAATTAACTGCATCTGTTCAGAAAAGTTGTGACTGTTAAGAATAGTTGCATCTGTTTAGAAAAATTGAGACTGCTCAAACTTTATAAATACGAATGAACATCCAAAAATTGTGTATTCAATTACAAATATATTTTCAGGCCTTGTTGTATCCTGATAGAGAATTACTTGTAATCCTTAAAAAAAATACGAGCAATAACTCTTGTCAGTTTCTTGATATTCAGTTATCCCAAAGTGTCAGGATTTGTGATACATAATTTGTAACTTCTGAATGGTTTCTTGGCACAATTAAGTGGTTGTATTGCTGCCTTTTGTAGTTATTTTTAAGTCCCAACTGCTAGATGAATATAGATGTAGACTTCCCTAAGTTACTATTAGTTGAATGCATGTAGGAAAAAACATTTTTGAGAATCCCATTGTGGATGTTCTTCCATTCAACTTTCATTTAACAGTTTGATAGTCTAATGTGGTCTAAAAAGTTTAAAATAACTTAAAACTAAGCCTTGGTGAATGTATAAATGATTTTAGGGGTTCGTGATTTTGTATCTAAGGTCATTTATGGCTTAGGGTGTGTTTGATATGAAGAAAAATACTTTTCACTAAAAATAAGTGTGTTTCTTACTTATTTTAAAAATAAGCATAAAATATTGGTTGAAAAATATTTTATATAATTTATGCAAATATTGTGGAGAGGAGTGAGGATAGGAGTGTGAGGATTCTTGGAGATGGAGGCTGGATGTGTTGGAGGATGAAGAGGAAATAATTAATATGGAATACCACTTATGTAACTTGCTCTCGTACTTCCGCAGGAGAGGTTTCTCATTTTAAGGGACTTATTTTTTTAGAGAAAAATATAATCAACCAAATATAGGAAAATTGAAAAATATTTTTCTCCAGGCCTAGACAGCCTTAGGGGACGTTTGGTAGTGTGTATAAGAATATGACATAATATAGTGTATTAGTAACGCTTGCATAAGTAATGCTTGTACTAGTTGTGCTTGCATTAGTTATACTGATGATGTTTCTTATACATTGTTTGGTTTGATGCATTAAAAATAATATATCTTACAGAATTCCTATAAAAAAATGTTTGTTGACAAAAATATCCTTCTTTGACATTGTACACTTTCTTTGCAACAAAGTTCGTTTGTCATCTTAAACATAATTATTACTGTTGAACTAATATATAGTGGTGAAGAATTACTTGCAAGAACTTCGTCTTTGCGCATAAAATATTACGCCGATGGATTAAAATAGTCAAAACAAAAAAATACAAGATGTAGAATCAATGAATAGTATCATGAATTTTATTTTTAATCTTTTCAAAGGCCGTTGAATAAAAATAAAGATATATTTAGTAATTTAGACCAGCTATCATAAGCATAATCCATACATAATTCAAAAATAATGAAATTCAACTTGATCTAATGATCAGAATATGTCAATAAAGTTATGAAAATAAAATACTTAAATCCCATCTACGAAGCCTCTACTGAATACTAACTGTTAAGGACGGAACAAGGCCACCGACTGGACCATAAACTGAAAGAAGTCAACATATGAATAAATGCTCTTCAAAAGATGGATGGCGCGCCAACTCTGTCATTATACCAAATGTTCTACTGATGTGATAGACCACGGGACTATGCCTTATAACCTAAATTATAAGGGTCAATACTTGAAAAGTTTGGTATAAAGAACAATCCAAAGATAGCGTATATTTCATTTAAAATAATCGAGAGCATTGTGAAAATGATTTAGCATAATGACTATAAAAATACATGAGCATAATTCAAAGGCTTAAAATCATTCTTGTAAATCATGCACTCAATGATGATAGGCGAATTTACGTGCCTATATCAATATATTTTGCCCATACTTTAGCCTAGTTTTGAGAACTAATTATCTATTTCATGCACTTTTAGTCCTTTTTCCTGTAAATGAGCTAACGAATATGATTAGGAAAGTTTCAGGTATAAATGATGCAAAATACAGCATTTTATGGCTTACTTGACGCAAAAGAAAGCTCACAAACGAAGTGGAAAGGAGCTGGACGCCTAAAGGACCCAATCTGCTGCATGGAAAATCTGTCCCGGGCTAAAACAGAATTTCTGAAGACTTTGGGGACTTACAGACACAAAGCTGGATTTTTACCAAGATACATTAACCCAGTACAATTAGGTTATGTGTTTTACTAATCTATTTGGATTATGATATTGTAACCTTACCCTAGTACATTTGGGTCAAGGATTTCATTAGTATATTAGGATTTGGTTATTTATTTCATTAGCTTGGTAGGAGTAGGATAGGAGTATTATAAATACCCTATCATGCTAAAGATTTTTTCATTCAGAACTTAATTCTACAATTAATTTTCTTCCATCTCTCTCATCTTCCACTACAAACACTTCTAATCTACTCTTCTATTCTTAAAATCCACAACAAGAGAATCGTTACTTGCTACGGAATCACCAAAACCACACGCCTAACACCCACTTTTTCACGCCATCCACCATGCATAACGTGATATCCTTCACATTTATGGGTAACTAAACCTCTTAGTTGGGGTTATGGAAGCCGAATGAGTTACTATCTATAGCTATGAGTTTGTGAGTTCAAGACAAGTATATTGCTTATATCATTACGCTCTTCATCTTAATCTACATTCTTTGCGGTTGCAAACGCAAGAATACGCCAGTCTAACATTTAACTTGTTCGAGAGAAAGGTTATTTGTCTGGAAAAGAGATAATGTCAAGGTAGTAGGACACCCTTTCCTATTAAAAAGCTAGTGCCATAACTGGACTAACCTCTTGGAGAATTCGTACTGTTAGACACGCTTTAAGCTCGAGAGAGTTAAAGTGAAATAGTCCTTGTTGAGGTCGAGAGACGCTTGGATTTACCATCGACTACAATTCTCTATAAGCAATTGCAAGTCAAGACTCTACACACTCATAGCCAATAGAGACGTATACCTCAGAAGGTGGACATAACCCCAACGCTTCAATTCTCATTGTTTCACAACCTACGAAATACTCTCTTTTTACTTTATTATTTTCATCTTTTATTTCATTGCTTTGGTTACTTATTACAATCCCCCCTTCTTACGAGACTTGCACTAAAAGTTTAGTAATTTTACTTACTTGTTGGCCAAGCTATTCCCTGTGGGATCGATACCCAACCCAGGTTGGGTTCTATATTTGCTAACGACCGCTTTACACTCCCACGAGAGCTGTAGATTGAGCGTTATCAAAAATTGGCGCCGTTGCCGGGGAATACGAGTGTCAATCAAGTTCGTGATAATTACTAGACCCTTTGGTCAAAGATTCTCGTACTTTTACGTTTAGTTTTTGTTTTTGTTTATTGCAGGTTTTTCTTTTAGTGCATGCCCCATACTAGAAGTTCTGGTCAACCGTTATTACCAATCAATCCTGAACCACAACGAATTAGAAGAATGGAAGCACAAGCTGAAATCGACAGGATGGCTGCTCAACACGAGCAAGCAAAATTAGCTGCTCTTGCCGCTGCTCAAGTCCAACAACAAAACATTGATAATCCTGGGCGAGCAACAAATCCTGACGATGAAGATTTAGGTGATGACGAGTTACTAAACCCTAGGCGTGATGCTGAAATTATAACACCTGCCAATCGAAGAGGTCGACAAGCTCGGTACAGATATGATCGCCAACCTTTGCAACCAGCTTTCGACGACGATGATGATGATCTTGATGGTGCCGGAGCCACTAGAGCTATAATTCCACCACCATTAGCGCGCGGAGCCAAGTTCAACATCACAAGCACCATGATTCAGTTATTGCAACTCAAGGGATTATTTGGTGGACTAGCAGGCGATGATCCGAATATGCATCTCATCAACTTTATTTCGACATGCAAGTCTTTTGACAATCCTGGTGTTGGTCAGAATGCTATTCGATTACGTCTGTTTCCATTGTCTCTGTCTGGGGAGGCAACATTATGGTTGAATGGGCTGACTCCTGATTCAATTACAAATTGGAGGCAATTGAGAGACGCTTTCCTAGAAAGATTCTTTCCGCCATCCAAGAGGGCTCAATTAAGAGATGAAATCAGCAACTTTCGTCAGTTTCCCTCTGAAGCTCTTCACGAAACATGGGAGAGGTTCAAGACAAAGCTAACGAGATGCCCAAACCATCACATGACTAATGTTCACCTCATGGAGATCTTGTATAGAGCCTTGAATTCAGTAACTAAACCAGTGGTGGACAATGCAGCTGGAGGTTCTTTTATGGACCTCACCTTTGGTCAAGCAAGCAACATGCTAGATCGTATGAAGAAACAAAGTAGAGCTTGGCATACCAGGGATTCTGAGGTAGCAAGCCCCACTTTATCTATTGGCATGTCTGCAGACCAAAGAAGAAGAGAAGAAGAACGTGATCAAGATATGGCGCACATGAAAACCCAAATGGATCTTCTTACAAAGCATCTATTAGGGAAGACTGAAAAAGTGAAAGCTATTGCGTCAAAAGGAAGAGACGGATCTGATTCGGAAGAGGAGGCCAATGTCACGGCCCAAATCCCATCGGGCCGGACTGGCACCCGAAGCCGAGAAGGCCCGGGAGAACCCGTTCAAATACCTGTACTTTCACTTACATGTCACCAAAAATTTGGGCAGCACTTCGCTGCATATAAAAGGGGCTAATTACCTGTATCAGCACAACACGCACAAATATATATACATATATATAATACTTGGCCGTCGGGGCCACCCCATATACGAATATAACATCACTATATAAACTTCCATGACTTTACCCTTCTTTATGTCTACAAAGCCTCTAGGATATACATGACATAACTAGGGTCGGGACAAACCCCCGCCCACACATGACTCCTGTACAATAACAAAATATAAGGAACCGACTCGGAAAGCTCCGAAGTAAACTGGAGCTCACCAACAGTAGCTGTATGACCTGGCTCCTATCTATGCTGTGAATGAGCTGAAGTACCTGATCCTGCAGCATGAAATGCAGGTCCCCCGTGAGGGACGTCAGTACGAAATATGTACTGAGTATGTAAAGCTGTAAATAATCATATGTGATATGGGGGATCAAGAAAATCGTACACATGTGAATAAATCATAATAGAAGTGAACCACACTTCATAAACACTTTTAGGATCATGTACATTATTATTAATCTGAATTGGGTTCTTGAATACAAACACATTTGTGGAACGGTATACATTCGTTCATTTCATTCTTTACAATTATTATTCGCCATTACCTCCTCCTCCCGAACCTCCAACCACCTAACAATAATCAATACTGTACCGTACTGTGACCATTAGGCTACCCCCAGTACATATCAATTGGGATCGACCCATGCTAGGCTTATGCCCCTGGGATACCACCCACACGTATATCAAGTAACACATAAGAAATTTTTCCAATAACTTAGTTCAAAAGCTTTTGAGATTATTACATTAGTGTTCATGCCAATATAGTACCTTTGGAACAATGATACATCAATAGGAATCAAGTAATAGACCTTCTATACAATAACGATGTAATAAGGACTCATTGGTACATCAACAATATGTTTCAGAATCATCAATATCACAACAATGAAATAGGAGCCTTTTGGTATATCAATGAAGCATTTTGACACTTTATAGAATGGAAACAACTTCATTGGTAATGTAGAACAATACATGTGTTTGGATAACCATCGGAATCTTACTTTATGGAACATTGGTGTTTTCATGCCAAAGAACATCGTTAGAGTATGCTTTACATACCTCGTTGTAGATTCGGATACCAATTCAACACAACTTCCCGCCTTTACAAATCACTTATCTACAATGAAATATTTGGCATCTAGTATTAGCAATCCAACACCACAATTCTCTTCCATAATTCCATACAACCAATATTTGCAAAGCATTCCAAAAACCAACTTGAACAATAGGTTTATGTGTGTATATATATATATATATATACATATATATATATATATAATCATCATTTCAATACCACATCATCCCTTCACAATTCAACATAATCCAACCATGCACAAGAATTATCCAACATCATTTCCAACCATCTTTCAACAACAATCAATAACATACTTCTTATGCTCACATGCATATATATATATATATACATATACATATCCATATAAATAACACCAACATAATTTACATCCTTACCATAGAATGGCCCTTTGGTTTTTGAAGTCCTGTTGGGACAAATAAAGGGTGCTTCTCGAAGCCCTTGAGATGATGAACACAACTACGGAATCAATTTGGACCTTCCACGGTTGAATCACAAGATATTTGAGGTTGAAATTAGCTAGGGTTTTTCACCTTTCCTAAAACTTGGGTAAAATCTGATAAAATTGAAGCTAATTGCAGGTTTTTAAGACAAGTTTTCGTCCAAAGGTAATAGAAAATGACCATTGTGCCCAAAAAAATTTAAATAATGTCAAATATGTCCTCCGGTGGACTGTTTTGACAAGCTGAAGTAAATACACCACAACTCTTTGCTCCGATATCGGATTTGGGTGAAATTGGTATCATTGGAAAGCTAATTCAAAGGTCTTTCATTTCATATAAATTAGGCCACCCAGTTCGTCCTGTACAAGCAGTTATGATCGTTTGAAGTTGACCCTAAAAATCTGTTTTGAGAGGCTGAAGTAAAACGCGTATAACTCCTTACGCAGATGTTGCATTTGGATGAAACCAATTTCATTAGAAAGAATACGCAAAGATCTTTCTTTTGATATGTGGTAGCTCGCCCAGTTCATTATATTGAGGGAGTTATGATCGTTCAAAGTTGACCCAAAAACTGGAAATTTTCCTGCAATTTTACTGTTCACATCCCGGCCACCGTTTTATAGTTTCGAACGTGCTCGCTTATATCCGAAACTTATCCGTTTTTGAAAATCTTTATGTCTTCGGAAAGCTTATTCAATAACCTTCGTATGGAAACATCGACGGGCAAATTCCGGTATAAATAAGGTCGATTCCTATACACATATAATCAAACTATACACTTGAAACTATCTCAAAATAATCAATACTCATATATACCTAACTTAGGATCAATACATATACTCCAACACATATAACAATGGCTAATGCACGTAATTAAGTACGGGGTGTTACATCCTTCCCCCCTTAAGGACATTCGTCCTCGAATGTGAATGTAGTTATTTAGCCGAAACAAGTTCGAATTCATAATTGATATTCACGTCATCATATAGATGTTATGCATATGTAAAAACTTACTTGTTAGTGTCCCAGTTCCACTCCTTGCACTTCTTTTTCATCTTTGAACAAATAAGGGTATTTCAATTTCATTGCTTCCTCCGCTTCCCATGTAATCTCTTCCCTTTGTTGATTTCTCCAAAGTACTTTCACCGATGCTACTTCTTTATTTCTCATCTTCTTAACTTGACGATCTAATATAGCAACAGGCATCTCCTCGTAGGTAAGATCTTCTGTTACTTGCACATCTTCAATAGAAGTAATAAGGGACGGATCTCCGATGCACTTTCGAAGCATCGATACATGAAATACTGGATGCACTGATGAGAGTTCCTGGGGTAGCTCTAATTCATAAGCAACTTGCCCACATCTTCGAATAATCCTATACGGGCCTATATATCATGGACTCAACTTTCCTTTCTTGCCAAATCTCATCACCCCTTTCATTGGCGATACCTTCAAAAATACCCAATCGCCTAACGAAAACTCTAGCCCTCTTCTTCTACTATCCGCATATGACTTGTGTCGACTTTGGGCTGTTTTCAACCGTTGCTGAATCACCTTGACTTTTTCTATGGCTTGATACACAAGATCCGGTCCGAACATAAGAGTTTCACCCGCTTCGAACCATCCTATTGGTGATCTACACTTCCTCCCATATAAAGCTTCATATGGTGCCATTTTGATACTTGAATGATAGCTATTATTGTAGGCAAACTCAATAAGAGGTAAATGATCATCCCAGCTGCCTTTAAAATCTATAACACATGCTCGTAGCATATCTTCAAGTGTTTGAATGGTGCGCTCTGCTTGTCCATCCGTCTGAGGGTGAAAAGCTGTACTCAGATTCACTTGTGTTCCCAAACTCCGTTGGAAAGACTTCCAAAAGTTTGCAGTAAATTGAGTTCCCCGATCTGATATAATAGAAGTTGGAACTCCATGTAATCGGACTATTTCTTTAACATACAGCTTCGAATATTCTTCAACTGTGTAAGTGGTCTTAACGGGTAAGAAATGTGCGGATTTAGTAAGCCTATCCACAATCACCCATATAGAATCAAATTTCCGAGCTGTACGAGGTAAACCTGTAACAAAATCCATGTTGATCATGTCCCACTTCCAAGTTGGAAGATCTATGCGTTGCATATAGCCTCCGGGCTTTTGATGTTCCACTTTAACTCGTTGACAATTTGGACATTCAGCTACAAATTCTGCGATGTTCCTTTTCATGTCATTCCACCAGTACATATCTTTCAAATCTTGATACATTTTGGTTGATCCTGGATGAATGGAATACCTTGAAAAATGTGCCTCTGTCATAATCTTTTTTCTTAGCCCGTCAACATCCGGCACACACAATCGGTTTTGGCACTGAAGTACTCCTTCTCGCGTAAGCTCAAATGCCTTGGTTGCACCACTCTGAACGTTCTCCTTAAGCTGTAATAAAATAGGATCTGCATATTGCTTCTCTTTCACTTCAGCTACTAATGAAGATTCCGCAGCATTATGTACGATAAGCTCTTTGTCCGGAGTTTCAAGAAGGCGAACTCCCAAACTAGCTAACTGGTGAAGATCTTTAACCATCCCTTGCCTTTCTATAGGCATCATCACAGCCTTACGACTTAACGCATCGGCTACTATATTCGCTTTCCCTGGATGATACAAAATATCGACATCATAATCTTTTAATAGTTCCATCCACCTTCGTTGCCTCAGATTTAGATCCTTCTGACTGAAAATATATTGTAAGCTCTTGTGATCAGTATATATATCAACATGAACCCCATATAAATAGTGGCGCCATATTTTTAAAGCAAAGATAACCGCTGCCAGCTCAAGATCGTGTGTAGGATAATTTTTCTCATGTGGCCGCAATTGTCTAGAAGCATATGCTATTACTTTACCATGCTGCATCAATACACATCCTAAACCAATTCTAGAAGCATCACAATACACTGTATACCCTTCTGTACCTTCTGGAAGTACCAACACAGGTGTAGAAGTCAACTTATTTTTCAATTCTTGGAAACTCTCCTCACACGTATCATTCCATTGGAACTTGGATGCTTTATGCGTTAGCTTGGTTAAAGGTGCTGAAATGGAAGAAAAGTCTTTAACAAACCTCCTATAATAATCGGCCAACCCGAGAAAACTACGAATCTCCGTCGGCGTTGTGGGCCTTGGCCAGTTCTTCACAGCTTCTATCTTTTGAGCATCAACCTTTATCCCTTCACTAGATACAATATGACCCAAAAATGCCACCGACTTTAACCAAAACTCGCATTTAGAGAACTTTGCATAAAGCTTACAATCACGAAGAGTCTGCAATGTCTGTCGTAAGTGATTGGCATGGTCCTCTTCTGATCTAGAATAAACTAGAATATCATCTATAAAAACTATCACAAATACATCCAGGAATGGCTTAAACACCCTATTCATCAAATCCATAAAAGCTGCAGGTGCATTTGTTAGCCCAAATGACATAACTAGAAACTCATAATGACCATACCTTGTTTGGAAAGCTGTTTTGGGTATATCTTTTTCTTTGACCCTCACTTGGTGGTAACCTGACCTCAAATCAATCTTAGAAAAGCACTTGGCGCCCTGTAACTGATCAAATAAATCATCAATTCTTGGGAGAGGATATTTATTCTTAATAGTCACCTTATTCAATTGCCGATAATCAATACACATCCTCAGCGAGCCATCCTTTTTGCGCACAAATAACACTGGTGCTCCCCAGGGGGACATACTAGGCCTTATGAATCCCTTCTCAAGCAAATCTTTCAATTGTTCTTTCAATTCTCGCAATTCTGCTGGGGCCATTCTATATGGAGGAATGGAGATTGGTTGGGTGCCTGGAATTACATCAATACCAAACTCTACTTCTCGTTCAGGAGGCAAACCTAGAAGATCTTCAGGAAATACATCAGGAAATTCATTTACCACCTGAACAACGTGAAGAGTTGGTGGCTCCGCTTCTGTATCCCTTACTCTAACTAAATGATATAGGTATCCCTTGGAAATCATTTTTCTTGCTTTGAAATAAGAAATAAATCTACCTCTTGGTGCGCCGATCTTACCTTGCCATTCAATAACTGCTTCATTCGGAAAATGTAAATACATCTTTTTTGTACAACAGTCAATTTTGTCATAACAAGACGCCAACCAATCCATACCCATTATAACATCAAAATCAACCATTTCTAGTTCCACGAGATTAGCCATCGTGTCTCGACCACACACAGTTACTACACAATCTTTATAAACTCTTCTAGCAATAATAGATTCCCCAACCGGGGTAGACACTTCCAACGGCTTATCTAACAATTCGGGGGTTCTTTTGAACTTTCCAGCAACCAAAGGAGTAACATATGATAATGTAGAACCGGGATCAATTAGAGCATATACATCAAATGAAAATATGGACAACGTACCCGTAACCACATCTGGGGAAGCCTCTAGATTCTGTCGATCCGCTAAAGCATAAGTGCGATTCTGAGTCCCGCTGGAACTGGCGACTCTTATTTCGTTTCTAGCGTGACCCACGGGTCGTGCGCCTCTACCAGAATAAGATACCGGTGACGATGATGCAACAGCTGATCCCGAAGGTCGTGCTACACCACCTGCGCCCCTTCGTGGGCATTCTCTCATCATATGCCCCGTCATACCGCACCAATAACAAACATTTGTTCCCATTCGACATGCGCCCATATGATTTCTTCCACATTTATTGCATGGCTCTCGAGGATGTCTCAGTTGGATCATATTCCCTTGCCCATGATAACCCACTGATCGCGAACTATGACCCTCACTTCTTTGCCCAATTTGACTGCCTCTGAACCCCTGATGCTGTGGTAGAGCACTAGCTGCAGAATAAGAAAATAATGGCCTAGGTGGTCTAGCAGAAAATTGAGGTCTAAAACCTCCCTGTGGAGCCATAAACTGCCCTGTAGATCTGGACCTCTTAGAAGATCCACTTTCAAATTCCTGCGTTCTTCTTCTCTGCCTCTGATCTTCCATTTTCTGTGCAAATGCTTGGATCCTAGCTATATCCATATCTTTATTCAGTGCAGCAATAGTACAATCCCTAACCAAATACGGATCCAATCCGTTCACATACCGATGAACTCTATCATCCATAGTAGCTATAACATTAGGAGCATATCTGGACAAGGAATTAAATCGAAGACTATACTCCCTCACACTTGTATTACCCTGCCGAAGATTTAAGAACTGATCCGCACGGGCCTGACGAGTCTCATATGGAAGATAATGATCAATAAATGCCTCTTTGAACTCTTTCCAAGTAGCTGGGGGTGCATCAATGCCCCTCGACCGTTTCCAGTCTTCATACCAATATATAGCCTCACCTTTGAATCTATACGCGGCTAACTCCACTGTCTCTCTGCCCGATACATGCATCACCTCTAGGGCCCTTTGGATTTGATCAATAAAGTCCTGCGGATCTTCGTTAAGATCGGATCCGGTAAAAGTAGGCGGATCCATCTTAAGAAAATCTTGTGTCCGAAGACTAGCCGCCCTATCAGTACTGCTAGAACCCGCGACAGGAATGGATTGCCCTTGGACTTGCCCAGCAACTATACGAGTCAAAAGTTGCACTGCATTTCTAAGATCTTGATCAACAACATTAATAGGTGGCTCTGGGGATATAGTTCTCCTCTCCCTTATTTCTTCTGGACTGGGGGAAGTTTCTGATGCATGCTCAGCTGGAGCCTCACTTTGATTAGCTGGTATAGTGGGTGACTTACTAGTCCCCTCTCCGGTAGCCACATCTACTTGCTTACCGGTATTCTTGCTTCTGGTAACCGGCATCATTACTATAATAAGAGAAACAAACTGACTCAGTGGTCAACTATGACTTCATATACAATATAAGCTCTATCGCACGATCTAAGACATGAAGAAAAGAAACAATTCCTAAATGTCCATAGCCTCCTGTTTATAGATGTGGTGCACAACACACCGATAAACAAGACTCTACGTAGACACGGCTTTGTAGACTCACTAGGACGAACCTCTCTGATACCACTTTTGTCACGGCCCAAATCCCATCGGGCCGGACTGGCACCCGAAGCTGAGAAGGCCCGGGAGAACCCGTTCAAATACCTGTACTTTCACTTACATGTCACCAAAAATTTGGGCAGCACTTCGCTGCATATAAAAGGGGCTAATTACCTGTATCAGCACAACACGCACAAATATATATACATATATATAATACTTGGCCGTCGGGGCCACCCCATATACGAATATAACATCACTATATAAACTTCCATGACTTTACCCTTCTTTATGTCTACAAAGCCTCTAGGATATACATGACATAACTAGGGTCGGGACAAACCCCCGCCCACACATGACTCCTGTACAATAACAAAATATAAGGAACCGACTCGGAAAGCTCCGAAGTAAACTGGAGCTCACCAACAGTAGCTGTATGACCTGGCTCCTATCTATGCTGTGAATGAGCTGAAGTACCTGATCCTGCAGCATGAAATGCAGGTCCCCCGTGAGGGACGTCAGTACGAAATATGTACTGAGTATGTAAAGCTGTAAATAATCATATGTGATATGGGGGATCAAGAAAATCGTACACATGTGAATAAATCATAATAGAAGTGAACCACACTTCATAAACACTTTTAGGATCATGTACATTATTATTAATCTGAATTGGGTTCTTGAATACAAACACATTTGTGGAACGGTATACATTCGTTCATTTCATTCTTTACAATTATTATTCGCCATTACCTCCTCCTCCCGAACCTCCAACCACCTAACAATAATCAATACTGTACCGTACTGTGACCATTAGGCTACCCCCAGTACATATCAATTGGGATCGACCCATGCTAGGCTTATGCCCCTGGGATACCACCCACACGTATATCAAGTAACACATAAGAAATTTTTCCAATAACTTAGTTCAAAAGCTTTTGAGATTATTACATTAGTGTTCATGCCAATATAGTACCTTTGGAACAATGATACATCAATAGGAATCAAGTAATAGACCTTCTATACAATAACGATGTAATAAGGACTCATTGGTACATCAACAATATGTTTCAGAATCATCAATATCACAACAATGAAATAGGAGCCTTTTGGTATATCAATGAAGCATTTTGACACTTTATAGAATGGAAACAACTTCATTGGTAATGTAGAACAATACATGTGTTTGGATAACCATCGGAATCTTACTTTATGGAACATTGGTGTTTTCATGCCAAAGAACATCGTTAGAGTATGCTTTACATACCTCGTTGTAGATTCGGATACCAATTCAACACAACTTCCCGCCTTTACAAATCACTTATCTACAATGAAATATTTGGCATCTAGTATTAGCAATCCAACACCACAATTCTCTTCCATAATTCCATACAACCAATATTTGCAAAGCATTCCAAAAACCAACTTGAACAATAGGTTTATGTGTGTATATATATATATATACATATATATATATATATAATCATCATTTCAATACCACATCATCCCTTCACAATTCAACATAATCCAACCATGCACAAGAATTATCCAACATCATTTCCAACCATCTTTCAACAACAATCAATAACATACTTCTTATGCTCACATGCATATATATATATATATACATATACATATCCATATAAATAACACCAACATAATTTACATCCTTACCATAGAATGGCCCTTTGGTTTTTGAAGTCCTGTTGGGACAAATAAAGGGTGCTTCTCGAAGCCCTTGAGATGATGAACACAACTACGGAATCAATTTGGACCTTCCACGGTTGAATCACAAGATATTTGAGGTTGAAATTAGCTAGGGTTTTTCACCTTTCCTAAAACTTGGGTAAAATCTGATAAAATTGAAGCTAATTGCAGGTTTTTAAGACAAGTTTTCGTCCAAAGGTAATAGAAAATGACCATTGTGCCCAAAAAAATTTAAATAATGTCAAATATGTCCTCCGGTGGACTGTTTTGATAAGCTGAAGTAAATACACCACAACTCTTTGCTTCGATATCGGATTTGGGTGAAATTGGTATCATTGGAAAGCTAATTCAAAGGTCTTTCATTTCATATAAATTAGGCCACCCAGTTCGTCCTGTACAAGCAGTTATGATCGTTTGAAGTTGACCCTAAAAATCTGTTTTGAGAGGCTGAAGTAAAACGCGTATAACTCCTTACGCAGATGTTGCATTTGGATGAAACCAATTTCATTAGAAAGAATACGCAAAGATCTTTCTTTTGATATGTGGTAGCTCGCCCAGTTCATTATATTGAGGGAGTTATGATCGTTCAAAGTTGACCCAAAAACTGGAAATTTTCCTGCAATTTTACTGTTCACATCCCGGCCACCGTTTTATAGTTTCGAACGTGCTCGCTTATATCCGAAACTTATCCGTTTTTGAAAATCTTTATGTCTTCGGAAAGCTTATTCAATAACCTTCGTATGGAAACATCGACGGGCAAATTCCGGTATAAATAAGGTCGATTCCTATACACATATAATCAAACTATACACTTGAAACTATCTCAAAATAATCAATACTCATATATACCTAACTTAGGATCAATACATATACTCCAACACATATAACAATGGCTAATGCACGTAATTAAGTACGGGGTGTTACAGCCAACTACTTGAACAATCAGGGGGGTTTCCGTGGGAATGCCCAAGGAAATCAAGGTCGGAACTATAATGATAAATCTGGAGGTAAAGACCAAGGTAGTTGGAAGAAAAATAATGAAAATAGTGGTCTGTACGTTCCCCCTGGTAGACGTGATACCACCACATCTAATTCTATGGAAGACATGATGGCTAAGTTATTGAAAGGAGTGGAAGCAACGAGCGCGGGAGTTAAGGAGGTAATCGACGATTTGGCCTCCATGAAGCAATTAGTTGATTCTCATTCCACTTCTATCAAGCAAATAGAGCAGCAATTAAGCCAACTTTCAGCAGCATTAAATCAAAGAAAGGCTGGCACCTTACCGAGCGATACAGTCCAAAACCCAAGGAATGATGGGTCATGCATGGCCATCACTACCAGGAGTGGTAAGGTGCTGGAAACTTCAGCAAAAGGCAATCAAGTGGTTGACGTAGCAGCAGACATTGACGCCACACCTAGTGACGTTGCAAGAGAGGAAGCCGCAACAACTACGTCAAACGTCAAGGATGTTTTACCTAGTTATGTGCAGCCTGAAAAAAATGGTAAACGAAAGAAAGAGGAGAAGAAATCCATGGAGAGAACACTTCCATACCCACCACCACCTTTCCCACAAAGATTGAAGAAGGCGGCCGATGACACTAAGTTCAGCAAATTCATGACTATGCTGAAGCAGCTGACCATTAATGTCCCATTGGTAGAGGCACTTGAACAAATGTCTGGGTATGCGAAGTTTATGAAAGATCTTTTGACTAAGAAGAGGGCAGCAAGTTATGAGCTGAAAGATGATGTGCATCATTGTAGTGCAATTGCTACCCGATCGATAGTTCAGAAGAAGGCCGACCCCGGAGCTTTCACTATTCCTTGCACCGTCGGATCTTTGGACTTTGCTAAAGCATTGTGTGACTTAGGAGCCAGCATCAACTTGATGCCATTATCAATCTACAAGAAGTTGGGGTTAGGAGATCCTACACCAACTAATATGAGGCTTGTTATGGCGGATAGGTCGGTAAAACGACCGGTTGGTATTCTATGCGATGTCTTGGTAAAGGTTTCTTCATTCATCTTTCCAGCAGACTTTGTCATCTTGGATTGTGAAGCAGATTCAGAGGTTCCCATAATCTTGGGACGCCCCTTCCTTGCTACGGGAAGTGTGCTCATAGATTTGAGAGCTAATGAGCTTTCATTCCGAATAAATGATGAAGTGGTGCGCTTTGATGTTTGCAAATCAATGAAGCAACCCAAAGATCTGAGTGTATTTTCGGTGGCTGATGTTGTCTTTGATGACGAGGAAGAGTTACTTGCTGAAAAGCAAAATCTTGATGATCCTTTGGAGGTTTTGTTCATGAAAGAAGAGAATGATGATGCTGAAATTTCTGATGATGATATTTGTGCTCTATCGGGATTAGGAACATATCGTTATACTCCCAAGAAGCTGGATCTTGATCTCAAGAATCGACCCACACCACCAGCTAAGCCATCTATTGAAGAGCCACCCACGTTAGAATTAAAGGAGCTGCCAAGCCATTTGAAGTACGCATTCTTAGGAAGCGGAAACACTCTTCCAGTCATAGTGGCAGCCGATTTGGGTGAGCAACAAGTTGCAGCTCTTATTGCAATCTTACGCAAGTATATTAGAGCTATTGGATGGACCATTGCGGATATCATTGGTATTCCACCTGGGATTTGCACTCATAAAATTCAGCTTCAAGAAAAGTGCACACCCACCATTGAACATCAAAGACGTCTAAACCCACCAATGCAAGAAGTGGTGAAGAAGGAGATTATCAAGTGGTTAGACGCAGGAGTCGTGTATCCTATTTCTGATAGTACATGGGTAAGCCCAGTACAATGTGTTCCCAAGAAAGGAGGCATGACAGTGGTCGCGAATGCAAAGAATGAGCTTATTCCACTCAGGTCCGTTACTGGATGGAGAGTATGCATGGACTACCGCAAGCTGAACTCTTGGACTCTCAAGGATCACTTCCCCATGCCATTTATGGACCAAATGCTAGATCGATTGGCGGTAAAAGGATGGTTTTGCTTCTTGGATGGTTATTCAGGTTATAATCAGATTTGTATTGCACCTGAAGACCAAGAGAAGACAACGTTCACATGCCCATATGGTACGTTTGCCTTCAAACGTATGCCATTCGGGTTATGTAACGCACCAGCCACCTTTCAACGTTGTATGATGTCTATTTTCTCTGATATGGTAGAAGACACTTTGGAGGTATTTATGGACGACTTTTCAGTTGTTGGTGAGTCTTTTGAAGCATGTTTGGCAAACTTGAGCATGGCATTGCAAAGATGTGTAGAGTTCAACCTTGTGCTGAATTGGGAGAAGTGCCACTTCATGGTAAAAGAAGGAATCATTCTCGGGCACAAGATCTCTGAAAAAGGAATAGAGGTTGATCGCGCCAAAATCGAGGTAATAGAGAAGCTGCCGCCTCCAATTTCGGTGAAGGGAGTTCGTAGTTTTCTTGGCCATGCTGGGTTTTATCGTAGATTCATCAAAGACTTCTCCAAAATTTCTAGTCCATTGTGCAAACTATTGGAGAAAGATGCGAAGTTTGACTTTACTGATGATTGCTTGAAGGCATTCGAATGCCTTAAAGGAAAACTCATTGAAGCCCCTATCATGGTAGCACCAGATTGGACGCTCCCGTTTGAAGTCATGTGTGATGCTAGTGGTGTAGCCGTTGGTGCTGTTCTTGGGCAGAGAAAGGAGAAATTGTTTCATCCTATCTATTATGCGAGTAAGGTCCTAAATGAAGCCCAAAGGAACTACACCATTACTGAACAAGAGCTCCTAGCGGTGGTGTATGCGTTTGAGAAGTTTCGTGCCTATCTACTGGGTACTAAGGTGATCGTTCATACAGACCATGCAGCTCTTAGGTATCTAATGACGAAGAAGGATGCAAAACCAAGGCTGATTCGATGGGTGTTGCTGCTGCAAGAGTTTGATTTCGAAGTCAAAGATAGAAGAGGTTGCGAGAACCAAGTGGCTGATCACCTATCTAGACTTGAGAATGAGTATGTGGCGCAACCAGAAAATCAAATTGATGATGCATTCCCTGACGAGGAGATACTAGCGACAACAATGGAGAAATTACCATGGTATGCCGACTTTGCAAATTTCGTGGTGAGTAATGTATTACCTTCCAATTTATCTTACCACCAAAGGAGGAAGTTTATGCATGACGTTCAGCACTACTATTGGGATGAGCCTTATTTGTTTCGAAGATGCGCGGATGGTATTATTCGACGATGTATATCCCATGAAGAAGTGCCTACTATATTGGAAGCATGCCACACTTCGCAAGTTGGAGGACATCATGCAGGGAATCGAACGGCAAGGAAAGTCTTGCAAAGTGGTTATTATTGGCCTACAATATTCAGAGATGCATACGACTATGTGAGAAGGTGTGACCAATGCCAACGTCAAGGTGCTATTTCAAAACACCATGAAATGCCCATGTCCAAAATTCTGGAGGTAGAACTCTTTGATGTGTGGGGTATTGATTTCATGGGTCCATTCGTGAATTCGTTTGGAATGAAGTACATCTTGGTTGCTGTGGATTATGTATCGAAATGGGTGGAAGCTGTAGCATTGGCCGACAACGAAGGAAAGCGTGTTGTAGCGTTTTTAAAGAAGAATATCTTCTCTCGCTTTGGAGTACCTCGTACTATCATAAGTGATGGAGGATCTCACTTTTGCAACAAGCTATTCAAATCTGTATTGGCCAAGTATGGAGTCAAGCAACACAAGGTAGCTACGCCTTATCATCCCCAAACCAGTGGACAAGTTGAAGTTTCCAACCGCAAGATCAAGCAAATCCTTGCCAAGATGGTTAATGCGAATAGGAAGGACTGGTCTCGGAAGCTAGATGATGCACTATGGGCGTATAGGACTGCATTCAAGACACCCATCGGCATGTCACCTTATCAGCTAGTTTATGGGAAGGCTTGTCATCTACCCATCGAGCTTGAATACAAGGCATTGTGGGCATTGAAGCACTTGAATTTGAATTGGGATGATGTGAAGAACCTGAGGTTGGAGCAGCTGAACGAACTAGATGAATTTCGTCTCCATGCATATGAAAGATCGGATTTATACAAGGAGCGGATGAAGAAGTATCATGATCAACGGATTGTTCGACGAAACTTCCAAAAAGGTGACATGGTACTACTCTTTAACTCCAGACTCAAGCTCTTCCCAGGTAAGTTAAAATCAAAGTGGTCTGGTCCATTTAAAGTCACCCAAGTCTACTCGTCTGGAGTAGTCGAATTGGAAAATAATGAGGGTGTTATCTTCAAAGTGAATGGCCAACGTGTTAAGCCATATATCGGTCCTCTTGACTCGATGAATGACATGGCCATCACTTATCTCGACGAAGTCTAAGTACTCGAGATTACTACGTCGAGTCACGACAATAAATAAGGCGCTAGATGGGAGGCAACCCATCGTTTTATCATTGTATTGTTTTGTCATTTTATCGTTTTATCGTTTGGTCGTTTTAGTATTTTTTCTTTTTGATAAATGAAAATCCAAAAATAAGAGTCGTGCCACGACCAAAACTAAGGCGCTTGGTGGGAGGCAACCCATCGTACTAATCGTTTTCATTTGTTTTGAGCAAATATAGGTGCAAGAAGTAGTCAACGAGGAGATTGATTTCAATTGACGATTTGGTCGCATTGTATGGTAAAGTCGGTAAGTTAGGAATGGTGATGCATAAGGCTATGAATTGAGCCTTTCTCACGTCATAATAGGCTTCGAGGAAGGCTAGGCCTTGGTAAAAATAGGCCACGAACAATGCACAACCTATTCTATAGCCTAAGGACTCGGAATCTAGTGTGCTATACACTATGCGCCGCCTATTCCTAGGTGTGCTTTTGACTATGCGCCGCCTATGCTATGGCATTTGAGATACTGAGACCAAATGCCATAGACTATGCGGCGCATATGTCTAGAAATGCCATAGACTATGTGGCGCATATGTCCCATTATGCCATGGACAATGCGCCGCATATGTCATTGATATGCCTAGGGATATGCGCCGCATATGTGGTGATTTTGTCCCCAAATCCAATTGTAAATGGGTCATAACCCGACCCATACTCTTCCTATATAAAGGGGACTTGTTTTTTTTATACAACCACATTAGAAACAACCCTAAGGGCGCCGCATATCACTCCAAATCCTCTCAAATTTTTCTTCCTTTGTTCTTCCAATTCACAACAACTTCTCCACAATCTTCAAGCAAGTAAGTACTCTCTTATTCTTCCTCTATTTATCGTAAGTACTACGTTGCTATGCTTATTATAATTTGCTAAATCATGTGAGATTGGTGGTGATGTTCATGTGTTTGGATAATTGTTGCAAAATCGTGTGATTGAATATATACGTATGGAATTCTTGACTTGTTTCCGACTTGAATTTTGTTTCAATGGCATTGTTATGATACTTGCTGAACATATGTGGCTATGAATATTGCTTGAGAGTGTTGTTTGGATGCTTGCATGATTAACCATCCCGGCCATCGGGATAAGGTTATAGTGATTATCGCCTTAGGAGGTGGTGTTTGTTGTACGAATAGCAATTCCATGTGGTAACCCCTATGTTGTATTGTTGCTATATGCACCATGAAAGTCGTCCAAATGGCTGCACATAAGTGATGTAATGCTGATTTTCTTGTCGGAATACAATCCTAAAACGCATGTCGACGAAATCTGAGTACTCGACCACTTTCACTTCACCGATTTGTGCTAACAAGATTAAGTGTGGGGTGGTACCCCTAGTGCTTGCATGTAGATTGTATAAAGTGAGATTGTGCTGCAACTAACATTATTTCTAGTCTCAGGCACAATGGCACCTAAAGCAAGGCAAGGCAAGGAGAAGGCTACCACGTCCCGAAAGGACAAAAAGAGAAGCCGAAAAGACCAAGGAGAATCATCCTCAGCGCACCTACCACGCAGAATGTTCGGAATTAAATGGGTTCTTAAGGAAGAAGCCAAAGCATGGTACAGCAACAACAAAGAAAAGAAATATGTGCACGTCGACTTGATCAACAAGGAGACCTTACCAAAGAAAGAGCCGCAAATGTTGGCTAAAATAATGGCTTTGAAGCTGGATTTCATCTTCCGCGACATGGGAGAGTGCAATCTTGACTTGACAAGAGAGTTTTATGCCAACTGGTCGCCGAACACAACAGGCAACGAAGTCAAAATTCGGGGCCAAGTGTTACAGCTTACAGCGGATTGGATCAGCTCTTTTCTTGGCCTACCTTCGGTCGACCCTGCACCATACAAAGATCTGTACAGCAGGCCTCCTTACAGAGCGATAAGACACACGCTTTGTGGAAGTATATCGATGGCAAGATGGGGTAGACATAAGGAAACAGGCCGTCACAACACCTTCCCCTATGCTCCACTAAATAGGGAAGCAAGAATCTGGATGCGCATTGTCAACTCATGCCTTATTCCTGGGACGCAATACACCAAGATATCGAGAGATAGAGTGTGTTTGGTTTATGCGTTGATGACGAATGTCCCTATCAACTTTGGGGCAATCATTCGATCTACCATGAGGAAGACCAGACTCCACAGAAGGTCCCATTTCACATTTGGCAATTTGTTGACAGCAATGTTGCGGAAAGAGGATATAGAAGAGGAACCAGCTGACCACAAACTCCCACATAACCCAAAGAAGGTTGACCTCACCAAGGTCAAAGATGCTGAAACAACGCATGGAGTCAACCTTACTACTGCGGAGAGACATGCTCGTGACGAGAGTTTCTTCCGTCATCTCTATGGCATGACACGATTCACTATGATGAGTGGAGGACGTATTCCAACTGCTGAAGAGCTCCAACAGCTGGACCACGACTATCCAATGAACAGGCATGCCCGGGAGATGTGTGGAGTGGGCGTATATTTTGAGGAACCTCTTGACGATGACGTGCCAACTGATGATGATAGACGCCTGCCTAATTCTGATGATGAGGAGAACTCTGACGATGACTCTTATGATGATTCCGACGAAGGGGGTATGACCCCCGACATTGATGAGGAGTCCGACTAGACCAGGTTCTTCGCATTTATTTTCCACTGAGGGCAGTGTCCCATCTAAGTGTAGGGTGGCAGAATCTGCATGCTATACTTCCTTGTTTGCACCTATGTTTGTATGTTTTCTTGTTTACATTGTTTGTTTTAGTCCATTTTTTTTGTTTTTTTTTCGTTTGACGTTTTTTTAGTTTTTTTTAGGAGTAAAATCTTTCTAGCTTCGCATGAAACTATTTTTGATAGGCAGCATGAGATTATAACAAGAGTATGTGTTACAATTGTGACTATTGAGACGTTTAGGCTCTAGTTGTGACTCATTATGTGATATTATGTGATTAAATTCCTTCACTTGTTGGGTCGAGAGTCTATATTACTTCCAATCAAGTCGACCATGTGCCTTGTGTGTGCGAGATAATAGTATATTCTATGTTTGTGGCTGATGCTAGAACTTGCCTGGTATGTATGCAATGCGAAAATAAGGAATGTAAGTTTAGGACATGATTTAGGCATTTCTTTGGCAACCTATACATGTTTACTTTCAGTTTTACCTACCCATGTACATCATCCTAGTTAACCCTTTTAGAGCCTTTAGCCTATTTCTTTGACAACCTTGTATGTGAGCCTAATCCATTTTTCAAGACCGTAATTTGATCCAAATTCCTAAGTGCTTTAAAAGTGAATAAGTCATGTGACAACATAAGAGGAAATTGGGTGAGTATGATGCTTTAAATTGTAATGGTTCTTGAATGTGTTATGAAAAATGTTATCATAAGAGGTATGTCGTGAAAAGAAAAAGGAAAAGAAAGCTGAAAAGTGAGTTGTTCTTAAATTTGAAAAACAAAAGAGGAGAACAAGGGTGGTAGAATAAAAGAAAGAAGAAAGGTTGAAAGAAAAGAGTGTCAATGATACAAAGTGATGTATTAAAGCGCTTAGGAACCTAGTCACTATTCTTGGCCAAAATAGTCCTACCCGTCCCTTAGCCTACATTACAATCATCTAAAGACCTACTTGATCCTAATCTTAACATTCCGACATTTAGTAGAGTACTACATTAAGGGCAAGCTTATGGTCACTAGTTGCTACATATGAATTTTTTTGTGAGAGTTAGTGCAAGGACACTTTGATACCCATGTTTGAAAAATATGCTATATTTGTGAGTGATTATGGGTACTATATTGTGAGACACACATGGTTGATGAGTTTTGGATAGTTGTATATGATTCTATGTACCTTAACGTTTGCATGCGAATTAATCACCATCACGAGTCTATGCTTGAGGTTAAATTCTTTCTACTTATAATCGGAAAGCTACTCTTTGTTGATAATTGTTGTGCTTGTCTTGATGAATGTTTTGTGTTGTTGCTGTAAAAACCTTAAGTCGATGCTTAGAAGGACATGATATGTTGTTCGAGGACGAACAAAGCTCTAAGTGTGGGGTGTTGATGATAGGCGAATTTACGTGCCTATATCAATATATTTTGCCCATACTTTAGCCTAGTTTTGAGAACTAATTATCTATTTCATGCACTTTTAGTCCTTTTTTCTGTAAATGAGCTAACGAATATGATTAGGAAAGTTTCAGGTATAAATGATGCAAAATACAGCATTTTATGGCTTACTTGACGCAAAAGAAAGCTCACAAACGAAGTGGAAAGGAGCTGGACGCCTAAAGGACCCAATCTGCTGCATGGAAAATCTGTCCCGGGCTAAAACAGCATTTCTGAAGACTTTGGGGACTTACAGACACAAAGCTGGATTTTTACCAAGATACATTAACCTAGTACAATTAGGTTATGTGTTTTACTAATCTATTTGGATTATGATATTGTAACCTTACCCTAGTACATTTGGGTCAAGGATTTCATTAGTATATTAGGATTTGGTTATTTATTTCATTAGCTTAGTAGGAGTAGGATAGGAGTATTATAAATACCCTATCATGCTAGAGATTTTTTCATTCAGAACTTAATTCTACAATTAATTTTCTTCCATCTCTCTCATCTTCCACTACAAACACTTCTAATCTACTCTTCTATTCTTAAAATCCACAACAAGAGAATCGTTACTTGCTACGGAATCACCAAAACCACACGCCTAACACCCACTTTTTCACGCCATCCACCATGCATAACGTGATATCCTTCGCATTTATGGGTAACTAAACCTCTTAGTTGGGGTTATGGAAGCCGAATGAGTTACTATCTATAGCTATGAGTTTGTGAGTTCAAGACAAGTATATTGCTTATATCATTACGCTCTTCATCTTAATCTACATTCTTTGCGGTTGCAAACGCAAGAATACGCCAGTCTAACATTTAACTTGTTCGAGAGAAAGGTTATTTGTCTGGAAAAGAGATAATGTCAAGGTAGTAGGACACCCTTTCCTATTAAAAAGCTAGTGCCATAACTGGACTAACCTCTTGGAGAATTCGTACTGTTAGACACGCTTTAAGCTCGAGAGAGTTAAAGTGAAATAGTCCTTGTTGAGGTCGAGAGACACTTGGATTTACCATCGACTACAATTCTCTATAAGCAATTGCAAGTCAAGACTCTACACACTCATAGCCAATAGAGACGTATACCTCAGAAGGTGGACATAACCCCAACGCTTCAATTCTCATTGTTTCACAACCTACGAAATACTCTCTTTTTACTTTATTATTTTCAGCTTTTATTTCATTGCTTTGGTTACTTATTACAATCCCCCCTTCTTACGAGACTTGCACCAAAAGTTTAGTAATTTTACTTACTTGTTGGCCAAGCTATTCCCTGTGGGATCGATACCCAACCCAGGTTGGGTTCTATATTTGCTAACGACCGCTTTACACTCCCACGAGAGCTGTAGATTGAGCATTATCACTCAACTCTTTAATTTACTTCTAAGCTAGATGGCATATCCTATAAGTTTATTATCCCACGGGCTATATGGGATCCACCCTTAACTCGGTGGCCAAGCCCCCAATCCAAGTTTGCCTCAAAGATTAGAGTTTTCACAACCTGGTATATCCCCCAGTGAGTATAACGTAGGCATCCCATCATGTGAGATGTCTTAATTATCCTCCCATGTAGGATAACATATCATAAATTTCTCGTAGGCAAAACATGATTTTTGAAAATGAGTTATCTGAATTCGTTCCTTCTTCAAGTAAACATCTAACTCTCTTAGAGCCCATTTTTAGTCTTTTAAATCGTGCATCTTTCCCAAAATATGGTTTGAAGTCTGAAAAGTTCTGTAGACTGTCATGATATTTGTCTGATTTGGTATTGTCATACCAAGACTTGCAAGTCATATCAGTCATATCATATCATGCCATGTCTTTAGCCCTTTATTTAAAAGCATGTTATTTTAACACCAAAATGGTTCAATTATCACATGAGAGTTCTTATTTCAAAAGCACATGAAAACTTATGCAAAATACTCTCCTTTCAAGACTTTAAAATCGGGTGACCATCATTTTCATAAAATCACATGCAATTCTTTTATTTAACACAAAAGGGCATTTATCAATACGAAACACCTCTTGAACATTTAAAGAGGCATTTAAAACCCATGTTTCTCATCAGTCGTTAAACAACCCCCAACAATAGAATAAATAAATCTCATGATCGAAAAAGGAGGTCTATTAGTTCATGCTCTCAAATTCACTTCAAAAACCATAATACATGCACATATTTCGTAATTATTTAAGAAGCCACAAAATTTTTTAAATACATGAATCTTATCAATAGTTCAAACACGTCAAAACTCTTATCATATGCACATAATCAAAGTCTCAAACTTGAAGAAAATCTCATAATAAATGCATAATTCTATCATAAGATTGAGGTTTCTAAATTAATGTCTTTTTAATCAAATTCAAAGACTTAACTTACATACATACATAATAAGGATTATTAAAATCAACATACTTATGACAATATATTTTAGGATAGTTCTACATACCTTTGATGGAGAAAAATTAAATAATAACTTTGAATTTGAAATCTACAAGCTTTAGCTTTGAGAAACCCCTTCTTGATGATCTTGGGAGGAAGAGAATGAGGATTTGGAAGAAACCCTAGCTTCTTTCTTGAGAGAGGAGAGGAGAATGAGCATTATCTGATTATTAATGAGTAATAATTCTTATTGGAAGATTGAAGTCACGCGGAAGGAGTTTTTGGTGGGGAAAAAACCCAAATACCCCCTTGAAAACTTTATAACAGCGCAAAACGGTTCCTACTGACGATTTGGGTGACGGACCGTCACTCCCGTGATAGACCGTCACTCCAACCGTCCAAAAATGACCAATTTTATCTCTATTTGCTTAAGGGCGGCAGTCTGGTGCGACGGGCAATCACCCTAGCCGTCATGCCTTGGAAGACAAACACCTTTTGATAAATCACACATAACTTTTTGCTACGATATCACATTAAAGCAAAATCGATGGCGCTAGAAAGAAGACTCGAAGACCTCTCATTTGATATATGGGATACAACCCTAACTCATTATATTCTAGGAGTAATAATCGTTGGAAGTTGACCCAAGTTGGAACATTTCCTAGGACTCAATCGGTAGAAAAATTCTCAACTCGACTTTGAGGTAGAAGATTTTTATGATCTCAATTTATCTCCAAATATATTCACTCACTAAAAAATTGATCCTCACACTTATATGGACACAAAAGCATTAGGTTCGGATCTATATTTCTGGGAATGAAGGTTCGAATTCTAACCTGAAAATGTGGGGTATCACACAAACGACCCCTTAATCTAAATGGCCTATCAAGTATTTTAGTCACTTAAACATGGCAAATTGCACGTAATATTAGAAGCTGTGGAATCAAACCTTATCATCCATATTGTAATAAGAAAAAAGAAAAAGGAAGACTTTACACCTTGTTTGGATCGTTATTACAAATACGACAATTGATTAGATTGCTATTTAAGATATATTATATCGTATTGTTAAATCTATCGTCCATAACAATGAAAAGCCCCATTGTGTGTGTTAGCCTTATACTATGTTGAAGCATTCTTTTGGACATTTTTCAATAGTTTTGTGCAAATTATGCACTCCAAAGTCTACCATTTACCTAGCATGAATTTCGTTTAATCCATAAAAACGTAGAATCCCATGAGACCACCCTTTAATTTTTGTTTACCATACAAATTTTTATGTGCCACACATTTAACTAAACAATAGCTTTTATCTCTTCCATGCATTATTTCAGCATCTTAATTTAAGCAAAACCATACAAAACACACATGATTCTTAATCTATTCACACCTATAAATAATCCTCCTTTTCATTCTTCACTTCTCATAATCACAATTTGGTTTTAACAAAAGTAAAAAGAATGGAGGTGTCTAACAAGAAAATAACATCTCCATTCTTTGCTTTCTTGTTTATTTCTTCTCTTCTTATTCAATGTTTTCCGTGTGTTTCATCAAAACCAATTCCTGGAGGAAAATACAATAAGCCGGTCCCAAATCCAGGCCAACCACTTCGAAATCCTACAACACCGGGGGGCAAAAAATTTTGCGTACCCAAACCTGAGGCTACAGATAAAAAATTAACGGCCTGTATAAAATGGGTTTGCAAAGAGGGAGGTGTGGATTGTGGCCCAATTAATCCTGGAGGTGCATGTTCTCAGCCCAATACTCTTAGGTCTCGTGCAACCTGGGCCATGAATGCTTACTTTCAAATGAAGGGTAAAACTGACGGTATGTGTGCTTTTTCGGGCACTGGTGTCGTCTCCTCCACTGATCCAAGTAAGTATTCAACATTTTTTTATCAGTGCAAAGAATTTTGAATATTATCAAATCACTTTGAAGATGAAGAATTTTTACGATACATACTGACAACGTTTTGTCAGATCACCGATAAAATAACCACGTATAACTCAGCATAGTAATCAAGATAGTAACCTGAAATATTAGGCAAACTACTAAAATAACAGTTTAAATTATATCGGTAGTGTAAAAGTTTTTGAAATTGTAAGCGTATGCAAGTTAGTTTTCACAACATTAAGTGTTTAATCATTTATTATAAGATAATAAAATATTGAATTTGGGTAGATCGGAAACAGCCTTTCTACTTCTTTAGAGGTAGAGGTATGGACTGCGTACATCTTACCCCCAGACACCACCAGGTGGGAATACACTGGGTTTGTTGTTGTTGTTGTTGTAAAATATTGAATTTGGATTGAAATCAAATTTATAACTAACAGACCGTGAATTCAATAAGAAAACTAAAACTGGAGCAATTCAGTTCTATCCTAATACAATTTTTTTTAATTAGTTCTATGACAAATTTACAATTAGACTCATTAGTAAGTTTCTACAACAACAACAATAACAAACCCAGTGTATTCCCACCTGGTGGGGTCTGGGGGGTAAGATGTACGCAGTCCGTACCTGTACTTTTAAAGAAGTAGAAAGGCTGTTTCCGATAGACCCCCGGCTGAAGACACAAAACACCAGATACCACACAAATACAAATACAAAGTGAAGCACCGAACAAGGTTACAAGAGTACATGAGTACATAACATAACATTCATAACATAGATACGGCATCCATACGTAGAAGAAAAAGAAAACAAAAGGAAAACAGAGGAAAGCACCCATATTCGTACCCCCAGCAAGTAATTCCCTACACTAGCGACCCGAACTGACCTTAGTCCTCTGCCCTAATTCGCGTTCTCCAGACCTTCCTATCTAGGGTCATGTCCTCGGTGAGCTGTAACTGCTCCATGTCCCGCCTAATCACCTCACCCCAGTACTTCTTCGGCCTACCCCTACCCCGCCTAAAACCATCCAACGCTAGCCTCTCACACCTACGAACTGGGGCATCCATGCCCCTCCTCATTAGTAAGTTTCTAGATGGAGAAAATTATAACTTGAAAAGGCAAATAAGTCAATCATTTTTTAGTAGATATTTTGGTAAGCCAATAATAGACAGATAGATATAAATTGCATCTACTTATTGTTTAGGCTATTTAAATAGTATAAAAAAATCTTGTGTTTTTAGTTTATAAAAATTAAAAATCTTACAATAATTATTGATATTGTTCATGATAAGTAAATTAGTAACGAATCTGACAAATAAGATAAGTAACTTGTTACAACATATTACAATGCAATTCACATCCGATATTTTTATCATAAAACATTCTTGAATTATTTTATTGAAAATTTAATGATAGTTATCCTAATAATTGTTTTTTTTTCTTTTTTGTAGGTTATGGTACATGCAAGTACCAATCTTAAGTTTTTCGGACCCCAAAAGGAACATTTTGCAGCTACTCCAACATTTGAAGAATTAGTTTTGAAATATTAAAATATTGTTTCTAAATTCTGTATTTAATTTCCACAAACTAATCTAATTATGTTGTCTTGTAGTATGTTGTTATTACAAATAAAAAATAAAAAAGATTGTTGCCTACTTAATTTTCCATGATTAAGTTTTAATTATATTTTATCTTTTATCCTTTTTGTTTGATAAATTAGTGTGTAACATTCTATTGAAACTAAACAATGCTATTACTATTTGAAGAATTATATTTTTTTTTCTTTTACTGTGATTTACTCAGTATTAAAAAAAAAAAAAGTACGACAAATATTAAGTTATTTAGCTCATAAAAGGTATGAAAAAGCTAAAAGCCTATGAAAAGGCTAAAAGCTAAAAGTGTTTTTTCCACTGTTTTTGGGTCTATCAAGAAAGTCTCAAATCAACAGCACAACCAACACACCAATATTACCAATACAATTTACCAAAGTCATCAATAACCCATTCACCACAAATAACATTCGCTATTCATCTCCAAACTATGAGAAGAAGTCAATAACTTTACAAGTCCATAATAACAAAAGAATACTCAAACTCTAAAGCAATGACTATGGAGCGACTCTAAAATCTTTCAACTTGGACAAGTGCGAGGCTTATCAGGAATTTGTCACGACCTGAGGCTACCCCTATTCGCAACAACGGTGCTTACGGTCACAAGTGACTACACGCTAATTCATGAGTTGGTACTTGCTGTGAGCACTGAGTATAATAATAATATAACACATGTATGAAAGATACACTAAGAAAATAATACCAATCTGAATACTAAAAATATGGTTCAACCACAAGTCTAAAACTTCTATGAAATACTGGAAGTTAACTATCAATTTAAAACAACGGATAATATTGAAAGGTCTAGTTAACTGAATAACCGTCTAACTGACTATATGATTGTCTGAAAAGCCTCTAACTGAATGACTGAGGAGTTGATGGTAAAATCCCCCAACTAACTCTGACTGACTGATCATAATGGCATTCTGAAGTACTGGATGAGAAATAATATGTAACGCCCCGAAATCTAATCCCCGAGATGCCACACAGTGTTCCGAACTACAAGTAGTCCTGAGCTAACCCTGGCTGCTTTTTACTAATTTGAGTTTCAAAAAGGATAAATATAAGCATGAAATCATAATGAGTGTGGAAATATATCTGAATTATCTGAACATATCTCAAAATGCAAATCTCAATAATCTAATAAAAACAAATACTAAATAGAATCTGAATATTACATCTGGAGTCTAAGTCTAAATCTAGTAGTCCGACAAGACTCTAATGAATAAAACTAGAGATTCACTGGGACAGGCTCCAGGTGACTCATAATGTCTGAAAATAATACTAAAATAAACCTACTAATGAAATTGCAAATCTGAAAACTAAGTCCCCGAACTATGAGGACTCACCAACTGCAGGGATTTAGATGAGCTACTCGAAAATCACTGTCGCTGTTGAGACTGAGCACCTAAACCTACATTATGAGACAATGTAGCACACAGACGTATATGTGGATCAGTACTTTGAGGATGTACAGAGTATATGGGGGTACATGTAATAAATAAATAATATCATCATAATTTATAATTTATAAATCATGCATGCTAATTGTAAATGACTCACATAACTTGAGTAAATTTGAAAGACTGAAATCTGAAATAGTGGATAATGAAGCATATATTCTGAATCTTGTAAGTCATTACACTTTGTTCTAAAAATTTGTATTCTCTTCTTGTTCTCAATTCATGTAAACTTGAAGAAATCTGAGACTCATTCTGCATAGCAAATACTTTATCTAAATATTTTAACTATTTAAATCATTTTAAGAGTAGGGGACGTTTTAGGAGGTTCTTCTTATCGACATGTACACCATATGAGCATCCATAGTGTACCACAACTAGCTCTCATAAGATTAGGACTATTTTACCTTTGCCATCGGAATAGAACAATCTATCTCAGTGGTCATTATCTCAGTCATCCACGTATAGTGGGAATAAATATCTCAATCTACGGTGGCAAGTAGTTCTGGGGTATGAAACCGTAGTAATGTACCCAACCCGGTGCTAAATACTACTACCAAATCTCGTGCTCAAAATCTTTAGAAAAATCAATTTTAAAAATAATCTCATGGTTTATAATGAACCAACTATAAAATCTGTAATCTCAATTTGTAAAGTGGACTTTCAATTCTATTATGACCAAAAGGTCAAAACTTTCTCAAAAATCTTTCCCAGTAATCATAGGGTGCTTATAGCACAATAATTCTCAAAAATAACAATATCATATTGGGATTAATGACCCATGTATCAATACCATGATAAAGCATCTCAAAATTCATGGTTGTTAATATAATTATTCATAACTCATCTCAAAATATGGAAATTTCAGCAATAAGCATAATAATCTCAACATACTCATGTAATTCATCTTCTAAAACATTGAAAATACCATAATGTCAAGAATAGAAACATAAAGTATTAATCCATACTTCAAATTCATTGGAAAACATGTAAAACATATATCTTTCGTAATAAAATCAAGTTTTGGGCACAAGAACGAAAAAATTATTCTTCTTCAAACCCCACATACCTTAGATGATGAACTAGTTTCACAAGCTTGCTTTTGAGACTCTAATTTCGTTCTTGGATGAAGATTATGAAACTCTTGGTCTAGAAAGCTTGAATCTTGAATAAATTTGGGAAAGTAATGGTGGAATCTTGAAGATTCTTGATATTGAACGTTGGAGCCTAGGATTTTTAATTTGAGAGAGTTTGAAGAATAATGAGCATATGTTTCTCAAAATATGTTAAATCTTCTTTTTTGACAATTTGAGGGTGTGGTAAAAAGACTACACTGCCCTTGGATTTTAAAATTTGTACCAGGCATGTCGTTTAAGGCCTCATCGCGATGCACTGAAGGGTCCATCGGGATACCAACCGTGATACGGGGTAATTGCGATGAGCTACTGGTTTGTGATAATTAAGGATTTGGGGTTCGCCGCGATGCGGTGCAATCGCGGTGACCCACTAGAAATTGCCAAATGATGATTTGGCCTTTATCACGGATGCGGTGGCATTCCCATTGCTACCGCGACGCGGCTCAATTGCGGTGAGCTACTGAAATTTAATGAATGCCGATTTGGTTCTCACTGCGACATGGTATCTTGTCCTTTGGAAATACAGATTACTAAAAATGCTCTAACTTCTTCACTGAGTGTTGGTTTTGGGCGAATCTTATATCGATGGAAAGCTCATTCAATTTTCTACGTCATGGATTGAACTGACACTAGTACTGAACTGAACTAAACTCAATTGAATGTTATTATATAACTGATAGTGCTCATCATGAAAATAAATATCTAAGTATACTGATAAGATTCATGGACTAGCAGTCTGAATACTTGAAAACCTGAATTTATGTAAATCACCTAGTATTTGGGTGTTCATAACACACCATCACTAAATGGAATTAACAATAATGCCATATAAAAGCTTTAAAATCATACTAGGGGATCATTGTTCTAAACCCAACACTTAGGCATTTCATCAAATACACGAGAGTCATGAACATAAGCAGGGGAATTGGTAAAGTATGCGAGAATAATATGATTACAAGACTAAAATCATAACTTAGAGATTAATCATGAAGATTACCATATTTAAAATATGTAAATGCTCGTTCCATTGAAAATACTTATAAAATAATTGAATTAATAAGAGATTCATGGAGATATTTCAACTTAAACATGAAAAACTCATAATTTAAAATCAAAAAGGAATTCTTGGACTCCATGGGTAAAAGGGGCCCATAGATTAACATCATAGATACCTTAAACCTTTAACCTAAAAGAGAAATACCAAATCTTGATGCTTTCTTGGACTTGGGGAACTTGTATCCTCGATTCCTTGGGGATAAAAGAATTGAATTTGTGTTCTTGGGGAAGGAAATGGTTTTTTTAGAGCATAATTGGAGAAGAATGGCAAAATTATGCCCTAATTGATTCCCAAGTCATGTTATGAACGTTGGGTTGAGGTAAAAAGACCCAATTGCCCCTCAGCCATTTAAATTCGATACTGGATGCAATAAGCTTACCGTGATGCGGTCCTATCATGGTCAATCATTTTCCTCACCACGACAGGGTTTGCATGGGAACGGGACTAATGTCGCGTTGCGGGCTTCTCGTGGCAACCCACTGATTTCGTGATTCAAACATGACCCAAAACCCGTCTGAAAAATTCAAAACTTCTCTGAGACATACTCCTTACATCCCTCAAAAACCAATATCTCGATGTCGGGAAGATCAATTTAAAAATCTTTCAAGTATAGAAGCCTTAAAAAATGACTAAGTCCCCAACACTTAGTGAAATTTTCAGGCCTTAAGCCCCTTATGTATACAACTAGAAGCTGAACTGAGATAAGAATAGTACGGGGTATTATAGAATATGCCAATTCAAATCCTCTATCTAAAAAAATCCTCACCAAAGTCACCTGCGTTCTCTGTAAAAATAATAGCAAGGAGTGAGATGCTAGCTCATGAGTAATAACACTTAACCACAAATCTTTTAATTGGGATAGTCGTAAAACAAGCTAGTATGATAACCAAAAGTGTCATGAAATAATACTCTTCTAAAAACAATAACAACTTCATAAGAAATCAATTTAAACTTTGGAAATAGCCAACAAATACTAACATATCAAGTTTTATCCTATGGGAGATTTTCAAGAATGAATCATGTATTCAATGTGGCATTCTACTTCAAGGAATAACCAATATTCATTATTTGGGTTGGTGCTGCTTCAAACAAGATTTATGGAGTTGATCTTGTAACTATTCATAATTTTGGATAAGCACATGACCATAAATGTGCTAAATTAACTGCATCTGTTCAGAAAAGTTGTGACTGTTAAGAATAGTTGCATATGTTTAGAAAAATTGAGACTGCTCAAACTTTATAAATACGAATGAACATCCAAAAATTGTGTATTCAATTACAAATATATTTTCAGGCCTTGTTGTATCCTGATAGAGAATTACTTGTAATCCTTAAAGAAAATACGAGCAATAACTCTTGTCAGTTTCTTGATATTCAGTTATCCCAAAGTGTCAGGATTTGTGATACATAATTTGTAACTTCTGAATGGTTTCTTGGCACAATTAAGTGGTTGTATTGCTGCCTTTTGTAGTTATTTTTAAGTCCTAACTGCTAGATGAATATAGATGTAGACTTCCCTAAGTTACTATTAGTTGAATGCATGTAGGAAAAAACATTTTTGAGAATCCCATTGTGGATGTTCTTCCATTCAACTTTCATTTAACAGTTTGATAGTCTAATGTGGTCTAAAAAGTTTAAAATAACTTAAAACTAAGCCTTGGTGAATGTATAAATGATTTTAGGGGTTCGTGATTTTGTATCTAATGTCATTTATGGCTTAGGGTGTGTTTGATATGAAGAAAAATACTTTTCACTAAAAATAAGTGTGTTTCTTACTTATTTTAAAAATAAGCAAAAAATATTGGGTTAAAAATATTTTATATAATTATGCAAATACTGTGGAGAGGAGTGAGGATAGGAGTGTGAGGATTCTTGGAGATGGAGGCTGGATGTGTTGGAGGATGAAGAGGAAATAATTAATATGGAATACCACTTATGTAACTTGCTCTCGTACTTCCGCGGGAGAGGTTATTTTTCTCATTTTAAGGGTCTTATTTTTTTAGAGAAAAATATAATCAACCAAATATAGCAAAATTGAAAAATATTTTTCTTCAGGCCTGGACAGCCTTAGGGGACGTTTGGTAGTGTGTATAAGAATAAGACATAATATAGTGTATTAGTAACGCTCGCATAAGCAATGCTTGTACTAGTTGTGCTTGCATTAGTTATACTGATGTTGTTTCTTATACATTGTTTGGTTTGATGCATTAAAAATAATATATCTTACAGAATTCCTATAAAAATATGTTTGTTGACAAAAATATCCTTCTTTGACATTGTACACTTTCTTTGCAACAAAGTTCGTTTGTCATCTTAAACATAATTATTACTGTTGAACTAATATATAGTGGTGAAGAATTACTTGCAAGAACTTCGTCTTTGCGCACAAAATATTACACCGATGGATTAAATAGTCAAAACACAAAAATACAAGATGTAGAATCAATGAATAGTATCATGAATTTTATTTTTAATCTTTTCAAAGGCCGTTGAATAAAAATAAAGATATATTTAGTAATTTAGACCAGCTATCATAAGCATAATCCATACATAATTCAAAAATAATGAAATTCAACTTGATCTTATGATCAGAATATGTCAATAAAGTTATGAAAATAAAATACTTAAATCCCATCTACGAAGCCTCTACTAAATACTAACTGTTAAGGACAGAACAAGGCCACCGACTGGACCATAAACTGAAAGAAGTCAACATATGAATAAATGCTCTCCAAAAGATGGATGGCGCGCCAACTCTGTCATTATACCAAATGTTCTACTGATGTGATAGACCACGGGACTATGCCTTATAACCTAAATTATAAGGGTCAATACTTGAAAAGTTTGGTATGAAGAACAATCCAAAGATAGCGTATATTTCATTTAAAATAATCGAGAGCATTGTGAAAATGATTTATCATAATGACTATAAAAACACATGAGCATAATTCAAAGGCTTCAAATCATTCTTGTAAATCATGCACTCAACTCTTTAATTTACTTCTAAGCTAGATGGTATATCCTATAAGTCTATTATCCCACGGGCTATATGGGATCCACCCTTAACTCGGTGGCCAAGCCCCCAATCCAAGTTTGCCGCAAAGATTAGAGTTTTCACAACCTGGTATATTACCCAGTGAGTATAACGTAGGCATCCCATCATGTGAGATGTCCTAATTATCCTCCCATGTAGGATAACATATCATAAATTTCTCGTAGGCAAAACATGATTTTCGAAAATGAGTTATCTGAATTCGTTCCTTCTTCAGGTAAACATCTAACTCTCTTAGAGCCCATTTTTAGTCTTTTAAATCGTGCATCTTTCCCAAAATATGGTTTGAAGTCTGAAAAGTTCTGTAGACTGTCATGATATTTGTCTGATTTGGTATTGTCATACCAAGACTTGCAAGTCATATCAGTCATATCATATCATGCCATGTCTTTAGCCCTTTATTTAAAAGCATGTTATTTGAACACCAAAATGGTTCAATTATCACATGAGAGTTCTTATTTCAAAAGCACATGAAAACTTATGCAAAATACTCTCCTTTCAAGACTTTAAAATCGGGTGACCATCATTTTCATAAAATCACATGCAATTCTTTTATTTAACACAAAAGGGCATTTATCAATACGAAACACCTCTTGAACATTTAAAGAGGCATTTAAAACCCATGTTTCTCATCAGTCGTTAAACAACCCCCAACAATAGAATAAATAAATCTCATGATCGAAAAAGGAGGTCTATTAGTTCATGCTCTCAAATTCACTTCAAAAACCATAATACATGCACATATTTCGTAATTATTTAAGAAGCCACAAAATTTTTTAAATACATGAATCTTATCAATAGTTCAAACACGTCAAAACTCTTATCATATGCACATAATCAAAGTCTCAAACTTGAAGAAAATCTCATAATAAATGCATAATTCTATCATAAGATTGAGGTTTCTAAATTAATGTCTTTTTAATCAAATTCAAAGACTTAACTTACATACATACATAATAAGGATTATTAAAATCAACATACTTATGACAATATATTTTAGGATAGTTCTACATACCTTTGATGGAGAAAAATTAAATAATAACTTTGAATTTGAAATCTACAAGCTTTAGCTTTGAGAAACCCCTTCTTGATGATCTTGGGAGGAAGAGAATGAGGATTTGGAAGAAACCCTAGCTTCTTTCTTGAGAGAGGAGAGGAGAATGAGCATTATCTGATTATTAATGAGTAATAATTCTTATTGGAAGATTGAAGTCACGCGGAAGGAGTTTTTGGTGGGGAAAAAACCCAAATACCCCCTTGAAAACTTTATAACAGCGCAAAACGGCTCCTACTGACGATTTGGGTGACGGACCGTCACTCCCGTGATAGACCGTCACTCCAACCGTCCAAAAATGACCAATTTTATCTCTATTTGCTTAAGGACGGCAGTCTGGTGCGACGGGCAATCACCCTAGCCGTCATGCCTTGGAAGACAAACACCTTTTGATAAATCACACATAACTTTTAGCTACGATATCACATTAAAGCAAAATCGATGGCGCTAGAAAGAAGACTCGGAGACCTCTCATTTGATATATGGGATACAACCCTAACTCATTATATTCTAGGAGTAATAATCGTTGGAAGTTGACCCAAGTTGGAACATTTCCTAGGACTCAATCGGTAGAAAAATTCTCAACTCGACTTTGAGGTAGAAGATTTTTATGATCTCAATTTATCTCCAAATATATTCCCTCACTAAAAAATTGATCCTCACACTTATATGGACACAAAAGCATTAGATTCGGATCTATATTTCTGGGAATGAAGGTTCGAATTCTAACCTGAAAATGTGGGGTATCACACAAACGACCCCTTAATCTAAATGGCCTATCAAGTATTTTAGTCACTTAAACATGGCAAATTGCACGTAATATTAGAAGCTGTGGAATCAAACCTTATCATCCATATTGTAATAAGAAAAAAGAAAAAGGAAGACTTTACACCTTGTTTGGATCGTTATTACAAATACGACAATTGATTAGATTGCTATTTAAGATATATTATATCGTATTGTTAAATCTATCGTCCATAACAATGAAAAGCCCCATTGTGTGTGTTAGCCTTATACTATGTTGAAGCATTCTTTTGGACATTTTTCAATAGTTTTGTGCAAATTATGCACTCCAAAGTCTACCATTTACCTAGCATGAATTTCGTTTAATCCATAAAAACGTAGAATCCCATGAGACCACCCTTTAATTTTTGTTTACCATACAAATTTTTATGTGCCACACATTTAACTAAACAATAGCTTTTATCTCTTCCATGCATTATTTCAGCATCTTAATTTAAGCAAAACCATACAAAACACACATGATTCTTAATCTATTCACACCTATAAATAATCCTCCTTTTCATTCTTCACTTCTCATAATCACAATTTGGTTTTAACAAAAGTAAAAAGAATGGAGGTGTTTAACAAGAAAATAACATCTCCATTCTTTGCTTTCTTGTTTATTTCTTCTCTTCTTATTCAATGTTTTCCGTGTGTTTCATCAAAACCAATTCCTGGAGGAAAATACAATAAGCCGGTCCCAAATCCAGGCCAACCACTTCGAAATCCTACAACACCGGGGGGCAAAAAATTTTGGCGTACCCAAACCTGAGGCTACAGATAAAAAATTAACGGCCTGTATAAAATGGGTTTGCAAAGAGGGAGGTGTGGATTGTGGCCCAATTAATCCTGGAGGTGCATGTTCTCAGCCCAATACTCTTAGGTCTCGTGCAACCTGGGCCATGAATGCTTACTTTCAAATGAAGGGTAAAACTGACGGTATGTGTGCTTTTTCGGGCACTGGGTGTCGTCTCCTCCACTGATCCAAGTAAGTATACAACATTTTTTTATCAGTGTAAAGAATTTTGAATATTATCAAATCACTTTGAAGATGAGAATATTTACGATACAATACTGACAACGTTTTGTCAGATCACCGATAAAATAACCACGTATAACTCAGCATAGTAACCAAGATTAGTAACCTGAAATATTAGGCAAACTACTAAAATAACAGTTTAAATTATATCGATAGTGTAAAAGTTTTTGAATTGTAAGCGTATGTAAGTTTAGTTTTCACAACATTAAGTGGTTTAATCATTTATTATAAGATAATAAAATATTGAATTTGGATTGAAATCAATTTATAACTAACAGACCGTGAATTCAATAAGAAAATTAATAATGGAGCAATTCAGTTCTATCCTAATACAATTTTTTTTAATTAGTCCTATGACAAATTTACAATTAGACTCATTAGTAAGTTTTTAGATGGAGAAAATTATAACTGAAAAGGCAAATAAGTCAATCATTTTTTAGTGGATATTTTGGTAAGCCAATATTATTATTCTTGATTCTATAATAATATAGACAGATAGATATAAATTACATCTACTTATTGTTTAGGGCCTATTTAAATAGTATAAAAAAATCTTGTGTTTTTAGTTTATAAAAATTAAAACTCATACAATAATTATTGATATTGTTCATGATAAGTAAATTAGTAACGAATCTGACAAATAAGATAAGTAACTTTGTTACAATATATTACAATGCAATTCACATCCAATATTTTTGTCATAAAACATTGTTGAATTATTTTATTGAAAATCTAACGATGGTTGTCCTAATGTTTTTTATTTTTATTTTGTTTTGTAGGTTATGGTACATGCAAGTACCAATCTTAAGTTTTATGGACCCCAAAAGGAAGATTTTGTCGCTACTTCCAACAATTGAAGAATTAGTTTTGAAATATTAAGATATTGTTTCTAAATTATGTATTTTAATTTTCACAAACTAATCTACTTATGTTGTCCGTGTAGTATGTTGTTATTGCAAATAAAAAATAAAAAAGATTGTTGCCTACATAATGTTTTCCATGATCAAGTTTCATTTATATTCTATCTGTTTATCCTTTTTCTTTGATAAATTAGTGTGCAACATTCTACTAAAACTAAACAATGCTACTACTATTTGAAGAATTACATTTTTTCTTTAATCGTGATTTACTTAATACTAAAAATAAAGAAAGTACAACAAATATTATGGGCCAACGTATCGAGAGGAAAAATATGAGGGATAATGGCTCCAGTCTCTGCCGACTCAATGTATCCCATATCTTCTTCATCGTCTATATATGGTTGCACATACTGATATGTTGGATCACTTGAACACAATCACCTCTAGCTCTGTTTTGATTTCCATCGAGTGTTGCTCGACGAACTACTACTGCCTGTCTTTACTCATCTCTTTTTGTTTCATCATCCTACTAGGTTTTTGTAGGATCCTCTCTGGATTCGGATTCACGGGGACTAAGGTATTGCCTCTACTCTGTGTTTTAGGCAAACACTGGCATATACCCAACTAAAAATAAAAATAAAATAGAAAATCCGAAAACTACAACTTCAATTCACAAATCAACACCATATTCTCCAGCAACAACTCCAAAATTTGGTGATGTCCAAGATACACCTCCACTCTGAAGATGATGCGGTCGTTGTCAAATATAGCAACCCAACAAAGACTGGGGTCAAGCCCCAATGGAATACGTGGAATCGTGGCTCTCAGCTGTTGAAATCAACAGGTAAAACTGAAAAAGTAAATGGGGGGATTTGAGTATCAATGTCAAACTAGTAGCAAATATCAACTTTGGTTGCATTCAGTCGTAGGTGAACACTAGGATTTGTGTTCCCCCTAGCTTCTCAACTCCGTAGGCTTAACGTTCTTTGTTGAACTAACCTGATACCTTTCATGCAGAATTGATTAGTTATGTACCTTCTATAGTCTTTTGGACGAGCAGAAGGATTTCACCCTTTACCTTTTGAGTCTTAGAATGTCGCCTTACTAATCTTTATCTTGATCCCAGTTAACTATTACATTTTGAATCATTAATTATTAGATGAAATCTAAATATCTTATGTAGATAAAACTTAGTAGCGTGGATCGACAGTTAAACTTCAAATTACTGTTGTCATTATCTTTTCCTAGTCACTACTCCTCTTTTGGAGTAAATAGCAATAATCTAGTCGGTATCCTAACGTTTGCAAACCACTAAAATAACTATTAAAGTAAAGATAATACAATGCATGCATGGATATCAATTTGGAACAACAATAGCACTTCCCCTACTTGTCAATCCGCCAGGGTTTCCATAACCCTGGCTAAGGGTTTTAGCCGCTCATGGCTTGAGAAGTAAACAACAATATTCATGATTGAAAGCATAAGATGAAATCACAATAATAAGAAGTAAGAACCCCAACACCATAACTGAATTAATCAACCGAAGTCAATATAAGAGAATTTTAAGACTAAAATTGAATCTTGGAATCAAATATTTTGTGAGTATCAAGAGTATGTAACCTCTACTAAAAAATACATAAGGGGTATTTATGGTATATGAGGAAATCCTAAAACCAAATGTCGACAAAAGAAGAAAAAAAGGGTTGATGGCTACATGTGGTCTCCACATGCGGCCTGGCCTTGGGCGCATATGGTACACGTGGCCTGAGGCTGGGCACATGTAGTGGCTGCATGTGCCCGGACCAAAATTTCGTATAAGTTAGCTCTTAGGATTTTGGACTTTTGACATATTCTTTGGCCACATGCAGTCCCCATGTGCTACATGCGGTCCGCATGTTGACTTAGCATGTATCGGAAGTTATTTTTTAGCTCTTCTTCAATTTTGCACATGTCTGATCACGAACAATCCAGAAAGTGTCACAAATATCCATTATTGCTCACATAAGTAGCCAAAAACACCATTTTCATATTTTTCTCGAACTTGACATCCAAAATATGATTTCCTACAAAACATACCCCAAAACGCATCATATCTAACTAAACAACCTCAGAAACTAGCATATTATATTAACTTTAAGCATCGAAAGTGTTATATTATTATGGCAAATCCCCAGCCCACACTCTCCTACTCCTCAGCATGCCTGGGAGCCTCCGGTCGATTTTCGATCCATAATACACTCGAGCCCCAGGTACAAAACCCTCAAAATTGTGGCCTATAGCACACTGAATTGGCCTAAAATTAGCCCATTCATGCCATTTTCCTCGCTCTTCATCCTGCCTTGAAGCGTCCGATCGATTATCATCCCAAAATACACCTGGTCAATGGGCCCACCCATGGAATCGTTGGCTATATAGCATACTGATTTGGGCTAAAAATGGCCCATTCGTACCATTTTTCCCGTTTGACCACCTAAACGGGCCCAATGAACCAAAATCACCACACTCCCCCGTACCTCAGTCAACGTGGAGCCATAATCAATTTTGACACAAAACACATGTGGGCCCTGGGGACCACCATCAAAAAAGTAGGCTATACCACACTGAATTGGCCCGGGCTATAGGACACTGATTTGGCCAAAAATGACTTGCGTCGTTTCATCATTTGACCATCCAAACGGCCCTGCCGACCCCAAAGGCCCACATTTCCCTGATCCTCAACCTACCTAGGATCCCTTGATTGATTTTTGGCCAAAAAACACCTCGGTCCTAGGCCCACCACCACAATTGTGGGCTATAGCACATAAATTTATTCCAAAAATGGTCGGTTCGTGTCGCTTCGCTCGTTTGACCATACAAACAGCCATGCCAACCCTCAAAGCCTACACTTTCCTATTCCTCAGCCTGTTTGGGATCCCTCAATCAATTTTTATCCCAAACCACGCCCGAACCTCAGGAACACCCTACAACCGTAGGCTATAGCACATGTAACTTTGCCTAAAAATAGCCCGTTCATGTTGTTTTATCTGTTTGACCACCCAAACGGACCCACTAACCCCCAAAGGCCTCACACTTCCCAACTTTTTAGCCTGCCTGGGAGCCCCCTAGTTGATTTTCAGTCTAAAACACGCTCGGGCCTCGATTCCACCCTCGAAATCATGGGCTATAGCACACTGATTTATCCCAAAAAAAGGGCTCATTCCCGTTGTTTTACCCGTTTGACCACCTAATGACCCCGTCGATCCAATGGACCACACTCTTATTCTTTTCAAGCCTACCTAGGATCTCCTGATAGATTTTTATCCTAAAACACAGCTCGAGATCCAGGCCTACCCCCGAAACCATGGGCTATAGCACACCAATTTTTCCCAAAATGGCCCATTCACATTGTTTCACCCGTTTGACCAACTAAACAACCCCCACTGACCCTAAAAGTCTACTCTTCCTATTCTTATCCTGCCTAGGAGCCCTCGGTCGGTGCATAACATGCTTGAGCCCCAATCACACACCCGAACTGTGAGCTATAGCATAATAATTTAGCTAAAAATGGCCTGTCACGCGTGTTTTGCCTGTTGACCACCCAATAGTCCAGCCGACCCTATCGACCCACATTCCCCTACTCCTCAACTTGTTTGTGATCCCCCAATCGATTTTTGGCCTATAACAATGCCCAGGCCCTAGGTACACCCCCGAAAACATGGGCTATAACACACTAATTTAGCTCAAAAATTGCTCGTTCATGTCATTTCACTAGTTTGACCACCCAAATAGCCCAACCAATCCTGTAGGACCACACTCCCCCGACTCCTCAGCCTACTTGGAGCCTCTGATTGATTTTTGGCCTATAACACGCTCGATCCTCGAGCACACCCCCCAAAACTGTGGGCTATAAAACAACGATTTAGCCCTAAAATGTCCTGCTTGAGGTCGATTCACCCGTTTGACCACCCAAACGGCCCATTCAACCTCACCGACCCAAATTTCTATGCCCTTCATTCTATATGGGAGCCTCAATCAATTTTTAGGATAATAACATGCCCAAGCACCAGGTATACCCCCAGAACTTTGGGTTATAGCACACCGATTTGGCCCAAAATGACCCATTCACATTGTTTTGCCTGTTTTACCACACAAACGGCCCAGTCGACGCACCTTACCATATTCCCTAGCTTTTTAGTCTACCTGGGATCTTCCTGGTCTATTTTTGACCCATAAAACTTCTGAGCCTCGTACATACCCCAAGAACTGTGGGCCTATAGCACATTTATTTAGCCCAAAAATAGCCCAATCGCGTCGCTTTATGCGTTTGACCACCTAAACAGCCCCGCCAACCTCAATGGCTCAAACTCCCCCGCTTCTCCACCCGCATGAGAGCCCATGGTCAATTTTTGGTCCAAACATGCTCGGCCTCCCACCCTCAAAATCATGAGCTATAGCACACCGATTTAGCCCATAAATGGCTCTTTGCCCCGTTTCACCCATTTAAATACCCAAACCGGGCCCTACCAATCTTAAAGGCCCATACTCTCCTGCTCCTCAGCCTGTCTGGGAGCCTCCAATCAATTTTTGACCAAAAATATGCCCGAAGCCAGAGCCCATCCCAAGAACCGTGGGTTATGGCACACTGATTTGGCTCAAAAATAGAATGTTCATGCTTATACCCGTTTGACCAACTAAACAGCCCCACCGACCCCAAAGGCCCATACTCTCCTGCTCCTCAGCCTGCCTAGCAGCCCTCAATAAATTTTTATCCTAAAATTTGATTGGGATCGGGTACCGAGAACAGTGGGGCTATAGCTCATTAATTTAGCCAAAAAATATCTCAATCGCATTGTTTCACCTAGTTGACCACGCCAAACAGCCCCTCCAATACCAAAGGCCCACTCATCCTCTCCTCAGCCTGACCGGGAGCCCTTGGTTGACTTTTGGTCCAAAAATTGCTTCAGCACCGGGCTTACCCCTAAAATCATGGGGCTATAGCACATCAATTTTGTTCAAAATATTCTGTTTATGCCGTTTCACACCCGTTTGACACCCAAATGGCTCTACCGACCCCAAAGACCCACACTTTCCTATTCCTCAGACCTATCTGGGAGCCCCTATTGATTTTTGACAAAAAACACGCTTGGGGTATGGGGGCCCAACCTCAGAACCATGGGCTATAGCACACCTATTTTGTCTGAAAATGACTCATTCATGTCATTTTTCTCATTTGACAGCCAAATAATACCCGCTTTCCCCAAAAAGTCCCACCTCTCTTTATTTATCCTGCCGAGAGCCCTTGGTCGATTTTCAGCCAAAAACATGCCCGAGGCCCCAGGTCTACCCTCGAAATGGTGGGGATGTAGCATACTGATTTGTGTAAAAAATAGCTCGTTTATCGTTTCGCCTGTTTGATCACCCAAACAGCCCCGCCGACCTCAAAGGCCCACACTTTCTGGTTAGTCTGCCTGGGGGCCTCTGATTGATTTTGGTTCAAAATATGCCCGATCCTCGAGCCCACCCCCTTAAATTGTGGTCTATAGTACATCGATTTGGATCGAAAATAACCCATTCACACTTTTTCTGTCGTTTCACCACACAAACGACATTGTTGACCTCAAAGGCCTAAACTACCCTACTCCTCATCCTGCTTGGGATCCCACAATTGATATTTACCCTAAAACACACCCCGGCCTTGGGATCACCCCGAGAATAGTAGTCTATAGCACACTGATTAGGACCGAAAATTATCTGTTCATACCGCTTCGCTAATTTGACCATCTAAACGGTATTACCGGCCCTAAAGGCCTATACTTCCATACATTTGTAACCTTTCTGGGAGACTCCGATTGATTTTCGACCAAAAACAACGCTAGGAAACTGGGCCCAACCCCCAGAAATATGGGCTATAACACACCAATTTGGCCTTAAAATAGCTCGTTCATGTTGTTTTACCTGTTTGACCACCTAAATAGACCCGCCGACCCTAAAGGCCCATACTTCCCTACCTTTTTTGGGAGACCCTATTTGATTTTTGACCTAAAAACATCCGAGACCCAGGCAAACCCCCAAAATCGGTGGGCTATAGCACGTTGATTTGGCCCAAAAATGGCTTGATCACATTGTTCTGCCTATTTGACCATCCAAAAGACCCCACCAACCCCAAAGGACAACACTCCTCCGCTCCTCAGTTGACTTGGGAACCTCCAATCAATTTTTGACACCAAAACATACTCGAACCCCCAGCCCACCCCTGTGGGCTACGGTACACTGATTTTGCCAAAAAAATGGCCATTTCGCACTGTTTCAACCCATTTGACCACCCAAATAAAAACCGTCAAACCCAAAGGTCCCGCACTTCCCCATTCTTCATCCTAGCTGAGAGCCCCCAATTAATTTTACGCTAAAAGGATTCCTGACCTCGAGCCCACCCCAAGGACCGTAGGCTATAGCATATCGATTTAGCCTAAAAATAGCTTGCTCACATTGTTACGCCTACTTAACCTCCCAAACAGTCTCGCCGAAACAAAGGCCCACTCTCCCATGCTCCCCCGGCCTGCCTGGGATCTGCCAATTGATATTTAGCCAAAAACATGCCCAGACCCCTGGCCCTCCCCTAGAACTGCGGGCTTTAAACCCATCAAGTTGGCCTTATAATGGCCCATTCGCACTGTTTCCTCCCGTTAGACTACCCAAATGGCCCCGCTGACACCAAAGGCCGTACTCCCCAGCTTCTCTGCCTGCCTAGGAGCCCTCAGTTGATTTTCATCCAAAAAAACACTCTGTACCTATGCCTACCCCCCAAAACTGTGGGTTATAGCACACTAATGTGAGTCGAAAAGTGCCTGTTCGCGTTGTTTTGCCCGTTTGGCCACCCAAACAGCCCGAACTACCCCAAAGTCCCACACTTCCCTGGTATGCAGCCATCCTGGAGCCCCTGATTGATTTTTGGCTAAAACACACCCGGTCTCCAAGACCGCCCCCAGAACCATGGTCTATAGTATTCGGATTTGGCCCAAAAATAGCCCTTTCATAGAGTTTCACCTGTTTGACCATCAAATGACCCTGCCGACCACAAAGGACTACACTCTTCCACTTATCAGCTTCCTTGGGAACCCCTGGTCAATTTACAACCAAAATTATGCTCGGTACCTAGGCCTTCCCCCCGAAATTGTGGGGAATAGCACAACGATTTAGCCCGAAAAAAGCTTGATCGTACAGTTTTGCTGGTTTGACCACCTAAATAGCCTCGTCGACCCCAAAGGCCCATACTCCTCTACTCTTTAGCCTGCCTAGGAGCCCTCAGTCAATTTTTAGCATAAACCTACACTCGGGACCTAGGCCCACCCTCGAAATCATGAGCTATAGCACAACGATTCAGCTCAAAAATGATGTGTTTGTGTTGTTTCACACCTATTTAACCACCCAAATAGCCCCCACTGAACCCAAAGGCCCACACTTTCTTGCTTTTCAGTCTTTCTGGTAGCCTTCGAGCGGTTTTTAGCACAAAACATGATTGGGACCACCACTTAGCACTGTGGACTATAGCACACCTTTTTGCCCGAAAAATAGCCTATTTGCGTCATTTTGCCCATTTAACCATCCAAATGTCCCCACCGGCACCAAAGGGCCCATACTCTTTTAGCTTTTCAACCTACTTGGGAGCCCCTAATTAATTTTTGGCCTAAAATAAGCTTGGGATTCGAGCCCATATCAAAACTGTAGGCTATAACACACCGATTTAGCCTGTAAATGACTTGTTTACATCGTTTTACTTGTTTGACCCACCCAAACGGCCCCGGAAGACCCTAGAGGACCACACTTTCCCACTTCTCACCCAGCCTGGGAGACCTCTATCTATTTTTTACCTTAAATAAACTTGTTCCCCCGAGCCCACCCCCAAAATCATAGGCTATAGAACATCGATTTTGCCTAAAAATAGCCCATTTGCTTCGTTCACCTGTTTGACCACACAAATGGCCTTCCCAACCCTAAAGGGCCCACTCTCTCCCACTCTTCGGTCTGTGTATGAGCCTCCAATAAATTGTTTCGCTCTTTTGACCACCTAAACGGGCCTGCCGACCCCAAAGGCCCACACTCCCTCATTCCTCAGACTGTCTAGATCCCTCGATCGATTATGTCCCAAAATACACTCGGTCCTCGAGCCCACACCCAGAACCATAGGTTATAGCACACCGATTTAGCCTAAAAATGACACATTCGCATCGTTTCACCCATTTGGACTATCCAAATAACCCTGATGACCCCCAAAGGCCCCACAGTTCATAGCTATTTAATCTTAGTAGGAGCACTCGATAAATTTTTGGTCCAAAATATGCCTGGACTCACCTCCAAAACCGTGGGCTATAGCACATTGATTTTGCCTAAAAATAGTTGTTTCGTTGTTTGACTACCCAAACGGCCCTGCCAATTCCAAAGGCACACACTCCCCTACTCCTCATCCTGCCTAGAAGCCCCGATCAATTTTTGACCTAAAACACGCCGGGCCTCTGGCCCACCCCCAAACTGTGGGCTATATCACACTAATTAGGCTAAAAACTGGCTTATTCACTATTTCACCTGTTTGACCAACCAAACAGCCCCACCAACCCCAAAGGACCACACTCCTCTCCTCCTTAGCCTGTATTGGATACCTTGATTGGTTTTGGGGACAAAACACACCTGAGCCTTTAGTGACCCCAAAATCGTGGGTTATAGCACACCAATTTAGCCCTAAAATGACCCCCTGACCCCAAAAGCCCACATCCCCTCGCTCTTTAGCCTTCTTGGGAATCTGCGATTGATTTTTGAACCTAAACACGCTCAAGCCCTGAGCCCACCCCCAAATCATAGACTATAGCACACTAATTTGTCCTGAAAACTACCTATTCATGTCGTTTTGCATGTTTGACAACACAAACAGCCCCACCGACCCCAATGGATCATACTCCCATGATCCTCGGCCTGCCTAGGAGCCTTAGATCAATTTTTGGCTCAAAATATGCCTGGGTCCAGGGTCCCGAGGCCAGCCTCGAAACCGTAGGATATAGCACACCGATTTGAACCATAAATGGCCCGTTCATGTCATTTCACATGTTTGACCACCCAAACATCTCCTCCGACCCAGAAAGCCAACACTCCCCCACTCCCCTCATCCTGCTGGAGCACCTGATCAATTTTCCTCCTAAAACTTGCCTAGGACCCAGGCCTACCCCAGAATCGTGGGTTATATCACACCAATTTTGCTTGAAAATAGTTCATTCACGATGTTTTTTCCTGTTTGACCAAGCAAACAGCTCGACCGACCCTAAAGGCCACATTTCTATATTCCTTGTCACACCTCTTTTTTTTGCTCCCAAAAAAGAATTGATTTTATGGTTCGAAAGGGTTTTATTATTAAAGTGACAAAAGATGAAAATTATTTCGAAAAAGGATTCATTAGTTTCAAAACTCAGAGTCGCCACTTGGTATAAATCAGGTGTGCCAAGTCACCTGTGGATATCCTTTTTCAAAACGGTTTTGACTCTATAAAACTGATCTGCGAACAGAGATTCCGGCTAAGAAATTTTATTGACCGAGGGGAAGGTGTTAGGCACCCCTCGATCCTGTAGTTCGAACACAGTTACTTGATGGAGTATATCCAAAAACAATGTCCAGTCCAATTATACTGTCCAAAATAGAAAAACAATGCGAAAATGTAAATCCTATTCTACCCTACACTAATTTTATACAACGCTCCCCTCCTACTCGATGCCTCGGGCCTTCATCACAGACATCCTCCAAATATAAAATACTTTGGGGCATTCCCCGGTGAATAAATACAAGTGATCGTGGGGCGTTTCCCGATTAAATGAATACATTTCCAAATACAAGAACTAAAACCAAACTGTTCAACTCAAATTCCACATTCAAATATTCAACAAGAAAACTTATTCCTAAATTTTTCCAAACCAACATTCGCCTATCCATTTCAACATATCATAATTTTATCACATTCCAACAATATTCATGCTCATTACGAATTAAACAAAAAACACAATAAACCAAAGCTAATCTAAATTCAACTTTTTATCAATTTCTCAACTCCATCCCCCAAATCCATTTTTAATCACATTATTAAACCAGTTTGACTATCAAATCAGTTTTTAAAAATCTGAAATTAACAACACATATCCTAACGAAGATTCAAACATTTTAGCATACCAATCATTCATATCCACAACAACAATTATCATTTTGCTCAAAATATTCAAAATCACATCACAAAATTACGATATTAACCAACTTCGATATAATAAAAAAGTAGAGTTGAGAGATGGACCTTTGAAGAATTGATTTCGTTGATAATAAAATCAAGAAAGCCCGGACTATAGAATTCCTAATAGGACCTCAACAATGACAAACTCCAACTCCGTATTGAAAAATTTGAGACCCAAAACGGAAGCTTCGTGAATCCAGTCGAACCCAAAAACCGACACTGTTCACGTACTGTTCACAACACTATTCATGGCACTATTCACTGTACTGTTTGTCTCTCGCGCGATTCTCTTTTTCTCTTCCTTAGGTTTTTTTGTTCTTCTTGTGAGGAAGATGATGATGATTGTTGTTATTGTGGAGAAGATGCTGATGAAAGAATGAGCCTCCCTTTTCCCTTTTAGAATTTTCCTTTTATATTTTTTATTTAATTTTTCTTTTTCTTTATTTATTATCCTATGTGGAAGCATATAATTGGTGGCTTATGGGAATAAGTGTGAGGCATATGGAAAAGTTAGTGTGGCATGTGGAAAGATGAGGGCGGCGTGTGGAAAAATGAGTAGGGTGGGTGCCTTCTGCGTGTATCCAATAAAAAATGGAAAGTGAGGTGTTGAGGTGGCATAGTGAGGTGACAAAGATGCTATGTATTTAATTATTTTCAATTCTTTTTTTGAGGAGAAATTACCAATTAAACAAAAGTATGGTAAGGTGAATAAAATAAAAATAAAAATAAAAAATAAAAAATAAAAATTAAATAAAATAATAATGATTAAAATATTTTTCAGAAAGGAAAACATTATGTGTCAACATTCCTCAATCAGCCTGGGAGCCCTCGATCAATTTTTGGCTCAAAACATGTCGGGTCCCGACCTACACTTGAAACCTAGGCTTAGTACATAGATTAGCTTGAAAATGGCCCGTTCGCTCCATTTTTCTCCTTTGACCACCCAAACGGCCTCGCCGACCCTAAAGGCCTACATTCCCCCGATTCTCAGCCTACCTAGGAGCCCCGATTGATTTTTTACCCCAAAACATGCTCAAGCCACAAGCCCACCCCTGAAACCTTGGGCTATGGCATATCGACTTTATCGAAAAATGGCCTATCCGTGTTGTTTCCCGGTTTGACCACCCGAACTGCCCAACAACCTAAAGGCCCACACTTCTATGCTCTTCAGCCTTCCTGGGATCCCCCGTTGATATTCAGCCCAAAATGGGCTGGAGCCTTGGGCCCACCCCTTAAAACCGTGGGCTATAGCACACCAATTTAGCACGAAAATGGTTTGTTCTCGCCGTTTAGCCCATTTAACCACCCTAACAGCCCGCCAACCCCAAAGGCCCATGCTCTCCCCCTCTCAGTTTTCCTGTGAGGCCCTAGTCGATTTTCAGCCCAAAACATGCCCCATTCCTGGGCTTATCCCTAGCATCGTGGGCTATAACATATCGATTTTGCTCAAAATGGTCCGTTCGCGATGTTTTGCCCGTTTGACCACCCAAATGTCTCCACCAACCCCAAAGGCCTCCACTCCTCCTCTTAAGCTTGTTGGGAGCCCACAGTTAATTTTTGCCCCAAAACATGCCTGGACAATAGGCCCACCCCCGTAACATGGGCTATAATACATTGATTTGGCCTAAAAATGGCCCATTCATGCCATTTTTTCCCTTTGAACACCCAAATGACCCCGCCAACTCTAAAGACCCACACTCCCTCGCTTCTCAGCCTGCCTCAAAGCCTCTGATCGGTTCTCATCCCAAAACACACTGGCCCGTTTGCACTGTTTTGCCCATTTGACCACCTAACGGCTCCATGAACCCAAAGCACCATACTCTCCCGTGCCTCAGCTGCCAAGAAGCCCTCGATCAATTTTCAACACAAAAAAATGTGCGGCCCCAGGCCGACCCCTGGAAGAGTGGGCTATAGCATAGTCATTTGCCCAAAAATGGCCCATTAACGCCGTTTCACTCGTTTGACCATCCAAACGGCCCCACCGAACCCAAAGGTCCACACTTTCCTGCTCCTCAACCTACCTGAGAGCCCCCAATTGATTTTTGGAAAACACACACCTCGGTCAAGGCCCACCACCGAACTTATGGGCTATATCTCATATCAATTTGGGCAGGAAAATGGCTTGTTCGTGTCGCTTTGCCCGTTTGACCACACAAGGCCTTTCAACCCCAAAAGAATACACTCTCCTATTCC
>CM061554.1:248355777-248443631 GCA_030864225.1 Capsicum baccatum var. pendulum
TTTTACTTCTGTTCAGGACCCTCCAGAAAAATGGGATTTTACTTTAAGTTTAGGACCCTCCTAAAAAAAATAGGATTTTACTTTCTGTTCAGGACCTTCCTGAAAAATTAGATTTTACTTTTTGTTTAGGACCCTCCTGAAAAAAATGGGATTTTACTTTCTATTCAAGGCCTTCCTGAAAAATGGGATTTTACTTCTGTTCAAGACACTCCTAAAAAATGGGATTTTACTTTCTGTTCAGGACCCTTCAGAAAAATGGGATTTTACTTTCTGTTCAGGATCCTCCTGAAAGATGGGATTTTACTTTATGTTCAGCACCCTCCTGAAATATGGGATTTTACTTCATGATCAGGACCCTCCTGAAAAATGGGATTATACTTTCTGTTCAGGACCATCCTGAAAAATGCGATTTTACTTTATGTTCAGTACCATCCTGAAAAATGGGATTTTACTTTCTGTTCTGGACCCTCCTGAAAAATCAGATTTTACTTTATGTTTAGGACCCTCCTAAAAAAAATGGGATTTTACTTTCTATTCAAGACTTTCCTGAAACATGGTGTTTTACTTCTGTTCAGGACTCTCTTGAAAAATGGGATTTTACTTTCTGTTCAGGACCCTCCTGAAAAATGGGATTTTACTTTCTGTTCAAGAACCTCCTGAAAAATAGGATTTTACTTTCTGCTCTGGACCATCTTGAACAAAGGGATTTTACTTTCTGTTCAGGAACCTCCTAAAAAATGGGATTTTAGTTTATGTTAGGACCCTCCTGAAAAATGGGATTTTACTTTATGTTCAGGACCCACCTGACAAATGGGATTTTACTTTATGTTCAGGACCCACCTGAAAAATGGGATTTTACTTTCTATGCAGGACCCTCCTGCAAAATGGGATTTTACTATCTGTTCAGGACCCTCCTGAAAAATAAAATTTTACTTTCTGTTCAGGACCCTCCTGAAAAATGGGATTTTACTTTATATTTAGGAACCTCCTGAAAAAAAATAGGATTTTACTTTCTGTTCAGGACCTTCCTAAAAATTTAGATTTTACTTTTTGTGTAGGCCCCTCCTGAAAAAAATGGGATTTTACTTTCTATTCAAGGCCTTCCTGAAAAATGGGATTTTACTTCTGTTCAGGACACTCCTGAAAAATGGGATTTTACTTTCTGTTCAGGACCCTTCAGAAAAATGGGATTTTACTTTCTGTTCAGGATCCTCCTGAAAGATGGGATTTTACTTTATGTTCAGCACCCTCCTGAAATATGGGATTTTACTTCATGATCAGGACCCTCCAGAAAAATGGGATTATACTTTCTGTTCAGGACCATCCTGAAATATGCGATTTTACTTTATGTTCAGGACCATCCTGAAAAATGGGATTTTACTTTCTGTTCTGGACCCTCCTGAAAAATTAGATTTTACTTTATGTTTAGGACCCTCCTAAAAAAAATGGGATTTTACTTTCTATGCAGGACCCTCCTGCAAAATGGGATTTTACTTTCTGTTCAGGACCCTCTTGAAAGATGGGATTTTACTTTATGTTCAGGACCTTCCTGAAAAATGGGATTTTACTTCATGATCAGGACCCTCCTAAATAATGGGATTATACTTTCTGTTCAGGACCATCCTAAAAAATGCGATTTTACTTTAGGATCAGGACTCTCCTGAAAAATGGGATTTTACTTTCTGTTCAGCACCCTCCTGAAAAATTCGATTATATTTTATGTTTAGGACCCTCCTGAAAAAAAATAGGATTTTACTTTCTATTAAGGACACTCCTGAAAAATGGGATTTTACATCTGTTCAGGACCCTCCTGAAAAATAGTATTTTACTTTCAGTTCAGGACCCTCCAGAAAAATGGGATTTTACTTTCTGTTCAGGACCTTCCTGAAAGATGAGATTTTACTTTATGTTTAGGACCCTCCTGAAAAAAATGGGATTTTACTTTCTAATCAGAACCCTCTTAAAAAATGGGATTTTACTTCTGTTCAGGACCCTCCTGAAAATGGGATTTTATTTTCTGTTCAGGACCCTCCTGAAAAAAATGGGATTTTACTTTCTATTCAAGGCCTTCCTGAAAAATGGGATTTTACTTCTGTTCAGGATACTCCTGAAAAATGGGATTTCACTTTCTGTTCAGGACCCTTCAGAAAAATGGGATTTTACTTTCTGTTCAGGACCCTCCTGAAAGATGGGATTTTACTTTATGTTCAGCACCATCCTGAAATATGGGATTTTACTTCATGATCAGGACCCTCCTGAAAAATGGGATTATACTTTCTGTTCAGGACCATCCTGAAAAATGCGATTTTACTTTATGTTCAGGACCATCCTGAAAAATGGGATTTTACTTTCTGTTCTGGACCCTCCTGAAAAATTAGATTTTACTTTATGTTTAGGACCCTCCTAAAAAAAAATGGGATTTTACTTTCTATTCAAGACATTCCTGAAAAATGGGGTTTTACTTCTGTTCAGGACCCTCTTCAAAAATGGGATTTTACTTTCTGTTCAGGACCCTACTGAAAAATGGGATTTTACTTTCTGTTAAAGAACCTCTTAAAAAATGGGATTTTACTTTCTGCTCAGGAGTATCCTGAACAAAGGGATTTTACTTTCTGTTCAAGAACCTCCTAAAAAATGGGATTTTACTTTATGTTCAGGACCCTCCTGAAAAATGGGATTTTACTTTATCTTCAGGACCCACCTGAAAAATGGGATTTTACTTTCTATGCAGGACCCTCCTGCAAAATGGGATTTTACTATCAGTTCAGGACCCTCCTGAAAAATAGAATTTTACTTTCTGTTCAGGACCCTCCTGAAAAATGGGATTTTACTTTATGTTTAGGACCCTCCTGAAAAAAAATAGGATTTTACTTTCTGTTCAGGACCTTCCTAAAAAATTAGATTTTACTTTTTGTTTAGGCCCCTCCTGAAAAAAATGGGATTTTACTTTCTATTCAAGGCCTTCCTGAAAAATTGGATTTTACTTCTGTTCAGGACACTCCTGAAGAATGGGATTTTACTTTCTGTTCAGGACCCTTCAGAAAAATGGGATTTTACTTTCTGTCAGGATCCTCCTAAAAGATGGGATTTTACTTTATGTTCAGCACCCTCCTGAAATATGAGATTTTACTTCATGATCAGGACCCTCCTGAAAAATGGGATTATACTTTCTGTTCAGGACCATCCTGAAATATTCGATTTTACTTTATGTTCAGGACCATCCTGAAAAATGGGATTTTACTTTCTGTTCTGGTGCCTCCTGAAAAATTAGATTTTACTTTATGTTTAGGACCCTCCTAAAAAAAATGGGATTTTACTTTCTATGCAGGACCCTCCTGCAAAATGGGATTTTACTTTCTGTTCAGGACCCTCTTGAAAGATGGGATTTTACTTTATGTTCAGGACCTTCCTGAAAAATGGGATTTTACTTCATGATCAGGACCCTCCTAAATAATGGGATTATACTTTCTGTTCAGGACCATCCTGAAAAATGCGATTTTACTTTAGGATCAGGACTCTCCTGAAAAATGGGATTTTACTTTCTGTTCAGCACCCTCCTGAAAAATTCGATTATATTTTATGTTTAGGACCCTCCTGAAAAAAAATAGGATTTTACTTTCTATTCAGGACACTCCTGAAAAACGGGATTTTACATCTGTTCAGGACCCTCCTGAAAAATAGTATTTTACTTTCAGTTCAGGACCCTCCAGAAAAATGGGATTTTACTTTCTGTTCAGGACCCTCCTGAAAAATGAGATTTTACTTTATGTTTAGGACCCTCCTGAAAAAAATGGGATTTTACTTTCTAATCAGAACCCTCCTGAAAAATGGGATTTTACTTCTGTTCAGGACCCTCCTGAAAATGGGATTTTATTTTCTGTTCAGGACCCTCCTGAAAAAAATGGGATTTTACTTTCTATTCAAGGCCTTCCTGAAAAATGGGATTTTACTTCTGTTTAGGATACTCCTGAAAAATGGGATTTCACTTTCTGTTCAGGACCCTTCAGAAAAATGGGATTTTACTTTCTGTTCAGGACCCTCCTGAAAGATGGGATTTTACTTTATGTTCAGCACCATCCTGAAAAATGGGATTTTACTTTCTATTCAAGGCCTTCCTGGAAAATGGGATTTTACTTCTGTTCAAGATCCTCCATAAAAATGGGATTTTACTTTCTGTTCAGGACCCTTCAGAAAAATGGGATTTTACTTTCTGTTCAGGACCCTCCTGAAAGATGGGATTTTACTTTATGTTCAGCACCCTTCTGAAATATGGGATTTTACTTGATTATCAGGACCCTCCTGAAAAATGGGATTATACTTTCTGTTCAGGACCATCCTTACAAATGCGATTTTACTTTATGTTCAGGACCATCCTGAAAAATGGGATTTTAATTACTGTTCTAGACCCATCTGAAAAATTAGATTTTACTTTATGTTTAGGACCCTCCTAAAAAAATGGGATTTCACTTTCTATTCAAGACCTTCCTGAAAAATGGGGTTTTACTTCTTTTCAGGACCCTCCAGAAAAATGGGATTTTACTTTCTCTTCAAGACCCTCCTGAAAAATGGCATTTTACTTTCTGCTCAGGACCATCCTGAACAAAGGGATTTTACTTTCTGTTCAGCACCCTCCTGAAAAAAATGGAATTTTACTTTCTGTTCAAGACCCTCTTGAAAGATGGGATTTTACTTTATGTTCAGGACCCTCGTTAAATATGGGATTTTACTTGATGATCAGGACCCTCCTTAAAAATGGGATTATACTTTCTGTTCAGGACCATCCTAAAAAATGCGATTTTACTTTATGTTCAGGACCATCATGAAAAATGGGATTTTAATTTCTGTTCTAGAACCTTCACAAAAATTAGATTTTACTTTATGTTTAGGACCCTCCTAAAAAAAATGGGATTTTACTTTCTATTCAAGACCTTCCTGAAAAATGGGGTTTTACTTCTGTTCAGGACCCTCCAGAAAAATGGGATTTTACTTTATGTTTAGGACCCTCCTAAAAAAAATAGGATTTTACTTTCTGTTCAGGACCTTCCTGAAAAATTAGATTTTACTTTTTGTTTAGGACCCTCCTGAAAAAAATGGGATTTTACTTTCTATTCAAGGCCTTCCTGAAAAATGGGATTTTACTTCTGTTCAGGACACTCCTGAAAAATGGGATTTTACTTTCTGTTCAGGACCCTTCAGAAAAATGGGATTTTACTTTCTGTTCAGGATCCTCCTGAGAGATGGGATTTTACTTTATGTTCAGCACCCTCCTGAAATATGGGATTTTACTTCATGATCAGGACCCTCCTGAAAAATGGGATTATACTTTCTGTTCAGGACCATCCTGAAAAATGCGATTTTACTTTATGTTCAGGACCATCCTGAAAAATGGGATTTTACTTTCTGTTCTGGACCCTCCTGAAAAATTAGATTTTACTTTATGTTTAGGACCCTCCTAAAAAAAATGGGATTTTACTTTCTATTCAAGACCTTCCTGAAAAATGGTGTTTTACTTCTGTTCAGGACTCTCTTGAAAAATGGGATTTTACTTTCTGTTCAGGACCCTCCTGAAAAATGGGATTTTACTTTCTGTTCAAGAACCTCCTGAAAAATGGGATTTTACTTTCTGCTCAGGACCATCTTGAACAAAGGGATTTTACTTTCTGTTCAGGAACCTCCTAAAAAATGGGATTTTAGTTTATGTTAGGACACTCCTGAAAAATGGGATTTTACTTTATGTTCAGGACCCACCTGACAAATGGGATTTTACTTTATGTTCAGGACCCACCTGAAAAATGGGATTTTACTTTCTATGCAAGACCCTCCTGCAAAATGGGATTTTACTATCTGTTCAGGACCCTCCTGAAAAATAGAATTTTACTTTCTGTTCAGGACCCTCCTGAAAAATGGGATTTTACTTTATGTTTAGGACCCTCCTGAAAAAAAATAGGATTTTACTTTCTGTTCAGGACCTTCCTGAAAAATTAGATTTTACTTTTTGTTTAGGCCCCTCCTGAAAAAAATGGGATTTTACTTTCTATTCAAGGCCTTCCTGAAAAATGGGATTTTACTTCTGTTCAAGACACTCCTGAAAAATGGGATTTTACTTTCTGTTCAGGACCCTTCAGAAAAATGGGATTTTACTTTCTGTTCAGGATCCTCCTGAAAGATGGGATTTTACTTTATGTTCAGCACCCTCCTGAAATATGGGATTTTACTTCATGATCAGGACCCTCCTGAAAAATGGGATTATACTTTCTGTTCAGGACCATCCTGAAATATGCGATTTTACTTTATGTTCAGGACCATCCTGAAAAATGGGATTTTACTTTCTGTTCTGGACCCTCCTGAAAAATTAGATTTTACTTTATGTTTAGGACCCTCCTAAAAAAAATGGGATTTTACTTTCTATTCAAGACCTTCCTGAAAAATGGTGTTTTACTTCTGTTCAGGACTCTCTTGAAAAATGGGATTTTACTTTCTGTTCAGGACCCTCCTGAAAAATGGGATTTTACTTTCTGTTCAAGAACCTCCTGAAAAATGGGATTTTACTTTCTGCTCAGGACCATCCTGAACAAAGGGGTTTTACTTTCTGTTCAGAACCTCCTAAAAAATGGGATTTTAGTTTATGTTCAGGACCCTCCTGAAAAATGGGATTTTACTTTATGTTCAGGACCCACCTGAAAAATGGGATTTTACTTTCTATGCAGGACCCTCCTGCAAAATGGGATTTTACTATCTGTTCAGGACCTTCCTGAAAAATGGAATTTTACTTTCTGTTCAGGACCCTCTTGAAAAATGGGATTTTACTTTATGTTTAGGACCCTCATGAAAAAAAATAGGATTTTACTTTCTGTTCAGGACCTTCCTGAAAAATTAGATTTCACTTTTTGTTTAGAACCCTCCTGAAAAAATGGGATTTTACTTTCTATGCAGGACCCTCCTGCAAAATGGGATTTTACTTTTGTTCAGGACCCTCCTTAAAATAGGATTTTACTTTCTATTCAGAACCCTCTTGAAAAATGGTATTTTACTTTCTGTTCACGACCCTCCTGAAAGATGGGATTTTACTTTATGTTCAGGACCCTCCTGAAAAATGGGATTTTACTTCATGATCAGGACGCTCTTGAAAAATGAGATTTTACTTTCTGTTCAGCACCCTCCTGAAAAATTTGATTTTATTTTATGTTTAGGACCCTCCTGAAAAAAAGGGAATTTTACTTTCTATTTAGGACCCTCCTGAAAAATGGGATTTACTTCTGTTCAGGACCCTCCTGAAAAATGGGATTTTACTTTCTGTTCAGGACCCTCCTGAAAAAAGGGATTTTACTTTCTATTCAAGACCCTCCTGAAAAATGGGATTTTACTTTCTGCTCAGGACCATCCTGCAAAAAGAGATTTTACTTTCTGTTCAGGACCCTCCTGAAAAATGGGATTTTACTTTATGTTCAGGACCCACATCAAAAATGGGAATTTACTTTATGTTCAGGACCCTCCTGAAAAATGGGATTTTACTTTCTATGCAGGACCCTCCTACAAAATAGGATTTTACTATTTGTTCAGGACCCTCCTGAAAAATGGAATTTTACTTTCTGTTCAGGACCCTTCTAAGAAATGGGATTTTACTTTATGTTCAGGACCCTCTTGAAAAAAAATGGATTTTGCTTCTGTTCAGGACCCTCCTGAATAATGGGATTTTACTTTCTGTTCAGGACCCTCCTGAAAAATGGGATTTTACTTTCTGTTCAGGACCCTCCAGAAAAATGGGATTTTAATTTCTGTTCAGGACCGTCCTGGAAAATGGGATTTTAATATATATTCAGGAACCTCTTGAAAAATGGGATTTTACTTCATGATCAGGATTATCCTGAAAAATGGGATTATAGATTCTGTTCAGGACCATCCTGAAAAATGGGATTATAGTTTCTTTTCTTGACCTTCTTGAAAAATGAGATTTTACTTTATGTTTAGGACCCTCCTGAAAAATGGGATTTTACTTTCTGTTCAGGACCCTCCTGAAAAATGGGATTTTACTTTATGTTTAGGACCCTCCTGAAAAAAAAAGGATTTTACTTTCTGTTCAGGACCTTCCTGAAAAATTTGATTTTACTTTTTGTTTAGGACCCTCCTGAAAAAAATGGGATTTTACTTTCTATTCAAGGCCTTCCTGAAAAATGGGATTTTACTTCTGTTCAGGACACTCCTGAAAAATGGGATTTTACTTTCTGATCAGGACCCTTTAGAAAAATGGGATTTTACTTTCTGTTCAGGATCCTCCTGAAAGATGGGATTTTACTTTATGTTCAGCACCCTCCTGAAATATGGGATTTTACTTCATGATCAAGACCCTCCTGAAAAATGGGATTATACTTTCTGTTCAGGACCATCCTGAAAAATGCGATTTTACTTTATGTTCAGGACCATCCTGAAAAATGGGATTTTACTTTCTGTTCTGGACCCTTCTGAAAAATTAGATTTTACTTTATGTTTAGGAACCTCCTAAAAAAATGGGATTTTACTTTCTATTCAAGACCTTCCTGAAAAATGGTGTTTTACTTCTGTTCAGGACTCTCTTGGAAAATGGGATTTTACTTTCTGTTCAGGACCCTCCTGAAAAATGGGATTTTACTTTCTGTTCAAGAACCTCCTGAAAAATGGGATTTTACTTTCTGCTCAGGACCATCCTGAACAAAGGGATTTTACTTTCTGTTCAGGAACCTCCTAAAAAATGGGATTTTTGTTTATGTTCAGGACCCTCCTGAAAAATGGGATTTTACTTTATGTTCAGGAACCACCTGAAAAATGGGATTTTACTTTCTATGCAGGACCCTCCTGCAAAATGGGATTTTACTATCTGTTCAGGACCTTCCTGAAAAATGGAATTTTACTTTCTGTTCAGGACCCTCCATAAAAAATGGGATTTTACTTTCTGTTCAGGACCCTCCTGAAAAATGGGATTTTACTTTATGTTCAGGACCCACATCAAAAATGGGAATTTACTTTATGTTCAGGACCCTCCTGAAAAATGGGATTTTACTTTCTATGCAGGACCCTCCTACAAAATAGGATTTTACTATTTGTTCAGGACCCTCCTGAAAAATGGAATTTTACTTTCTGTTCAGGACCCTTCTAAGAAATGGGATTTTACTTTATGTTCAGGACCCTCTTGAAAAAAAATGGATTTTGCTTCTGTTCAGGACCCTCCTGAATAATGGGATTTTACTTTCTGTTCAGGACCCTCCTGAAAAATGGGATTTTACTTTCTGTTCAGGACCCTCCAGAAAAATGGGATTTTAATTTCTGTTCAGGACCGTCCTGGAAAATGGGATTTTAATATATATTCAGGAACCTCTTGAAAAATGGGATTTTACTTCATGATCAGGATTATCCTGAAAAATGGGATTATAGATTCTGTTCAGGACCATCCTGAAAAATGGGATTATAGTTTCTTTTCTTGACCTTCTTGAAAAATGAGATTTTACTTTATGTTTAGGACCCTCCTGAAAAATGGGATTTTACTTTCTGTTCAGGACCCTCCTGAAAAATGGGATTTTACTTTATGTTTAGGACCCTCCTGAAAAAAAAAGGATTTTACTTTCTGTTCAGGACCTTCCTGAAAAATTTGATTTTACTTTTTGTTTAGGACCCTCCTGAAAAAAATGGGATTTTACTTTCTATTCAAGGCCTTCCTGAAAAATGGGATTTTACTTCTGTTCAGGACACTCCTGAAAAATGGGATTTTACTTTCTGATCAGGACCCTTTAGAAAAATGGGATTTTACTTTCTGTTCAGGATCCTCCTGAAAGATGGGATTTTACTTTATGTTCAGCACCCTCCTGAAATATGGGATTTTACTTCATGATCAAGACCCTCCTGAAAAATGGGATTATACTTTCTGTTCAGGACCATCCTGAAAAATGCGATTTTACTTTATGTTCAGGACCATCCTGAAAAATGGGATTTTACTTTCTGTTCTGGACCCTTCTGAAAAATTAGATTTTACTTTATGTTTAGGAACCTCCTAAAAAAATGGGATTTTACTTTCTATTCAAGACCTTCCTGAAAAATGGTGTTTTACTTCTGTTCAGGACTCTCTTGGAAAATGGGATTTTACTTTCTGTTCAGGACCCTCCTGAAAAATGGGATTTTACTTTCTGTTCAAGAACCTCCTGAAAAATGGGATTTTACTTTCTGCTCAGGACCATCCTGAACAAAGGGATTTTACTTTCTGTTCAGGAACCTCCTAAAAAATGGGATTTTTGTTTATGTTCAGGACCCTCCTGAAAAATGGGATTTTACTTTATGTTCAGGAACCACCTGAAAAATGGGATTTTACTTTCTATGCAGGACCCTCCTGCAAAATGGGATTTTACTATCTGTTCAGGACCTTCCTGAAAAATGGAATTTTACTTTCTGTTCAGGACCCTCCATAAAAAATGGGATTTTACTTTCTGTTCAGGACCCTCCTGAAAGATGGGATTTTACATTATGTTCAGGACCCTCCTGAAAAATGGGATTTAACTTCATGATCAGGATCCTCCTAAAAAATAAGATTATACTTACTGTTCAGGACTATCCTAAAAAATGCGATTTTACAATCTGTTCAGGACCCTCCTGAAAAATGGAATTTTACTTTCTGTTCAGGACCCTTCTAAGAAATGGGATTTTACTTTATGTTCAGGACCCTCTTGAAAAAAAATGGATTTTGCTTCTGTTCAGGACCCTCCTGAATAATGGGATTTTACTTTCTGTTCAGGACCCTCCTGAAAAATGGGATTTTACTTTCTGTTCAGGACCCTCCAGAAAAATGGGATTTTAATTTCTGTTCAGGACCGTCCTGAAAAATGGGATTTTAATATATATTCAGGAACATCTTGAAAAATGGGATTTTACATCATGATCAGGACCATCCTGAAAAATGGGATTATAGTTTCTGTTCAGGACCATCCTGAAAAATGGTATTATAGTTTCTTTTCTGGACCTTCTTGAAAAATGAGATTTTACTTTATGTTTAGGACCCTCCTGAAAAAAAATGGGATTTTACTTTCTTTTCAGGACCCTCCTGAAAAATGGGATTTTACTTCCTTTCAGGACCCTCCTGAAAATGGGATGTTACTTTCTGTTCAGGACCCTCCAAAAAAATAGGATTTTACTTTCTATTCAAGACCCTCCTGAAAAATGGGATTTTACTTTCTTCTCAGGACCCTCTTGAAAAATGGAATTTTACTTTATGTTCAGGACAATGGGATTTTACTTTATGTTCAGGACCCTCCTGAAAAATAGGATTTTACTTTCTGTTCTGGACTCTCCTAAAAAATGGCATTTTACTTTATGTTCAGGACCCCCTTGAAAAAAAATGGGATTTTACTTCTGTTCAGGACCCTCGTGAAAAATGGAATTTTACTTTCTGTTCAGGACCCTCCTAAAAAATAGAAATTTACTTTATGTTCAGGATCCTCCTGAAAAATAGGATTTTACTTCTGTTCAGGACCCTCCTGAAAAATGGGATTTTACTTTCTGTTCAGGACCCTACTGAAAAACGGGATTTTACTTTCTGTTCAAGTCCCTCCTGAAAAATGGGATTTTACTTTCTGTTCAGGTCCCTCCTGCAAAATAGACCCTCCAAAAAAATGAGATTTTACTTTATGTTTAGGACACTCCTGAAAAATGGGATTTTACTTTCTGTTCAGGAACCTCCTGAAAAAAGGGATTTTACTTTCAGTTCAGGACACTTCTAATAAATGGGATTTTAGTTTATGTTAAGGACCCTCCTGAAAAAAATGGGATTTTACTTATGTTCAGGAACCTCCTGAAAAATGGGATTATACTTCTGTTCAGGACCCTACTGAAAATTGAGATTTTACTTTCTATTCAGGACCCTCCTAAAAAATGAGATTTTACTTTATGTTTACGACCCTCCTAAAAAATGGCATTTTACTTTCTATTCAGGACCCTCCTGAAAAAAATGGGATTTTACTTCTGTTCAGGGCCCTCCTGAAAAATGGGATTTTATTTTCTGTTCAGGACCCTCCTGAAAAATGGGATTTTATTTTCTGTTCAGGACCCTCCTGAAAAATGGGATTTTACTTTCTGTTCAAGACCCTCCTAAAAAATGGGATTTTACTCTATGTTCAGGACCCTTCTGAAAAATGGGATTTTACTTCATGATCAGGACCCTTCTGAAAAATGGGATTATACTTTCTGTTCAGGACCATCCTGAAAAATGCGATTTTACTCTCTGTTCAGAACTCTAAAGAAATATGGGATTTTACTTTCTGTTCAGGATCCTCCTGAAAAATGTGAGTTTACTTTATGTTTATGACCTTCCTGAAAAAATGGGATTTTACTTTCTATTCAGGACCCTCCTGAAAAATAGGACTTTACTTCTGTTCAGGACCCTCCTGCAAAATAGGATTTTACTTTCTGTTCAGGACCCTCCTGAAAAATGGGATTCTACTTTCTGTTCAAGACCCTCCTGAAAAAAATTGGGATTTTACTTTCTATTCACGACCCTCCTGAAAAAAATAGGATTTTACTTCTGTTCAGGACCCGCCTGAAAAATGGGATTTTACTTTCTGTTCAGGACCCTCCTGAAAAATGGGATTTTATTTTCAGTTCAGGACCATCCTTAAAGATGGGATTTTACTTTATGTTCAGGACCCACCTGAAAAATGGGATTTTTCTTTATGTTCAGGACCCTTCTAAAAAATAGGATTTTACTTTCTGTTCAGGACCCTTCTGAAATATGGGATTTTACTTCTTGATCAGGACCCTCCTGAAATATGGGATTTTACTTCTTGATCAGGACCCTCCTGAAAAATGGGATTTTACTTTCTGTTCAGGACCCTCCTGAAAAATGGGATTTTACTTTCTGTTCAAGAACCTCCTGAAAAATGGTATTTTACTTTCTGCTCAGGACCATCCTAAAAAAAGGGATTTTACTTTCTGTTCAGGAACCTCCTGAAAAATGGGATTTTACTATCTGTTCAGGACCCTCCTGAAAAATGGAATTTTACTTTCTGTTCAGGACCCTCCTAAAAAATGGGATTTTACTTTATGTTTAGGACCCTCTTGAAAGATGGGATTTTACTTTATGTTCAGCACCCTCATGAAAAATGGGATTTTACTTTATGTTCAGGACCATCCTGAAAAATACGATTTTAATTTATGTTCAGGACCATCCTGAAAAATGGGATTTTACTTTCTGTTCATGACCCTCCTGAAAAATTAAATTTTACTTTATGTTCAGGACCCTCCTAAAAAATGAGATTTTGCTTTATGTTTAGGACCCTCCTGAAAAAAATGGGATTTTACTTTCTATTCAGGACCCTCCTAAAAAATGGCATTTTACTTTATGTTCAGGACCTCCTAAAAAAATGGGATTTTACTTCTACTCAGGACCCTCCTGAAAAATGGGATTTTACTTTCTGCTCAGGACCCGCCTGAAAATTGGGATTTCACTTTCTATTCAGGACCCTCCTCAAAAATGGGATTTTACTTTATGTTTAGGACCCTCCTGAAAAAATAAATGGGATTTTACTTTCTGTTAAGGACGTTCCTGAAAAATTAGATTTTACTTTTTGTTTAGGACCCTCCTGAAAAAAATGGGATTTTACATTCTATTCAAGACCCTCCTCAAAAATTGGATTTTACTTTCTGCTCAGGACCAACCTGAAAAATGGGATTTTACTTTCTGTTCAGGACCCTTCTGAAAAATGGGATCTTACTTTATGTTCAGGACCCTCCACAAAAAATGGGATTTTACTTTCTGTTCAGGACCCTCCTGAAAGATGGGATTTTACATTATGTTCAGGACCCTCCTGAAAAATGGGATTTAACTTCATGATCAGGATCCTCCTAAAAAATAAGATTATACTTACTGTTCAGGACTATCCTAAAAAATGCGATTTTACAATATGTTCAGGACCCTCCTGAAAAATGGAATTTTACTTTCTGTTCAGGACCCTCTTGAAAAAAAATGGATTTTGCTTCTGTTCAGGACCCTCTTGAAAAAAAATGGATTTTGCTTCTGTTCAGGACCCTCCTGAATAATGGGATTTTACTTTCTGTTCAGGACCCTCCTGAAAAATGGGATTTTACTTTCTGTTCAGGACCCTCCAGAAAAATGGGATTTTAATTTCTGTTCAGGACCGTCCTGAAAAATGGGATTTTAATATATATTCAGGAACATCTTGAAAAATGGGATTTTACATCATGATCAGGACCATCCTGAAAAATGGGATTATAGTTTCTGTTCAGGACCATCCTGAAAAATGGTATTATAGTTTCTTTTCTGGACCTTCTTGAAAAATGAGATTTTACTTTATGTTTAGGACCCTCCTGAAAAAAAATGGGATTTTACTTTCTTTTCAGGACCCTCCTGAAAAATGGGATTTTACTTCCTTTCAGGACCCTCCTGAAAATGGGATTTTACTTTCTGTTCAGGACCCTCCTAAAAAATAGGATTTTACTTTCTGTTCAAGACCCTCCTGAAAAATGGAATTTTACTTTCTTCTCAGGACCCTCTTGAAAAATGGAATTTTACTTTATGTTCAGGACAATGGGATTTTACTTTATGTTCAGGACCCTCCTGAAAAATAGGATTTTACTTTCTGTACAGGACTCTCCTAAAAAATGGCATTTTACTTTATGTTCAGGACCCCCTTGAAAAAAAATGGGATTTTACTTCTGTTCAGGACCCTCGTGAAAAATGGAATTTTACTTTCTGTTCAGGACCCTCCTGAAAAATAGAATTTTACTTTATGTTCAGGATCCTCCTGAAAAATAGGATTTTACTTCTGTTCAGGACCCTCCTGAAAAATGGGATTTTACTTTCTGTTCATGACCCTACTGAAAAATGGGATTTTACTTTCTGTTCAAGTCCCTCCTGAAAAATGGGATTTTACTTTCTGTTCAGGTCCCTCCTGCAAAATAGACCCTCCAAAAAAATGAGATTTTACTTTATGTTTAGGACACTCCTGAAAAATGGGATTTTACTTTCTGTTCAGGAACCTCCTGAAAAAAGGGATTTTACTTTCAGTTCAGGACACTTCTAATAAATGGGATTTTAGTTTATGTTAAGGACCCTCCTGAAAAAAATGGGATTTTACTTATGTTCAGGAACCTCCTGAAAAATGGGATTATACTTCTGTTCAGGACCCTACTGAAAATTGAGATTTTACTTTCTATTCAGGACCCTCCTAAAAAATGAGATTTTACTTTATGTTTACGACCCTCCTAAAAAATGGCATTTTACTTTCTATTCAGGACCCTCCTGAAAAAAATGGGATTTTACTTCTGTTCAGGGCCCTCCTGAAAAATGGGATTTTATTTTCTGTTCAGGACCCTCCTGAAAAATGGGATTTTATTTTCTGTTCAGGACCCTCCTGAAAAATGGGATTTTACTTTCTGTTCAAGACCCTCCTAAAAAATGGGATTTTACTCTATGTTCAGGACCCTTCTGAAAAATGGGATTTTACTTCATGATCAGGACCCTTCTGAAAAATGGGATTATACTTTCTGTTCAGGACCATCCTGAAAAATGCGATTTTACTCTCTGTTCAGAACTCTAAAGAAATATGGGATTTTACTTTCTGTTCAGGATCCTCCTGAAAAATGTGAGTTTACTTTATGTTTATGACCTTCCTGAAAAAATGGGATTTTACTTTCTATTCAGGACCCTCCTGAAAAATAGGACTTTACTTCTGTTCAGGACCATCCTGCAAAATAGGATTTTACTTTCTGTTCAGGACCCTCCTGAAAAATGGGATTCTACTTTCTGTTCAAGACCCTCCTGAAAAAAATTGGGATTTTACTTTCTATTCACGACCCTCCTGAAAAAAATAGGATTTTACTTCTGTTCAGGACCCGCCTGAAAAATGGGATTTTACTTTCTGTTCAGGACCCTCCTGAAAAATGGGATTTTATTTTCAGTTCAGGACCATCCTTAAAGATGGGATTTTACTTTATGTTCAGGACCCACCTGAAAAATGGGATTTTTCTTTATGTTCAGGACCCTTCTAAAAAATAGGATTTTACTTTCTGTTCAGGACCCTTCTGAAATATGGGATTTTACTTCTTGATCAGGACCCTCCTGAAATATGGGATTTTACTTCTTGATCAGGACCCTCCTGAAAAATGGGATTTTACTTTCTGTTCAGGACCCTCCTGAAAAATGGGATTTTACTTTCTGTTCAAGAACCTCCTGAAAAATGGTATTTTACTTTCTGCTCAGGACCATCCTGAAAAAAGGGATTTTACTTTCTGTTCAGGAACCTCCTGAAAAATGGGATTTTACTATCTGTTCAGGACCCTCCTGAAAAATGGAATTTTACTTTCTGTTCAGGACCCTCCTAAAAAATGGGATTTTACTTTATGTTTAGGACCCTCTTGAAAGATGGGATTTTACTTTATGTTCAGCACCCTCATGAAAAATGGGATTTTACTTTATGTTCAGGACCATCCTGAAAAATACGATTTTAATTTATGTTCAGGACCATCCTGAAAAATGGGATTTTACTTTCTGTTCATGACCCTCCTAAAAAATTAAATTTTACTTTATGTTCAGGACCCTCCTAAAAAATGAGATTTTGCTTTATGTTTAGGACCCTCCTGAAAAAAATGGGATTTTACTTTCTATTCAGGACCCTCCTAAAAAATGGCATTTTACTTTATGTTCAGGACCTCCTAAAAAAATGGGATTTTACTTCTACTCAGGACCCTCCTGAAAAATGGGATTTTACTTTCTGTTCAGGACCCGCCTGAAAATTGGGATTTCACTTTCTATTCAGGACCCTCCTCAAAAATGGGATTTTACTTTATGTTTAGGACCCTCCTGAAAAAAAAAATGGGATTTTACTTTCTGTTAAGGACGTTCCTGAAAAATTAGATTTTACTTTTTGTTTAGGACCCTCCTGAAAAAAATGGGATTTTACATTCTATTCAAGACCCTCCTCAAAAATTGGATTTTACTTTCTGCTCAGGACCAACCTGAAAAATGGGATTTTACTTTCTGTTCAGGACCCTTCTGAAAAATGGGATCTTACTTTATGTTCAGGACCCTCCTGAAAAATGGGATTTTACTTTCTGTTCAGGACCCTCCTGAAAAATGCGATTTAACTTTATGTTCAGGACCCTCCTGAAAAATGGGATTTTACTTTCTGCTCAGGACCATCCTGAAAAAAGGGATTTTACTTTATGTTCAGGACCCTCCTGAAAAATGGGATTTTACTTTCTATGCAGGACCCTCCTGCAAAATGGCATTTTACTATCTGTTCAGGACCCTCCTGAAAAATGGAATTTTACTTTCTGTTCAGGACCCTCCTGAAAAATGAGATTTTGCTTTCTGTTCAGGACAGTCCTAAGAAATGAGATTTTACTTTATGTTCAGGACCCTCTTGAAAAAAAAAGGATTTTGCTTCTGTTCAGGACCCTCCTGAATAATGGGATTTTACTTTCTGTTCAGGACCCCCCTGAAAAATGGGATTTTACTTTCTGTTCAAGACCCTCTAGAAAAATGGGATTTTAATTCCTGTTCAGGACCCTCCTGAAAAATGGGATTTTACTTTATATTCAGGAACCTCTTGAAAAATGGGATTTTACTTCACGATCAGGACCCTCCTGAAAAAGTGGATTATACTTTCTGTTCAGCACCATCCTGAAAAATGCGATTTTACTTTATGTTCAGGACCCTCCTAAAAAATGAGATTTTGCTTTATGTTTAGGACCCTCCTGAAAAAAATGGGATTTTACTTTCTATTCAGGACTTTCCTGAAAAATGGGATTTTACTTATGTTCAGGACCCTCTTGAAAATGGGATTTTACATTCTATTCAAGACCCTCCTCAAAAATTGGATTTTACTTTCTGCTCAGGACCAACCTGAAAAATGGGATTTTACTTTCTGTTCAGGACCCTTCTGAAAAATGGGATCTTACTTTATGTTCAGGACCCTCCTGAAAAATGGGATTTTACTTTCTGTTCAGGACCCTCCTGAAAAATGCGATTTAACTTTATGTTCAGGACCCTCCTGAAAAATGGGATTTTACTTTCTGCTCAGGAGCATCCTGAAAAAAGGGATTTTACTTTATGTTCAGGACCCTCCTGAAAAATGGGATTTTACTTTCTATGCAGGACCCTCCTGCAAAATGGCATTTTACTATCTGTTCAGGACCCTCCTGAAAAATGGAATTTTACTTTCTGTTCAGGACCCTCCTGAAAAATGAGATTTTGCTTTCTGTTCAGGACCGTCCTAAGAAATGAGATTTTAGTTTATGTTCAGGACCCTCTTGAAAAAAAAAGGATTTTGCTTCTGTTCAGGACCCTCCTGAATAATGGGATTTTACTTTCTGTTCAGGACCCCCCTGAAAAATGGGATTTTACTTTCTGTTCAAGACCCTCTAGAAAAATGGGATTTTAATTTCTGTTCAGGACCCTCCTGAAAAATGGGATTTTACTTTATATTCAGGAACCTCTTGAAAAATGGGATTTTACTTCATGATCAGGACCCTCCTGAAAAAGTGGATTATACTTTCTGTTCAGCACCATCCTGAAAAATGCGATTTTACTTTATGTTCAGGACCCTCCTAAAAAATGAGATTTTGCTTTATGTTTAGGACCCTCCTGAAAAAAATGGGATTTTACTTTCTATTCAGGACCCTCCTGAAAAATGGGATTTTACTTTCTGTTCAGGACTCTCCTGAAAAATTGGATTTTACTTTCTGTTCAAGACCCCTCTGAAAAATGGGATTTTACTTTCTTCTCAAGACCCTCCTGAAAAATGGGATTTTACTTTCTGTTCAGGACCCTTCTGAAAAATGGGATTTTACTTTCTGTTCAGGACCATCCTGAAAAATGCGATTTAACTTTATGTTCAGGACCCTCATGAAAAATGGGATTTTACTTTCTGCTCAGGACCATCCTGAAAAAAGGGAATTTACTTTAGGTTCAGGACCCTCCTGAAAAATGGGATTTTACTTTTTATGCAGGACCCTCCTGCAAAATGACATTTTACTATCTGTTCAGGACCCTCCTGAAAAATGGAATTTTACTTTCTGTTCAGGACCTTCCTGAAAAATGAGATGTTGCTTTCTGTTCAGGACCGTCCTAAGAAATGGGATTTTACTTTATGTTCAGGACCCTCTTGAAAAAAAATGGATTTTGCTTCTGTTCAGGACCCTCCTGAATAATGGGATTTTACTTTCTGTTCAGGACCCCCCTGAAAAATGGGATTTTACTTTCTGTTCAAGACCCTCTAGAAAAATGGGATTTTAATTTCTGTTCAGGACCCTCCTGAAAAATGGGATTTTACTTTATATTCAGGAACCTCTTGAAAAATGGGATTTTACTTCAGGATCAGGACCCTCCTGAAAAAGTGGATTATACTTTCTGTTCAGGACCATCCTGAAAAATGCGATTTTACTTTATGTTCAGGACCCTCCTAAAAAATGAGATTTTACTTTATGTTTAGGACCCTCCTGAAAAAAAATGGGATTTTACTTTCTATTCAGGACCGTCCTGAAAAATGGGATTTTACTTATGTTCAGGACCCTCCTGAAAATGGGATTCTACTTTCTGTTCAGGACCCTCCTGAAAAATAGGATTTTACTTTCCGTTCAAGACCCCTCTGAAAAATGGGATTTTACTTTCTTCTCAGGACCCTCCTGAAAATGGAATTTTACTTTATGTTCAGGACAATGGGATTTTTTACTTTATGTTCAGGACACTCCTGAAAAATGGAATTTTACTTTCTGTTCAGGACCCTCCTAAAAAATGGAATTTTACTTTATGTTCAGGACACTCTTGAAAAAAAATGGGATTTTACTTATGTTTAGGACCCTCGTGAAAAATGGAATTTTACATTCTGTTCAAGACCCTCCTAAAAAATAGAATTTTACTTTATGTTCAGGACCCTCCTGAAAAATAGGATTTTACTTCTGTTCAGGACCCTCCTTAAAAATGGGATTTTACTTTCTGTTCAGGACCCTTCTGAAAAACGATATTTTACTTTCTGTTCAAGAACCTCCTGAAAAATGGGATTTTACTTTCTGTTCATGACCCTCCTGCAAAATAGACCCTCCAAAAAAATGGGATTTTACTTTATGTTCAGGACTCTCCTGAAAAATAGGATTTTACTTCTGTTCAGGACCCTCCTTAAAAATGGGAATTTACTTTCTGTTCAAGACTTTCCTAAAAAATAGGATTTTACTTTCTGTTTAGGACCCTCCTGAAAAAAAGGATTTTACTTTCTGTTCAGGACCCTTCTAAAAAATGGGATTTTAATTTATGTTCAGGACCCTCCTGAAAAAAATGGTATTTTACTTCTGTTCAAGACCCTCCTGAAAAATGGGATTTTACTTCTGTTAAGGACCCTCCTGTAAATTGGGATTTTACTTTCTATTCAGGACCCTCCTGAAAAATGGGATTTTACTTTATGTTTAGGAGCCTCCTAAAAAAAATGGGATTTTACTTTCTATTCAGGACCCTCCTGAAAAAAATGGGATTTTACTTCTGTTCAGGACCCTCCTAAAAAATGGGATTTTACTTTCTGTTCAGGACCCTCCTGAAAAATGGGATTTTACTTTCTGTTCAGGACCCTCCTGAAAAATGGGATTTTACTTTCTGCTCAGGACCATCCTGAAAAATGGGATTTTACTTTCTGTTCAGGACCCTCTTGAAAAAAGGGATTTTACTTAATGTTTAGGACCTTCCTGAAAAAAATAGGATTTTACTTTCAATTCAGGACCCTCCTGAAAAATAGGACTTTACTTCTGTTCAGGACCCTCCTGAAAAATAGGATTTTACTTTCTGTTCAGGACCCTCCTGAAAAATGGGATTTTACTTTCTGTTCAAGACCCTCCTGAAAAATAGGATTTTACGTTTTGCTGAGGACCCGCCTGAAAAATGAGATTTTATTTTCTGTTCAGGACCCTCCACAATAATGGGATTTTACTTTCTGTTCAGGACCCTCCTGAAAGATGGGATTTTACATGTTCAGGACCCTCCTGAAAAATGGGATTTAACTTCATGATCAGGATCCTCCTAAAAAATAAGATTATACTTACTGTTCAGGACTATCCTAAAAAATGCGATTTTACTTTCTGTTCAGGACCCTCTTAAAAAATGGGATTTTACTTTCTGTTAGGACCCTCCTGAAAAATATGATTTTACTTTCTGTTCAAGTCCCTCCTGAAAAATGGGATTTTACTTTCTGCTCAGGACCATCCAGAAAAATGGAATTTTACTTTATGTTCATGACCCTCCTGAAAAATGGAATTTTACTTTATGTTCATGACCCTCCTGAAAAATAGGATTTTACTTTATGTTCAGGACCCTCCGGAAAAATGGGATTTTACTTTCTGTTTAGGACCCTCCTGAAAAATGGGATTTTACTTTCTGTTTAGGACCCTCCTAAAAAATGGGATTTTACTTTATGTTCAGGACCCTCTTAAAAAAAAAAGGGATTTTACTTCTGTTCAGGACCCTCCTGAAAAATGGGATTTTACTTTCTATGCAGGACCTTCCTGCAAAATGGGATTTTACTATCTGTTAAGAACCCTCCTGAAAAAAAAAGCCACCATTCGTAAAACCATCTTGGTATAATGGCTCCCATCATGGCAGGACAATATTTAACGAACCAAGTATGTCCTGGTCGAACTAACAAAAAGTTGAACCATGCCAATCTGTAGTCGTAGCAATTGTAAGTCTGAGGCCTATGTGGCATCGATAAGGCAATGGGTGTATGTAGATGATCTACAAACCAATTGAAAGGGGTTAGTACCCTCTTGATGGTAAACTTGGAGTAGCCGATGTGGTCGGGATATCGTTCATCTACTGAGTGTTCGACTTCAATAGAATCTCTGTCCACCAAAATGGCTTCGTAGAACTGGCGAGTCTTGAGTGGATCTTCAGTATCCACAAAATTGTTGTTTTTATAAATCGGCTTAATGAGCTGATTTAAGTGGTATCCTTCATAGGCCTTGTCTAGTGCCAGAATAGGCATTACTTGAGTAGTAATGAACTTGAAATCCTCCTTGCTTGGAGATGCTGGCGTAGCTTGGGCTACCGTGGGGTCAACTGCTTGGGCGAAAGTCTCTGGGGCCTTCATTGCATAACTCTGTTTGGTTTGAACTGAGGGAGAGTTGGCTGTTGGCCCTTTGTCTAGGGGCAAGTTCGTCTTTAGATCTACCAATTTTGTAGGAATTGGTGGAGATAACATAGGAAACTGAACGTCCGTCAATGCGGAGAACTTGTTATGGAGTTGAGATTGCATCTCTGTCTTGAGTGTAGGTCGTTGAGGGACTGTTGGCCGCAATGGATTTGCGGATGCTGATGGAGAGTCAAATGGTCTTGCCATTTTAGGTTGTTCCTGCTTGGGGTTTTTCCCAGATTTGTTGGTCTCATGGCCCTATAAAAATTCTCTTGTTAGAAAATCGGGAAGGCAGTTATGTTCTCCTTTGATAAATTCGATTTGAAAATCAAAGCTAGATAGCAGAGCTTGCTATCTAGCAAATATTTGTTTTGAAACAAGATTTTTAACATCTTTTTGTAAAATTTCTTTAGCTGATTTACAATCAACTCGGAGAAGAAATTCCTTATCAATAAGGTCATCTTGAAATTTAGTGATACATAGCACTATAGACAAAACTTCTTTTTTGACAGTGCTGTAATTTTTCTGGGCTGCATTCCAAACTCCAGAGGTGAAACGAACTAATTGTTCGGGAGAGTTAGCTTCTACCCATTGCTTTAGGATACCTCCATATCCTATATCTGAAGCATCAGTCTCTACAATCTTGAAGGCTTCAGGATTTAGAATACCTAGGCAGGGAAGGTTTTGAACTAAAGATTTAATCTTTATGACAACATTAATTTGATCAGGACTCCACGGAACTGGATTTTTCTTAAGACGTTTATACAGGGGTTCACAGACCCGCCTAATATGAGGAATAAAATCAGCAACATAATTAAGGCTTCCTAAGAACCTTTGAAGTTGTGTTTTATCCATGATCTCATTGGGAAATTTGGAAGAGAACTCTATGGCTCGACAAATGGGTTTGTGACTACCCTGATGCAAATCATGACCTAGAAAGCGAATGGAAGTCTGAAACAACTTCATCTTTTTAGCACTAACAACTAAGCCATTTAATTTTACAATCTTAAAGAATGTATTAAGGTGTTTGAAATGTGAATCAATGTTCTCAGAAAAAATTAACACATCATCAATATAAAGAATTGACATATAAGAATATTCATTAAATATAGTATTCATGATATTCTGGAATTCGGAAGGAGCATTCTTAAGCCCAAAAGGTAAGACGTTCCATTCGTAGTGCCCAAAAGGGACATTGAAGGCAGTCTTATATTTATCTTTTTCAGCAATTTGGATTTGCCAGAATCCTGACTTCATGTCAAACTTGCTGTAAAGATTGGCTTTAAAGGTTCTTTTGAGGAGATCCCTTTTATTAGTAATCAGATGACGAATCCATTTTAGGACAGCATTTAAAGGCTTGTAGTGTATAACAAGTCGAGGAGTCCCTCGTTCCTTTTCAGCACTGTTATTCACATAGAATGCTGAGCAGCTCCAGGGAGAGTTGAAGGGTCTAATGATCCCTTTGTTGAGAAGATGGTTGATTTCTGTTTTACAGATTTCCATCATTTCATGATTCATCTGGATTGGTCTGGCTTTTGTAGGAATATTTTGTTCATCAAAGCCAGTGATATAAGGAAGCTCAACAAGATGTTTTTTGCGTTCCCAAAATGCATTAGGCAATTCGGAGCAAATCTCATTTTCGAACTTCCTTTGAAGAAGGGTTATTCTGTTGACCATCTCCGGGGTTTTTAAAGTTTGCTCAATGCGTTTGAGCTGAACTTCATGTTAAAGAAAAGAAACATGGGAGGAAAGTTGGTTGATTTTGAATACCGTGTCCTCTTTTATTTTGAACACCGTTTCTTCCTTTATTCGACGTCCGTCGACTGGAGAAAGAGGATGAAGAAAAGGAAAGAATAATTCTCTATCTAGCAGAGTTGTGCGAATTCCATCATAATCCAACAAAAACGGCCGGATCTGGTTAATGAAGGGTAAACCCAGAATGATAGCTTCAGTTATGACAAAGTCATTAATAAGGCAGATGCCATTATTGCAGACATGAGCTTTAGGGAGCTGATAATTTATTCTCAGTTTTTTGCCCGTGGCAGAGTAGAGGCGAGAGGTACTCTTTTGAAGATACCGAGTGGGAATGAGGCCTTTGACAATACAATTACTGTGGGCGCCAGTATCAAAGAGAGCGACTCTGTTTAAAACAAAGTCTTTGTCGATAACAATTTTGACAACGATATGCTCACTGTAAGTTTTAATGGCTGCAACAATATTGTCAGAGGAAGATGGTATATCCTCGCCAGGGAAAGAACTAGGTTCTTGAGTAGGATCACTCATAATGATCGGAAGCTCCCGGGAAGATTCAGGGAGAGTGACTTCATGGGTCGGAGAAGCTGATGTTAGGACTTGTTCAGTTAGAATGTTAAGTTCTATCTGATCAAGTCGGGTTCTGAGATTTTTTATCTCACCTTTTAAAGAAGAAATTTCTCCCTTAAGATCGGCTACGGTAGGTTCCGTAGGAGTATTGAACTTGGCCATAACCTGTTTCATACTGAAAGGTTGAATGATAGGTTTCGACTTAGGCGATCTTTCTTCCTGAAAAAGTATAAGTCTTTTGAGCTCCTGGAGGTACTTACTCCGTAGCTCGTCGTCTGTAATATGCTCGATAATGTCAAAGTGGATTTCTTTAGGTTGTACTAAAATGACATTAATGGTTTTGTTAGAGCACGTACAGAAGGTACCATTGCAAGTGCAATCTTGCCCAGATTGGGAACTGTCAGACTCATAGACGACGTTGATAAATTCTTCGTCGCTATAGTCTTCGTCATAGGAGGAACAAGAGTCAGAGGCTTCAGAAGAGTCATCCATAATGGAGAATAATTTTTCTTTAGCTTCCTCAGAAAGATCAAGCTGGTTGATTTTCTTTTACTTGCTAGATTTGCAATCTTTTGCCCTGTGGCCAGGTTTACCACAAGTCCAGCAAGTATCTTTGGAAGGTTTAGAAGACTTTCGTTTAGTCTTGCGGCTGGGTTTATAGGAGTCTTTCCTATAATTTCGCTTGGCAGAGGAAGTTCTCTTGGTTGATTTAAAGGTTTTCTTCTTACGCTTTTTACGGGAAGAAATGTCAGTGAAGCCATAATCATGACAAAAGGTTCCTAGACCATATTTACTGTTTTGCTTAAGTTGTTGCTTAAGCTTGAGGTCAGTACAGAGTTCTATACCCGTAGTGGTGATGAAACTTACCAAGTCGCCATAGGTAAGAATATTGTAAGGGATTTGACCTTCGAATCTATCCTTAAGCTTTGTTCGCACCTTGTCTGCAAACAGGGGAGGAAGACCGCTAATAAATCTTTCTTTCCAGAAGTCATTATTGCAGTCAGGTCTGATCATAACCTTAACAAGGAAGGTGTCTTTGTACCACCTAAAGTCTGCTAGGTTCTTGTAGCGAAGATTATTAAGGATTTCTAGGCTCCTTTCTTGGAAGTGTTTAGGTTCTCCTACAAAATGTCTAGCTATGTGATAGAGGAGGGTGGCGCAAGCATCTTCTTGTGCCTCTTCAACCATGGTTTCATGACCATTTACCACTCAAACTACTTGTTCGGGGACCGTGGCATTATAAATGAGGTTCTTTTCATCCTCCGTGACGTAATTGTCCCACCAATGCTTTATCATTCCAGTAAAACCTGAGACAACCATGGTGGCAGCTCCTTTGTTAGAGGATCCTTTGATCTTATAGGCGGTAATAGATACTGCCATTTCATGGAGTTTATTGTATATCTGGTGCTCGGCCAAACCATCAATAGTCCATTCGTTTATACCTCTTCCATCATGATTGCAGGTAGAGAGGTAAGGGTGATCCTCGTATTGAACATCTGGCGGAGAAGGTTTTTTATAATAATTTTTCTTAAGCGAAAAATGTTCATTGGTGAGTTTAGAAAGAGAGTTCTTTTGGGAACTTGAACTGGACTCTCCTTGCTGAGCAATTTTAAACTTTGTCAGTTTGGAATTGATTTTTTCTAAAATCTGCTCAGAGAGCTTGAAATCATCGTTCAAGTCAGGAAACTTATCCTTTTGGAATTCTGGAATCTTGAAGATAGGATTTGAGAGAGGTTTAGAGCTAGGATTGCTCTTAACTGGTAATGGAGCAGGAAGAGTAGAACCCTTGGTTTCTTCTATCTGCTGAGAAATGGTATGGAGAACTTGATTAGTATAATTGTTTTGTTCAATTATTCTATCAATATCTTTGCATTGAGGAGTCATGGTGCCTCTCTCAGATTTGGTCTTAAAAGGTAAAGCTTTAATGACTTCATTGGAATAGGGAATGTTAAGTCCTTCGAGAGGAGCAGTTACGGATTCTATAACCTTATTACTTTGAGTATACCATTTGTTGATAATAACGTTGAGGGATTCCACGTGGTTTCCCATTTTTCCCGTTAGTTCAAACCACTGAAAGAACTCGATATCACATCGGAGTCTTTTCATATCAGCTATCCACAGCCGACCGAACTCCTTTTGCTGTTCTTTGGAATAGGTACTGGTGTACCAATTTTGCTTGATAGCGTCTTTTGGAAGATACCACCTGACCTTGAGAGCTTTGAGGTCAGGAGTATATTCGCCTTCATCAGATGTGATGACAAGAAGACTGGGGTCAGTCCTATCCCTTTGAGGGGGGCCATATCAGAGGCCGTAGGACTTCCGGGTTCGTAAAGGTTCTCGGGTTCAGGGACCCTAGTATTTTTGTGATAATAGACATTAGGGACAAGACCAGAGAAGTCAACTCCTCTAATCTTTCCCTTGTCATTATTATGATTGTGATCTTCATTCTCCTTCGGGGGTATGGAAGTAGAGGCACGAGTGGAAACCGATCGGCGGAAGGAAGAGTGCCGAGATGGGTCGAGCCCGAGGAATTTCAAGTCGATAGATCCGTCAGGGTGTTGAACCACCCGCTCAATCTGAGATTTTTCGGAGTAAATCCAAATGGGTTGGGTGATAGCCTCAAAGTGCCAGTCATTACTATGGAGGATATCATCCTAAACGAGAGCCTTAGGAACAAAGACTGTGCTACGGTCTTTGTTTGCTTCCATTAGGGTGGTAACCCCTTTAGGGCTCGTGAATCTAGCCTTGGGGGCTAGAGTAGTTCCCATGAGGCGATAATATACACGGTATATAATCGCTATTTCTCGGGTGTTCTCCTTACTATTCATGTTCTTTGTTTTAACATTAAGTGTTAAAACATCCATGATGTTAGGATCATTAATGTCAACAGATAAATTGGGATAGCAATTAAAGTAAACCGGGCCATCGGCGAGGTTACTCTGAATTACTCCTAAGATTGAGTCGTCAAAATTGAGTAGACGAGCATCTCTTAGGATAGCACAGACAGGGATATCTAAACCCTGTCGAAAAAGTGGCTTTATAGTTACTTGAACAAGTCCAACATGCAGATAATTAAACTGATTTTTAAATTTGTTTATATCTAATTCATTGAACAGTTGGATAATTTCTAAAGAATTATTTATAGCAACAGTAGACTCAGAGGTCTTGATATTATGCTTTTTCAAAAAGCTAAATTTTCCAATTTGATAAATGGTGTTAAAAGATTCTTCTGGAATACTCCAGTTTTGAAGATCATTTTCTATGGGGGCAATCGGAGTTGCCTGTGAAGATAAGTTAACAGTGTTTTTGATATGATTGTTCATATTGAAAACATGCTGTCTAGAGACTAACAAAGAAAACATACAAGGTCACACAAGCTAGCATATCACAGTAAACAGGTATGAAACAACGAAATCTAATTACATGAATACATCTATGGCTTATGGGATCTTAACAAGTTTTAATGGCTTTACACAGGATTTTTGCTAGTGTTATTTTAGCGACGGGACCACCAACACGGTCTAATGCTTACCTCAGCTACGACCATATTTTCAGTCTGACCAACGTCTACACCAGAGATTAATCGGTTCCTTCAAACACTCAGACAAAAGACTGCTACCCCATACTTGGATTAAAACCCCATTATAAGACAAGATATATTCACATAATTAAATATTAAGTAATTTCATACCAGATTAAAGTAATAAGTTCTTATATGCTCATAGTTTTGCCCATGCTCTAGACAGATTATGTTCTTAGCTGCTCATGCTAGTCACACAATCTGCCGTTATGGCTCTGATACTAGAAAACGGATCGTGAATATTATACCGGAAAAAACTATTAAAGTAATTAAAGTATATAAAAGATTTAAACAAACTTACAAGTTTTATTGGAAACTTAGAAAAACATTACAAACTGGTTTACAAGAGATTGGGCAGAGAGAAGATTTCTTATGTGGGAAATTTCTGAATGCCTTCTCTAGAGTATTACAATGCCTTATATAGGCAAGAATAAATGAAGGAGTACATCTAGAGTGTACAAGTGGACGACTTATAATTTGCCGACAAAGTTGAGTGATTACTTTGAGAAAGCAAAAGTGGTTTGGCTTGCCTTTTCCAAAAGCTGCCCAAGTTTTCTGAGTGTGTTCTACTTTATTAAAGTAGATTCTTCTTTTTTCTGAAAAGCTGAGGTGATATTTTTGTCTTCTTTAAGAGACAGGATGGGTCTTAGATTCCAATCAGAAATAGTGAATTACCCTTTGCAGAGATAATTCCGGTTCTTTGAACCTCTATCTCATAGAAGGGTCCGTTTCCTATTCATAATAGGGATCTAAGTAGGCCATAGCTATCCCTTGTGGGTTTAGCATATCGCCATTATCATCACTGCTTCCTGTAGAAGAAGCTTCTGCGATGAGCTGGAGTAGTTCTTTAGCATTGGTAGAGGCATCTTGGTTATCTAAATCAGCCAAGGCTTTCTTTAGCTTCTCTTTCAGAGCCTTCTTGCTAGCGGAGGAGCTGGAAGAGGATGCTGCAGGCTTTCCTTTGTCTGGAGTTTTGGAAGCAGTAGGTTTCGGAGTCCAACCTTTAATCTTTATCTCTTTGGATAAATACTTAATCCTGTGTTGTTCTTCTTTGGAGAAGTTCCAGGAGATAATATAAGATATCCTTTTCTTAATAAAAAATTTACACATTTGAATGTGGTCGGGAAGTGTGGAACATCCTTCCTTAATTACAAAATCAGGAAGACTGTTAAGAAACTGCTGGGGAAGAACGTCTTTGTTTGCTTCCATTAGGGTGGTAACCCCTTTAGGGCTCGTGAATCTAGCCTTGGGGGCTAGAGTAGTTCCCATGAGGCGATAATATACACGGTATATAATCACTATTTCTCGGGTGTTCTCCTTACTATTCATGTTCTTTGTTTTAACATTAAGTGTTAAAACATCCATGATGTTAGGATCATTAATGTCAACAGAGAAATTGGGATAGCAATTAAAGTAAACCGGGCCATCGGCGAGGTTACTCTGAATTACTCCTAAGATTGAGTCGTCAAAATTGAGTAGACGAGCATCTCTTAGGATAGCACAGACAGGGATATCAAAACCTTGTCGAAAAAGTGGCTTTGTAGTTACTTGAACAAGTCCAACATGCAGATAATTAAACTGATTTTTAAATCTGTTTATATCTAATTCATTGAACAGTTGGATAATTTCTAAAGAATTATTTATAGCAACAGTAGACTCAGAGGTCTTGATATTATGCTTTTTCAAAAAGCTAAATTTTCCAATTTGATAAATGGTGTTAAAAGATTCTTCTGGAATACTCCAGTTTTGAAGATCATTTTCTATGGGGGCAATCGGAGTTGCCTGTGAAGATAAGTTAACAGTGTTTTTGATATGATTGTTCATATTGAAAACATGCTGTCTAGAGACTAACAAAGAAAACATACAAGGTCACACAAGCTAGCATATCACAGTAAACAGGTATGAAACAACGAAATCTAATTACATGAATACATATATGGCTTATGGGATCTTAACAAGTTTTAATGGCTTTACACAGGATTTTTGCTAGTGTTATTTTAGCGACGGGACCACCAACACGGTCTAATGCTTACCTCAGCTACGACCATATTTTCAGTCTGACCAACGTCTACACCAGAGATTAATCGGTTCCTTCAAACACTCAGACAAAAGACTGCTACCCCATACTTGGATTAAAACCCCATTATAAGACAAGATATATTCACATAATTAAATATTAAGTAATTTCATACCAGATTAAAGTAATAAGTTCTTATATGCTCATAGTTTTGCCCATGCTCTAGACAGATTATGTTCTTAGCTGCTCATGCTAGTCACACAATCTGCCGTTATGGCTCTGATACTAGAAAACGGATCGTGAATATTATACCGGAAAAAACTATTAAAGTAATTAAAGTATATAAAATATTTAAACAAACTTACAAGTTTTATTGGAAACTTAGAAAAACATTACAAACTGGTTTACAAGAGATTGGGCAGAGAGAAGATTTCTTATGTGGGAAATTTCTGAATGCCTTCTCTAGAGTATTACAATGCCTTATATAGGCAAGAATAAATGAAGGAGTACATCTAGAGTGTACAAGTGGACGGCTTATAATTTGCCGACAAAGTTGAGTGATTACTTTGAGAAAGCAAAGTGGTTTGGCTTGCCTTTTCCAAAAGCTGCCCAAGTTTTCTGAGTGTGTTCTACTTTATTAAAGTAGATTCTTCTTTTTTCTGAAAAGCTGAGGTGATATTTTTGTCTTCTTTAAGAGACAGGATGGGTCTTATATTCCAATCAGAAATAGTGAATTGCCCTTTGCAGAGATAATTCCGGTTCTTTGAACCTCTATCTCGTAGAAGGGTCCGTTTCCTAGTCATAATAGGGATCTAGGTAGGCCATAGCTATCCCTTGTGGGTTTAGCATATCGCCATTATCATCACTGCTTCCTGTAGAAGAAGCTTCTGCAATGAGCTGGAGTAGTTCTTCAGCATTGGTAGAGGCATCTTGGTTATCTAAATCGGCCAAGGCTTTCTTTAGCTTCTCTTTCAGAGCCTTCTTGCTAGCGGAGGAGCTGGAAGAGGATGCTGCAGGCTTTCCTTTGTCTGGAGTTTTGGAAGCAGTAGGTTTCGGAGTCCAACCTTTAATCTTTATCTCTTTGGATAAATACTTAATCCTGTGTTGTTCTTCTTTGGAGAAGTTCCAGGAGATAATATAAGATATCCTTTTCTTAATAAAAAATTTACACATTTGAATGTGGTCGGGAAGTGTGGAACATCCTTCCTTAATTACAAAATCAGGAAGACTGTTAAGAAACTGCTGGGGAAGAACGTCTTTAGTTCCTCCAAAACAAAGCCACCATTCGTAAAACCATCTTGGTATAATGGATCCCATCATGGCAGGACAATATTTAACGAACCAAGTATGTCCTGGTCGAACTAACAAAAAGTTGAACCATGCCGATCTGTAGTTGTACCAATTGTAAGTCTGAGGCCTATGTAGCATCGATAAGGCAATGGGTGTATGTAGATGATCTACAAACCAATTGAAAGGGGTTAGTACCCTCTTGATGGTAAACTTGGAGTAGCCGATGTGGTTGGGATATCGTTCATCTACTGAGTGTTCGACTTCAATAGAATCTGTGTCGACCAAAATGGCTTCGTAGAACTGGCGAGTCTTGAGTGGATCTTCAGTATCCACAAAATTGTTGTTGTTATAAAATTGCTTAATGAGCTGATTTAAGTGGTATCCTTCATAGGCCTTGTCTAGTGCCAGAATAGGCATTACTTGAGTAGTAATGAACTTGAAATCCTTCTTGCTTGGAGATGCTGGCGTAGCTTGGGCTACCATGGGGTCAACTGCTTGGGTGAAGGTCTCTGGGGCCTTCATTGCATAACTCTGTTTGGTTTGAACTGAGGGAGAGCTGGCTGTTGGCCCTTTGTCTAGGGGCAAGTTCGTCTTTAGATCTACCAATTTTGTAGGAATTGGTGGAGATAACTTAGGAAACTGAACGTCCGTCAATGCGGAGAACTTGTTATGGAGTTGAGATTGCATCTCTATCTTGACTGTAGGTCGTTGAAGGACTGTTGGCCGCAATGGATTTGCGGATGCTGATGGAGAGTCAAATGGTCTTGCCATTTTAGGTTGTTCCTACTCGGGGTTTTCCCCAGATTTGTTGGTCTCATGGACCTATAAAAATTCTCTTGTTAGAAAATTGGGAAGGCAGTTATGTTCTCCTTTGATAAATTCAATTTGAAAATCAAAGCTAGATAGGAGAGCTTGCCACCTAGCAAATATTTGTTTTGAAACAAGATTATTAATAAGGTCATCTTGAAATTTAGTGATACATAGCACTATAGACAAAACTTCAGCAATTTGGATTTGCCAGAATCCTGACGTTCCATTCGTAGTGCCCAAAAGGGACATTGAAGGCAGTCTTATATTTATCTTTTTCAGCAATTTGGATTTGCCAGAATCCTGACTTCATGTCGAACTTGCTGTAAAGATTGGCTTTAAAGGTTCTTTTGAGGAGATCCCTTTTATTAGGAATCGGATGACGAATCCATTTTAGGACAGCAGAGGAGTCCCTCATTCCTTTTCAGCACTGTTATTCACATAGAATGCTGAGCAGCTCCAGGGAGAGTTGGAGGGTCTAATGATCCCTTTGTTGAGAAGATGGTTGATTTTTGTTTTAAAGATTTCCATCATTTTTTGATTCATCTGGATTGGTATGGCTTTTGTAGGAATATTTTGTTCATCAAAGCTAGTGATATAAGGAATCTCAACAAGATATTTTTTGCGTTCCCAAAATGCATTAGGCAATTCAGAGCAAATCTCATTTTCGAACTTCCTTTGGAGAAGGGTTATTCTGTTGACCATCTACGGGGTTTTTAAAGTTTGCTCAATGTGTTTGAGCTGAACTTCATGTTTAAGAAAAGAAACATGGGAGTAAAGTCGGTTGATTTTGAATACCGTGTCCTCTTTTATTTTGAACACAGTTTCTTCCTTTATACGACGTCCGTCGGCTGGAGAAAGAGGATGAAGCAAAGGAAAGAATAATTCTCTATCTAGCAGAGTGGTGCGAATTCCATCATAATCCAATAAAAACAGCCGGATCTGGTTAACGAAGGGTAAACCCAGAATGATATCTTCAGTGATATCTTCGGTTATGACAAAGTCATTAATAAGGCAAATGCCATTATTGCAGACATTAGCTTTAGGGAGCTGATAATTAATTCTCAGTTTTTCGCCCGTGGCGGAGTAGAGGCGAGAGGTACTTTTTTGAAGATACCGAGTGGGAATAAGGCCTTTGACAATACAATTACTGTGTGCTCCAGTATCAAAGAGAGAGACTCTGTTTAAAACAAAGTCTTTGTCGATAACAATTTTGACAATGATATGCTCACTGTAAGTTTTAATGGCTGCAACAATATTGTCAGAGGAAGATGGTATATCCTCGCCAGGGAAAGAACTAGGTTCTTAAGTAGGATCACTCATAATGATCGGAAGCTCCCGGGAAGATTCAGGGAGAGTGACTTCATGGGTCGGAGAAGCTGATGTAAGGACTTGTTCAGTTTTCGCTTAAGAAAAACTATTATAAAAAACCTTCTCCTCCAGATGTTCAATACGAGGAACACCCTTACCTCTTTACCTGCAATCATGATGGAAGAGGTATAAACGAATGGAATATTGACGGTCTGGCCGAGCACCAGATATACAATAAACTCCATAAAATGGCAGTATCTATCACCGCCTATAAGATCAAAGGCTCCTCTGACAAAGGAGCTGCCACCATGGTTGTCTCAGGTTTTACTGGAATGATAAAGCATTGGTGGGACAATTACGTCACGGAGGACGAAAAGAACCTCATTTATAACGCCACGGTCCCCGAACAAGTAGTTCGAGTGGTAAATGGTCATGAAAACATGGTTGAAGAGGCACAAGAAGATGCTTGCGCCACCCTCCTCTATCACATAGCTAGATATTTTGTAGGAGAACGTAAACTCTTCCAAGATAGGAGCCTAGAAATCCTTAATAATCTTCGCTGCAAGAACCTAGCATACTTTAGGTGGTACAAAGACACCTTCCTTGTTAAGGTTATGATCAGACCTGACTGCAATAATGACTTCTGGAAAGAAAGATTTATCAGCGGTCTTCCTCCCCTGTTTGCAGACAAGGTGCGAACAAAGCTTAAGGATAGATTCGAAGGTCAAATCCCTTACAATATTCTTACCTATGGCGACTTGGTAAGTTTCATCACCACTACGGGTATAGAACTCTGTACTGACCTCAAGCTTAAGCAACAACTTAAGCAAAACAGTAAATATGGTCTAGGAACCTTTTGTCATGATTATGGCTTCACTGACATTTGTTCCCGTAAAAAGCGTAAGAAGAAAACCTTTAAATCAACCAAGAGAACTTCCTCTGCCAAGCGAAATTATAGGAAAGATTCCTATAAACCCAGCCGCAAGACTAAACGAAAGTCTTCTAAACCTTCCAAAGATACTTGCTGGACTTGTGGTAAACCCGGCCACAGGGCAAAAGATTTCAAATCTAGTAAGAAAAAGAAAATCAACCAGCTTGATCTTTCTGAGGAAGTTAAAGAAAAATTATTCTCCATTATCGATGACTCTTCTGAAGCCTCTGACTCTTGTTACTCCTCTGACGAAGACTATAGAGACGAAGAATTTATCAACGCCGCCTATGAGTCTGACAGTTCCCAATCTGGGCAAGATTGCACTTGCAATGGTACCTTCTGTACGTGCTCTAACAAAACTATTAATGTCATTTCAGGACAACCTAAAGAAATCCTCTTTGACATTATCGAGCATATTACAGACGACGAGCTACGGAGTAAGTACCTCCAGGAGCTTAAAAGACTTATGCTTTCTCAGGAAGAAAGATCGCCTAAGCCGAAACCTATCATTCAACCTTTCAGTATGAAACAGGTTATGTCCAAGTTCAATACTCCTACGGAACCTACCGTAGCTGATCTTAAGGGAGAAATTTCTTCTTTAAAAGGTGAGATAAAAAATCTCAGAACCCGATTTAATCAGATAGAACTTAACATTCTAACTGAACGAGTCCTAACATCAGCTTCTCCGACCCATGAAGTCACTCTCCCTGAATCTTCCCAAGAGCTTCCGATCATTATGAGTGATCCTACCCAAGAACCTAGTTCTTTCCCTGGCGAGGATATACCATCTTCCTCTTACAATATTGTTGCAGCCATTAAAACTTACAGTGAGCATATCGTTGTCAAAATTATTATCGACAAAGACTTTGTTTTAAACAGAGTCGCTCTCTTTGATACCGGTGCCCACAGTAATTGTATTGTCAAAGGCCTCATTCCCACTCGGTATCTTCAAAAGAGTACCTCTCGCCTTTACTCAGCCACGGGCGAAAAACTGAGAATAAATTATCAGCTCCCTAAAGCTCATGTCTGTAATAATGGCATCTGCCTTATTAATGACTTTGTCATAACCGAAGATATCACTGAAGATATCATTCTGGGTTTACCCTTCGTTAACCAAATCCGGCCGTTTTTGTTGGATTATGATGGAATTCGCACCACTCTGCTAGATAAAGAATTATTCTTTCCTTTGCTTCATCCTCTTTCTCCAGCCAACGGACGTCGTACAAAGGAAGAAACTGTGTTCAAAATGAAGGAAGACACGGTATTCAAAATCAACCGACTTTCCTCCCATGTTTCTTTTCTTATGGGAAGAAATGTCAGTGAAGCCATAGTCATGGCAGAAAGTTCCTAGACCATACTTACTTTTCTGCTTAAGTTGCTGCTTAAGCTTGAGGTCCGTACAAAGGTCTATCCCAGTGGAGGTGATAAAGCTTACTATGTCACCGTAGGTAAGCCTATTGTAGGGAATTTGACCATCGAATCTATTCTAAATGGTTGTTCGAACTTTGTCAGCGAACAGAGGAGGAAGACCACTGATAAATCTTTCTTTCCAGAAATCATTATTGCAGTCAGGCCTGATCAGGACTTTGACCAGGAAGGTATCTTTGTACCATCTAAAGTCTGCTAAGTTCTTGCAACGAAGGTTATTTAGGATTTCTAGGCTCCTATCTTGGAAGAGTTTGGGCTCTCCTACAAAATGTCTAGCTATGTGATAGAGGAGGGTGGCGCAAGCATCTTCCTGTGCTTCCTCTACAATGGGTTCTTGACCATCTACAACTCTCACTGTGTGTCCAGTGGTTGTAGCATTATAGATGAGGTCTTTTTCTTCCTCAGAGACGTAATTGTCCCACAATGTTTAATCATTCTGGTAAAACCCGAGACAACCATGGTGGCTGCTCCTTTGTCAGAGGAACCTTTGATTTTGTAGGCGGTAATGGATACAGCCATTTCATGGAGCTTATTGTAGATCTGGTGCTCTGCCAGACCATCAATATTCCATTCATTAATACCCCTTCCATCATGATTGCAGGTGGAGAGGTAAGAATGCTCTTCGTATTGAACATCGGGAGAAGAGGGCTTTTTGTAATAGTTCTTCTTGAGACTATATCTTTCGCTGGTAAGCTTGGAAAGGGAGTTCTTTGGAGAACTAGATTCTCCTTGCTGGGCAATTTTAAACTTCGTGAGTTTAGAATTGATTTTTTCTAAAATCTGTTCAGAGATTTTGAAATCATCATTAAGGTCAGGAAACTTTTCCTTTTGAAATTCAGGTATCTTGAAGATAGGATTAGAAAGGGGTTTAGAGCTAGGAATGCTCTTAACAGGTAGGGGAACCGGAAGAGTAGTTCCCTTAGTTTCTTCAATTTGTTGAGATATGGTATGGAGGACTTGATTAGTATAATTGTTTTGCTCAATTATTCTATCAAGATATTTGCATTGAGGAGTCATGGATCCTCTATCAGATTTAGTTTTGAAGGATGAAGCCTTAATGACTTCATTGGAGTAAGGAATATTAAGGCCTTCGAGAGGAGGAGTAATAGACTCTACAACTGTATTACCTTGTGTATACCACTTGGTAACCATAACGTTTAGTGAGTCAATTTGGTTTTCTATTTTTTCGTTTTTTTCTAACCAGAAGAAGAATTCCATATCGCATCGGAGTCGTTTCATGTCAGCTATCCATAGCTGTCCTAACTCCTTTTGTTGTTCCCTAGAATAGGTACTGGTGTACCAATTTCTTTTAAGAGTTTCCTTTGGATGGTTCCATCGGACTCTTAGGGCTTTAAGGTCTGGGCAATATTCTTCATTATCTGATTTGATGACGAGAAGGCTAGGGTCAGTTCTAACCCTTGGAGGGGGAGGAGCCATTTCAGAGGCTGTAGGGCTTCCAGGCTCATAGGGATTTTCGGGTTCGGAGACCCTGATATGTTGTTGATAATAGACTTTGGGGATAGGACCAGAGAAGTCAACTCCTCTAATATTTCCCTTGTCATTATCAAACCAAAGGATAGCTCTTCCTCCGTTCAGACAAAATAGAGCTATGCAATGAAGGCCCCCGAGACCTTCGCTCAGGCGGTAGACCCAACAGTCACCAAAGTTACTCCAGCATCCCCAGGAAGGGAAGAATTCAAATTTGTTACAACTCAAGTATGTCCTGTTATTGCATTAGACAAGGCATACGAAGGCTATCATTTGAACCAGCTCATCAAGCCGGTATATACTAATAATAACTTTGTGGATACAGAAGATCCACTCAAAACTCGCCGCTATTATAAAGCTATTTTAGTCGACACCGATTCCATTGAGGTCGAACATTCCATGGATGAGCAGTATCCCAAACATATCGGCTACTCAAAATTCACAATCAAGAGGGTATTAACCCCTTTTAATTGGTTTTTAGATCATCTACACACTCCAGTAGCATTATCAATGCCTCACAGACCACAAACCTACAACTGGTATGACTACAAGTCAGCGTGGTTCAACTTTATATTTGTTCGACCAGGTCATACTTGGTTTGTTAAATACTGTCCAGCCATGGTAGAATCTATCATACCGCGATGGTTCTATGAATGGTGGTTATGTTTCAGAGGAACGAAGGATGTTCTTCCACAACAGTTTATTAATTGCCTCCCTGATTTCATGATCAAGGAAGGTTGTTCTACTCTACCTGAGCACATCCAAATGTGTAAATTTTTTATAAAGAAGAGAATTTCGTATATCATTTCCTGGAATTTCTCTAAAGCAAAACAACACAGGATCAAGCATTTATCCAAGGAGATAAAAATCAAAGGATGGACTCCTAAGCCTGCCACTTCCAAGACCCCTGACAAAGGGAAATCAGCAGCTTCCTCTTCCAGTTCCTCTGCCAGTAAGAAGGCGCTACAGGATAAGTTGAAAAAAGCTCTGGCTGATCTAGAAAGCCAGGAAGGTTCACCCAACACTGAAGAATTACTCCAGTTGATTGTCGAAGCTTCATCTACAGGAAGCAGCGATGACAATGGCGATATGCTAAATCCGCAAGGAATAGCTATGGCCTACTTAGATCCCTATTATGAATAGGAAAATGACCCTTCTAGAGATAGAGGTTCAAAGAACCGGAATTATCTCGGTAAAAGGGCAATTCACTATTCCTGATTGGAATCTAGGACCCATCCTGTCTCTGAAAGATGACAAAACATCATATCAGCTTTTTAGATAAGAAAGGCATCTGCTTTATTAAAAGCAATCAGACAACTTTAATAAAGTGAATCAATTATTTTGCTTTTCAAAAGAAAGCACTCAGAAGTGTCGGCATAATCTCGACCTTCCAGTTGTACACTTAGATGTACTCTCCCTTTAGATTTTCTGCCTATATAAGGCGTTGTAATTATTCAGAGAAGGCATTCAGAAATTTCCAATACTAAGAAATTCTCTCTGCCCAATCTCTCTTGTAACCTCATAATGTTTTTCTAAAAAGTCTTCAATAAATTTGTAAGTTTGTTTATTTTTAGGAGTAAATCCGAACAGGTTGGGTGATGGCCTCAAAGTGCCAATCATTGCTATGGAGGATATCATCCCACACAAGAGCCTTAGGAACAAAGACTGTACTACGATCTTTGTTTACTTCCATTAGGGTGGTGACCCTTTTAGGGCTCGTGAATCTAGCTTTAGGTGGTAGAGTAGTACCCATGAGGCGTTAATATACACGGTATATAATCGCTATTTCTCTGGTGTTCTCCTTACTATTCATGTTCTTTGTTTTAACGTTAAGGGTTAAAACATCCATGATGTTAGGATCATTTATATCAACAGAGAAATTTGGGTAGCAATTAAGGTCTGAGGAATATTCTTCATTATCTGATATATGTTCATGTAAATAAGCACATCATAGTAAACAGGTATGAAACAACGAAAACCAATTATGTTTTCTCTGTTAGTCTCTAGACAACATGTTTCAAATATGAACAATCATATTAAGAATACTGTTAACCTGTCTTCTCAAGCAACTCCGATTGCCACTATTGAAAATGATCTTCAAATCTGGAGTATTCCAGAAGAATCTTTCAATACCATTTATCAAATTGGTAAATTTAGTTTTTTGAAAAAACATAATATCAAGACCTCTGAGTCTACTGTTGCTATTAATAATTCTTTAAAATTATTCAATTGTTCAACAAACTGGATATAAACAGATTTAAAAATCAGTTTAATTATCTGCATGTTGGACTTGTTCAAGTAGCTATTAAGCCTCTTTTCCGACAGGGACATGATATCCCAGTCTGTGCTATCGTAAGAGATGCTCGCCAACTTAATTTTGACGATTCACTCTTAGGTGTAATTCAAAGTAACCTAGCCGACGGCCCGGTATACTTTAATTGCTATCCAAATTTCTCTGTTGATATAAATAATCCTAACATCATGGATGTTTTAACCCTTAACGTTAAAACAAAGAACATGAATAGTAAGGAGAACACCAGAGAAATAGCGATTATATACCGTGTATATTATCGCCTCATGGGTACTACTCTAGCACCTAAAGCTAGATTCACGAGCCCTAAAGGGGTCACCACCCTAATGGAAGCAAACAAAGATCGTAGCACAGTCTTTGTTCCTAAGGCTCTTGTGTGGGATGATATCCTCCATAAAAATGATTGGCACTTTGAGGCCATCACCCAACCTGTTCGGATTTACTCAAAAAAATCTCAGATCGAACGGGTTATTCAACAAGCTGATGGATCTATTGATTTAAAATTCCTCGGGTTAGACTCGTCTCGGCATTCTTCGTTTCGCCGATCTGTCTCCACTCGTGCCTCTACTTCCAAACCCCGGGAGGGCAGTGATGAACATTAGCATGATAATGACAAGGGAAAGATTAGAGGAGTTGACTTCTCTGGTCCTGTCTCCAAAGTCTATTAACAACAACATATCAGGGTCTCCGAACCCGAAAATTCCTATGATCCTGGAAGCCCTACGGCCTCTGAAATGGCTCCTCCCCCTCCAAGGGTTAGAACTGACCCTAGCCTTCTCGTCATCAAATTAGATAATGAAGAATATTCCCCAGACCTTAAAGCCCTAAGAGTCCGATGGAACCATCTAAAGGATACTCTTAAAAGAAATTGGTACACCAGTACCTATTCTAGGGAACAACAAAAGGAGTTAGGATAGCTATGGATAACTGACATGAAACGACTCCGATGCGATATGGAATTCTTCTTCTGGTTAGAAAAAAATGGAAAAATAGAAAACCAAATTGACTCACTAAACGTTATGGTTACCAAGTGGTATACACAACGTAATACAGTTGTAGAGTCTACTACTCCTCCTCTCGAAGGCCCTCCTCCTCTCGAAGGCCTTAATATTCCTTACTCCAATGAAGCCATTAAGGCTTCACCCTTCAAAACTAAATCTGATAGAGGATCCATGACTCCTCAATGCAAAGATCTTGATAGAATAATTGAGCAAACAATTATACTAATCAAGTCCTCCATACTATATCTCAACAAATTGAAGAAACTAAGGGAACTACTCTTCCGGTTCCCCTACCTGTTAAGAGCATTCCTAGCTCTAAACCCCTTTCTAATCCTATCTTCAAGATACCTGAATTTCAAAAGGAAAAGTTTCCTGACCTTAATGATGATTTCAAAATCTCTGAACAGATTTTAGAAAAAATCAATTCTAAACTCACGAAGTTTAAAATCGCCCAGCAAGGAGAATCTAGTTCTCCAAAGAACTCCCTTTCCAAGCTTACTAGCGAAAGATATAGTCTCAAGAAGAACTATTACAAAAAGCCCTCTCCTCCTGATGTTCAATACGAAGAGCATCCTTACCTCTCCACCTGCAATCATGATGGAAGGGGTATTAATGAATGGAATATTGATGGTCTGGCAGAGCACCAGATCTACAATAAGCTCCATGAAATGGCTGTATCCATTACCGCCTATAAAATCAAAGGTTCCTCTGAAAAAGGAGCTGCCACCATGGTTGTCTCGGGTTTTACCAGAATGATTAAACATTGGTAGGACAATTACGTCTCTGAGGAAGAAAAAGACCTCATCTATAATGCTACAACCACTGGACACACAGTGAGAGTTGTAGATGGTCAAGAAACCATTGTAGAGGAAGCACAGGAAGATGCTTGCGCCAACCTCCTCTATCACATAGCTAGACATTTTGTAGGAGAGCCCAAACTCTTCCAAGATAGGAGCCTAGAAATCCTAAATAACCTTTGTTGCAAGAACTTAGCAGACTTTAGATGGTACAAAGATACCTTCCTAGTCAAAGTCCTGATCAGGCCTGACTGCAATAATGATTTCTGGAAAGAAAGATTTATCAGTAGTCTTCCTCCTCTGTTCGCTGACAAAGTTCGAACAACCATTAAGAATAGATTCGATGGTCAAATTCCCTACAATAGGCTTACCTACGGTGACATAGTAAGCTTTATCACCTCCACTGGGATAGACCTTTGTACGGACCTCAAGCTTAAGCAGCAACTTAAGCAGAAAAGTAAGTATGGTCTAGGGACTTTCTGCCATGACTATGGCTTCACTGACATTTCTTCCCATAAGCAAAGAAGAAAGAAACCTTTTAAGACCACTAAAAGATCTTCCCCTACCAAAAGGACTTACAAGAGAGAGTCCTATAAACCCAGCAGAAAGGCCAAACAAAAGTCTTCTAAAACCACCAAAGACACTTGCTGGACTTGTGGCAAATCTGGCCATAGGGCGAAGGATTGCAAATCCAGTAAGAAAAAGAAGATCAATCAACTTGATCTTCCTGATGAAGCTAAAGAAAAATTATTTTCTATAATGGAAAATGATTCTTCCACAACTTCAGATTCCTCTTCTGACGAAGACTATAGCGACGAAGAATATATCAACGCCGCTTATGAGTCTGATAGCTCCCAGTCCAGACAAAATTGTGAGTGCACTGGCACTTTCTGTACTTGCTCCAACAAAGCTATTAATGTCATAATAGGGAAACCCAAAGAAATCCTGTTTGACATTATTGAGCACATTACTAATGATGAGCTACGTAGTAAATATCTTCAGGAGCTCAAACAACTACTTTCTCAAGAAGAAAGCCCCCCTAAAGCCAAACCAATTGTTCAGCCCTTCAACATGCAAAGGGTTATGGCTAAATTCCAAACTTCTTCAGAACCTTCTATTTCTGACCTTAAGGGAGAAATAGCCGGTTTAAAGGTAGAGATTAAAAATCTCAAGATTAGACTTGATCAAGTAGAACTCAACATTCTTACTGATCAAGTCGTTAAATCTGCCTTACCCTCGAAAAAGGCACCTGAGTCTCCCCGATATCTTCCAATCAGTCCTACTGATCACCTTCAAGGACCTGATCTTTTCCCTGGAGAAGACGCTCCATCTTCCTCTGGAAAGGCCATTTCCGCCATTAAAGCTTACAGCGAACATATCGTTGTAAAAATTGTCATTGACAAAGACTTTGTTCTAAACAGAGTCACTATATTCGATACCGGCGCAGACAGTAACTGTATTGTCAAAGGCCTTATCCCTACCAGGTATCTCCATAAGAGTAAATCTCGATTATATTCTGCTACTGGAGAAAAAATGAAAATTAGTTATGAGCTTCCTAAAGCTCATGTCTGTAACAATGGAATTTGCCTTTTTAACGACTTTGTCATTACTGACAATATCACTGAAGATATCATTCTTGGAATACCTTTTGTTAACCAAATTCGCCCCTATTGGAGCGATTAAGATGGTATTCGCTCGAACCTCTTGGATACTGAGCTATTCTTTCCCCTGCTTCGTCCCCTTTCAAAAGAAGATGGACAACACATTAAGGAGGAAACTGTGTTTAAAATAAACCGCTTATCCTATCATCTTTGCTTTGTTAAATAGGAAGTTCAGCTCAAACATATTGAGCAAACTTTAAAAACCCCAGAGATGGTCAACAAAATAACCCTTCTCCAAAAGAAGTTCGAAAACGAGATTTGCTCCGAATTGCCTAATGCATTTTGGGAACGCAAGAAGCATCTCGTTGAACTTCCTTACATTGCTGGCTTCGACGAACAACATATTCCTACGAAGGCCAGACCAATCCAAATGAACCAAGAAATAATGGAAATCTGCAAAACAAAAATAAACCATCTTCTTCAAAAGGGTATCATTAGACCCTCTAACTCTCCTTGGAGTTGCTCTACATTTTATGTAAATAATAGTGCAGAAAAGGAACTAGGAACTCCTATGCTTTTTATTAATTACAAGCCATTAAATGCTGTCGTAAAATGGATTAGACATCCGATTCCTAACAAAAGGGATCTTCTCAAAAGAACCTATAAGGCCAACCTTTACAGCAAATTCGATATGAAGTCAGGATTCTGGCAAATCCAAATTGCTGAAAAGGATAAATATAAGACTGCCTTCAATGTCCCTTTTGGGCACTACGAATGGAACGTCTTACCTTTTGGACTTAAAAATGCTCCATCTGAATTCCAGAATATCATGAATAATATTTTCAATGAATATTCTTATATGTCAATTGTTTACATTGATGATGTGTTAATTTTCTCTGAGAACATTGATTCACATTTCAAACATCTTAATATATTCTTTAAGATTGTAAAATTAAATGGCCTAGTCGTTAGTGCTAAAAAGATGAAGTTGTTTCAAACTTCTATACGTTTTCTAGGTCATGATTTGAATCAGGGTAGCCACAAACCCATTTGTCGAGCCATAGAGTTCTCTTCTAAATTCCCTAATGAAATTACCGATAAAACTCAACTTCAAAGGTTCTTAGGGAGCCTGAATTATGTTGCTGATTTTATCCCTCACATTAGGCAGGTCAGTGAACCTCTTTACAAACGACTTAGGAAGAATCCTGTTCCGTGGAGTTCTGAACAAACCAATGCTGTTATAAAGATTAAATCTTTAGTACAAAACCTTCCCTGTCTAGGTATCCCTAATCCTGAAGCTTTCATGATTGTGGAAAAAGATGCTTCAGATATAGGATATGGTGGTATCCTAAAGCAAAGGGTAGAGAGAAAACTTAAAATAACTTACAAATTTATTGAAGACTTTTTAGAAAAACATTATGAGGTTACAAGAGAGATTGGGCAGAGAGAATTTCTTAGTATTGGAAATTTCTGAATGCCTTCAATGAATAATTACAACGCTTTATATAGGCAGAAAATCTAAAGGGAGAGTACATCTAAGTGTACAAGTGGAAGGTCGAGATTATGCCGACACTTCTGAGTGCTTTCTTTTGAAAAGCAAAATAATTGATTTACTTTATTAAAGCTGTCTGATTGCTTTTAATAAAGCAGATGCCTTTCTTATCTGAAAAACTGATATGATGTTTTGTCATCTTTCAGAGACAGGATGGGTCCTAGATTCCAATCAGGAATAGTGAATTGCCCTTTTACCGAGATAATTCCAGTTCTTTGAACCTCTATCTCTAGAAGGGTCATTTTCCTATTCATAATAGGGATCTAAGTAGGCCATAGCTATTCCTTGCGAATTTAGCATATCTACATTGTCATCGCTGCTTCCTGTAGATGAAGCTTCGGCAATCAACTGGAGTAATTCTTCAGTGTTGGGTGAACCTTCCTGGCTTTCTAGATCAGCCAGAGCCTTTTTCAACTTATCCTTTAGAGCCTTCTTACTGGCAGAGGAACTGGAAGAGGAAGCTGCTCATTTCCCTATGTCAGGGGTCTTGGAAGTGGCAGGCTTAGGAGTCCATCCTTTGATTTTTATCTCCTTGGATAAATGCTTGAACCTGTGTTGTTCTGCTTTAGAGAAATTCCAGGAAATGATATACGAAATTCTCTTCTTTATAAAAAATTTACATATTTGGATGTGCTCAGGTAGAGTAGAACAACCTTCCTTGATCATGAAATCAGGGAGGCGATTAATAAACTGCTGTGGAAGAACATCCTTCGTTCCTCCGAAACATAACCACCATTCGTAGAACCATCGCGTTGTGATAGATTCTACCATGGCTGGACAGTATTTAACAAACCAAGTATGACCTGGTCGAACAAATATAAAGTTGAACCACGCTGACTTGTAGTCATACCAGTTGTAGGTTTGTGGTCTGTGAGGCATTGATAATGCTACTGGAGTATGTAGATGATCTACAAACCAATTAAAAGGGGTTAATACCCTATTGATAGTGAATTTTGAGTAGCCGATATGTTCGGGATACCGCTCATCCATGGAATGTTTGACCTCAATGGAATCGGTGTCGACTAAAATAGCTTCATAATAGTGGCGAGTTTTGAGTGGATCTTCTGTATCCACAAAGTTATTATTAGTATATACCGGATTGATGAGTTGGTTCAAATGATAGCCTTCGTATGCCTTGTCTAATGCAATAACAGGACATACTTGAGTTGTAACAAATTTAAATTCTTCCCTTCCTGGGGATGCTGGAGTAACTTTGGCGACTGCTGGGTCTACCGCCTGAGCAAAGGTCTCAGGGGCCTTCATTGCATAGCTCTGTTTTGTCTGAAAAGAGGAAGAGCTATCCGTTGGTCCTTTATTTAAAAGTAAATTTGTCTTCAAGTCTACCAACTTTGTAGGTAATGTTGGAGGTAGTTTGGGGAACTGAACTTCTGTTAATGCAGAAAACTTGTTGTGGATTGGAGGTTGAATCTCTGTTTTGAGAACCGGTCTTTGAGGAACTGAGGGCCGTAATGGATTTGCTGAAGCTGAGGGAGAGTCGAATGGTCTTGCCATTCTAGACTGTTCTTCTTTGAGGTTTTTCCCCAGATTCACTGGTCTCATGGCCCTGTAAAAATTCTCTTGTTAGAAAATCGGGAAGGGAGTTATGTTCTCCTTTGATAAATTCAATTTGGAAATCGAAGCTAGATAGGAGAGCTTGCCATCTAGCAAATATTTGTTTTGAAACGAGATTTTTAACATCTTTTTGTAAAATCTCTTTAGCTGATTTGCAATCAATACGAAGAAGAAATTCCTTATTAATAAGGTCATCTTGAAATTTTGTGATACATAGCACTATAGATAAAACTTCTTTTTTAACAGTGCTATAATTTTTTTGAGCGGCATTCCATATGCCAGAGGTAAAACGAACTAGTTGTTCGGAAGAGGCAACTTCTACCCTTTGCTTTAGGATACCACCATATCCTATGTCTGAAGCATCTGTTTCCACAATCATGAAAGCTTCAGGATTAGGGATACCTAGACAGGGAAGGTTTTGTACTAAAGATTTAATCTTTATAACAACATTGGTTTGTTCAGAACTCCACGGAACATGATTCTTCCTAAGTCGTTTGTAAAGAGGTTCACAGACCTGCCTAATGTGAGGGATAAAATCAGCAACATAATTCAGGCTCCCTAAGAACCTTTGAAGTTGAGTTTTATCGGTAATTTCATTAGGGAATTTAGAAGAGAACTCTATGGCTCGACAAATGGGTTTGTGGCTACCCTGATGCAAATCATGACCTAGAAAATGAATAGAAGTTTGAAACAACTTCATCTTTTTAGCACTAACGACTAGGCCATTTAATTTTACAATCTTAAAGAATGTATTAAGATGTTTGAAATGTGAATCAATGTTCTTAGAGAAAATTAACACATCATCAATGTAAACAATTGACATATAAGAATATTCATTGAAAATATTATTCATGATATTCTGGAATTCAGATGGAGCATTTTTAAGTCCAAAAGGTAAGACGTTCCATTCGTAGTGCCCAAAAGGGACATTGAAGGCATTCTTATATTTATCCTTTTCAACAATTTGGATTTGCCAGAATCCTGACTTCATATCGAATTTGCTGTTAAGGAAGGTTGGCCTTATAGGTTCTTTTGAGAAGATCCCTTTTGTTAGGAATCGGGTGTCTAATCCATTTTAGGACAGCATTCAATGGCTTGTAATTAATAACAAGCCTAGGAGTTCCTCGTTCCTTTTCTGCACTATTATTTACATAAAATGCAGAGCAACTCCAAGGAGAGTTAGAGGGTCTAATGATACCCTTTTGAAGAAGATGGTTTATTTTTGTTTTGCAAATTTCCATTATTTCTTGGTTCATTTGGATTGGTCTGGCCTTCGTAGGAATATGTTGTTCGTCAAAGCCAGCAATGTAAGGAAGTTCAACGAGATGCTTCTTGCGTTCCCAAAATGCATTAGGCAATTCGGAGCAAATCTCATTTTCGAACTTCGTTTGGAGAAGGATTATTTTGTTGACCATCTCCAGGGTTTTTAAAGTGTGCTCAATATGTTTGAGCTGAACTTCCTGTTTAAGAAAGCAAAGATGAGAGGATAAGCGGTTTATTTTAAACACAGTTTCCTCCTTAATGCGTTGTCCATCTTCTTTTGAAAGGGGACGAAGCAGGGGAAAGAATAGCTCAGTATCCAAGAGGTTTGAGCGAATGCCATCGTAATCGCTCCAATAAGGGCGAATTTGGTTAACGAAAGGTATTCCAAGAATGATATCTTCAGTGATATCGTCAGTAATGACAAAGTCGTTAGCAAGGCAAATGCCATTGTTACAGACATGAGGTTTAGGAAGCTCATAACTAATTTTCATTTTTTCTCCAGTAGCAGAATATAATCGAGATTTACTCTTCTGGAGATACCTGTTAGGGATAAGGCCTTTGACAATACAGTTACTGTCTGCGCCGATATCGAATAAACCGACTCTGTTTAGAACAAAGTCTTTTTCAATGACAATTTTTACAACGATATGTTCGCTGTAAGCTTTAATGGCGGAAATGGCCTTTCCAGAGGAAGATGGAGCGTCTTCTCCAGGGAAAAGATCAGGTCCTTGAAGGTGATCAGTAGGACTGATTGGAAGATATCAGGGAGACTCAGGTGCCTTTTCCGAGGGTAAGGCAGATTTAACGACTTGGTCAGTAAGAATGTTGAGTTCTACTTGATCAAGTCTAATCTTGAGATTTTTAATCTCTCCCTTTAAACCGGCTATTTCTCCCTTAAGGTCAGAAATAGAAGGTTCTGAAGAAGTTTGGAATTTAGCCATAACCCTTTGCATGTTGAAGGGCTAAACAATTGGTTTGGCTTTAGGGGGGCTTTCTTCTTGAGAAAGCATTCGTTTGAGCTCCTGAAGATATTTACTACGTAGCTCATCATCAGTAATGCGCTCAATAATGTCAAACAGGATTTCTTTGGGTTTCCCTGTTATGACATTAATAGCTTTGTTGGAGCAAGTACAGAAAGTGCCAGTGCACTCACAATCTTCTCCGGACTGGGAGCTATCAGACTCATAAGCGGCGTTGATATACTCTTCGTCGCTATAGTCTTCGTCAGAAGAGGAATCTGAAGTTGTGGAAGAATCATTTTCCATTATAGAAAATAATTTTTCTTTGGCTTCATCAGGAAGATCAAGTTGATTGATCTTTTTTTTCTTACTGGATTTGCAATCCTTCGCCCTATGGCCAGATTTGCCACAAGTCCAGCAAGTGTCTTTGGTGGTTTTAGAAGACTTTCGTTTGGCCTTTCTGCTGGGTTTATAGGACTCTCTCTTGTAAGTCCTTTTGGTAGGGGAAGATCTTTTAGTGGTCTTAAAAGGTTTCTTTCTTCTTTGCTTATGGGAAGAAATGTCAGTGAAGCCATAGTCATGGCAGAAAGTTCCTAGACCATACTTACTTTTCTGCTTAAGTTGTTGCTTAAGCTTGAGGTCCGTACAAAGGTCTGTCCCAGTGGAGGTGATAAAGCTTACTATGTCATCGTAGGTAAGCCTATTGTAGGGAATTTGACCATCGAATCTATTCTTAATGGTTGTTCGAACTTTGTCAGCGAACAGAGGAGGAAGACCACTGATAAATCTTTCTTTCCAGAAATCATTATTGCAGTCAGGCCTGATCAGGACTTTAACCAGGAAGGTATCTTTGTACCATCTAAAGTATGATATGTTCTTGGAATATAGGTTATTTAGGATTTCTAGGCTTCTATCTTGGAAGAGTTTGGGCTCTCCTACAAAATGTCTAGCTATGTGATAGAGGAGGGTGGCGCAAGCATCTTCCTGTGCTTCCTCTACAATTATTTCTTGACCATCTACAACTCTCACTGTGTGTCCAGTGGTTGTAGCATTATAGATGAGGTCTTTTTCTTCCTCAGAGACGTAATTGTCCCACCAATGTTTAATCATTCCGGTAAAACCCGAGACAACCATGGTGGCAGCTCCTTTGTCAGAGGAACCTTTGATTTTGTAGGCGGTAATGGATACAACCATTTCATGGAGCTTATTGTAGATCTGGTGCTCTGCCAGACCATCAATATTCCATTCATTAATACCCCTTCCATCATGATTGCAGGTGGAGAGTTAAGGATGCTCTTCGTATTGAACATCGGGAGGAGAGGGCTTTTTGTAATAGTTCTTCTTGAGACTATATCTTTCGTTGGTAAGCTTGGAAAGGGAGTTCTTCGGAGAACTAGATTCTCCTTGCTGGGCGATTTTAAACTTCGTGAGTTTAGAATTGATTTTTTCTAAAATCTGTTCAGAGATTTTGAAATCATCATTAAGGTCAGAAAACTTTTCCTTTTGAAATTCAGGTATCTTGAAGATAGGATTAAAAAGGGGTTTAGAGCTAGGAATGCTCTTAACAGGTAGGGGAACCGGAAGAGTAGTTCCCTTAGTTTCTTCAATTTGGTGAGATATGGTATGGAGGACTTGATTAGTATAATTGTTTTGCTCAATTATTCTATCAAGATCTTTGCATTGAGGAGTCATGGATCCTCTATCAGATTTAGTTTTGAAGGGTGAAGCCTTAATGACTTCATTGGAGTAAGGAATATTAAGGCCTTCGAGAGGAGGAGTAATAGACTCTACAACTGTATTACGTTGTGTATACCACTTGGTAACCATAACGTTTAGTGAGTCAATTTGGTTTTCTATTTTTCCAGTTTTTTCTAACCAGAAGAAGAATTCCATATTACATCGGAGTCATTTCATGTCAGCTATCCATAACTTTCCTAACTCCTTTTGTTGTTCCCTAGAATAGGTACTGGTGTACCAATTTCTTTGAAGAGTATCCTTTGGATGGTTCCATTGGACTCTTAGGGCTTTAAGGTCTGGGGAATATTCTTTATTATCTGATTTGATGACGAGAAGGCTAGGGTCAGTTCTAACCCTTGGAGGAGGAGGAGCCATTTCAGAGGCCGTAGGGCTTCCAGACTCATAGGGATTTTCGGGTTCGGAGACCCTGATATGTTGTTGATAATAGAATTTGGGGACAGGACCAGAGAATTCAACTCCTCTAATGTTTCCCTTGTCATTATAATGCTCATGTTCATCACTGCCCTCCCGTGGTTTGGAAGTAGAGGCACGAGTGGAGACAGATCGGCGAAATGAAGAATGCCGAGACGAGTCTAACCCGAGGAATTTTAAATCAATAGATCCATCAGGATGTTGAATAACCCGTTCGATCTGAGATTTTTCGGAGTAAATCCGAACAGGTTGGGTGATGGCCTCAAAGTGCCAATCATTGCTATGGAGGATATCATCCCACACAAGAGCCTTTGGAACAAAGACTGTGCTACGATCTTTGTTTGCTTCCATTAGGGTGGTGACACCTTTAGGGCTCGTGAATCTAGCTTTAGGTGATAGAGTAGTACCCATGAGGCGATAATATACACGGTATATAATCACTATTTCTCTGGTGTTCTCCTTACTATTCATGTTTTTTGTTTTAACATTCAATGTTAAAACATCCATGATGTTAGGATCATTTATATCGACAGAGAAATTGGGGTAACAATTAAAGTATACCGGTCCGTCGGCGAGGTTACTTTGAATTACACCTAAGAGTAAATCGTCAAAATTAAGTAGGCGAGCATCTCTTAGGATAGCACAGACTGGGATATCAAGTCCCTGTCAGAAAAGAGGCTTAATAGCTACTTGAACAAGTCCAACATGCAGATAATTAAACTGATTTTTAAATCTATTTATATCCAGTTCGTTGAACAATTGAATAATTTCTAAAGAATTATTAATAGCAACAGTAGACTCAGAGGTCTTGATATTATGTTTTTTCAAAAAACTAAATTTACCAATTTGATAAATGGTATTGAAAGATTCTTCTGGAATACTCCAGTTTTGAAGATCATTTTCAATAGTGGCAATCGGAGTTGCCTGAGAAGACAGGTTAACAGTATTCTTAATATGATTGTTCATATTTGAAACATGTTGTCTAGAGACTAACAGAGAAAACATATATGTTCATGTAAATAAGCACATCACAGTAAACAGGTATGAAACAACGAAAACCAATTATGTGAAAATATCTATGGCTTGTGGGATCTAACAAGTTTTAATGGCTTTATACTATAGACTGCTAAGTATTATCTTAGTGACGGGACCACCAACAAGGTCTAACACGCTTCTCCTGAGCTTACGACCTACTTTCAGGCTGACCAACGCCCTAACCGGAGATTAATCGGTTCCTTCAAACACTTATGCAATAAACAGATACCCCATACTTAGATTATAACCCCATTACAAGACAAGATATAGTAACATAATTAAAGATTAAGTTTATTCATACCCTAGAAAAAGGATCGTGAACTTTATAGCGCAATTTAAAACAATATTATAAGAATTAAAGAGAAAACTTAAACAAACTTACAAATTTATTGAAGACTTTTTAGAAAAACATTATGAGGTTACAAGAGAGATTGGGCAGAGAGAATTTCTTAGTATTGGAAATTTCTTAATGCCTTCTCTGAATAATTACAACGCCTTATATAGGCAGAAAATCTAAAGGGAGAGTACATCTAAGTGTACAAGTGGAAGGTCGAGATTATGCCGACACTTCTGAGTGCTTTCTTTTGAAAAGCAAAATAATTGATTTACTTTATTAAAGTTGTCTGATTGCTTTTAATAAAGAAGATGCGTTTATTATCTGAAAAGCTGATATGATGTTTTGTCATCTTTCAGAGACAGGATGGGTCCTAGATTCTAATCAGGAATAGTGAATTGCCCTTTTACCGAGATAATTCCGGTTCTTTGAACCTCTATCTCTAGAAGGGCCATTTTTCTATTCATAATAGGGATCTAAGTAGGCCATAGCTATTCCTTGCGGATTTAGCATATCGCCATTGTCATCGCTGCTTCCTGTAGATGAAGCTTCGGCAATCAACTGGAGTAATTCTTCAGTGTTGGGTGAACCTTCCTGGCTTTCTAGATCATCCAGAGCCTTTTTCAACTTATCCTTTAGCGACTTCTTACTGGCAGAGGAACTGGAAGAGGAAGCTGCTGATTTTCCTTTGTCAGGGGTCTTGGAAGTGGCAGGCTTAGGAGTCCATCCTTTGATTTTTATCTCCTTGGATAAATGCTTGATCCTGTGCTGTTTTTCTTTAGATAAATTCCAGGAAATGATATACGAAATTCTCTTCTTTATAAAAAATTTACACATTTGGATGTGCTCAGGTAGAGTAGAACAACCTTCCTTGATCATGAAATCAGGGAGGCGATTAATAAACTGCTGTGGAAGAACATCCTTCGTTCTTCCAAAACATAACCACCATTCGTAGAACCATCGCGGTATGATAGATTCTACCATGGCTGGACAGTATTTAACAAACCAAGTATGACCTGGTCGAACAAATATAAAGTTGAACCACGCTGACTTGTAGTCATACCAGTTGTAGGTTTGTGGTCTGTGAGGCATTGATAATGCTACTGGAGTGTGTAGATGATCTACAAACCAATAAAAAGGGTTAATACCCTCTTGATTGTGAATTTTGAGTAGCCGATATGTTCGGGATACCGCTCATCCATAGAATGTTCGACCTCAATGGAATCGGTGTCGACTAAAATAGCTTCATAATAGCGGCGAGTTTTAAGTGGATCTTCTGTATCCACAAAGTTATTATTAGTATATACCGGCTTGATGATCTGGTTCAAATGATAGCCTTCGTATGCCTTGTCTAATGCAATAACAGGACATACTTGAGTTGTAACAAATTTGAATTCTTTCCTTCCTGGGGATGCTGGAGTAACTTTGGCGACTGTTGGGTCTACCGCCTGAGCGAAGGTCTCGAGGGCCTTTATTGCATAGCTCTGTTTTGTCTGAACGGAGGAAGAGCTATTCGTTGGTCCTTTATTTAAAGGTAAATTTGTCTTCAGGTCTACCAACTTTGTAGGTGTTGATGGAGGTAGTTTGGGGAACTGAACTTCTGTTAATGCAGAAAACTTGTTGTGGATTGGAGGTTGAATCTCTGTTTTGAGAACCGGCCTTTGAGGAACTGAGGGCCGTAATGGATTTGCTGAAGCCGAGGGAGAGTCGAATGGTCTTGCCATTCTAGACTGTTCTTCTTTGGGTTTTTTCCCCAGATTCACTGGTCTCATGGCCCTGTAAAAATTCTATTGTTAGAAAATCGGGAAGGGAGTTATGTTCTCCTTTGATAAATTCAATTTGGAAATCGAAGCTAGATAGGAGAGCTTGCCATCTAGAAAATATCTATTTTGAAACGAGATTTTTAACATCTTTTTGTAAAATCCCTTTAGCTGATTTGCAATCAACACGAAGAAGAAATTCCTTATTAATAAGGTCATCTTGAAATTTTGTGATACATAGCACTATAGATAAAACTTCGTTTTTAACAGTGCTATAGTGTTTTTGAGCGGCATTCCATATGCTAGAGGTAAAACGAACTAGTTGTTCGGGAGAGGCAACTTCTACCCTTTGCTTTAGGATACCACCATATCCTATGTCTGAAGCATCTGTTTCCACAATTATGAAAGCTTCAGGATTAGGGATACCTAGACAGGGAAGGTTTTGTACTAAAGATTTAATCTTTATAACAACATTGGTTTGTTCAGAACTCCACGGAACAGGATTTTTCCTAAGTTGTTTGTAAAGAGGTTCACAGACCTGCCTAATGTGAGGGATAAAATCAGCAACATAATTCAGGCTCCCTAAGAACCTTTGAAGTTGAGTTTTATCGGTAATTTCATTAGGGAATTTAGAAGAGAACTCTATGGCTCAACAAATGGGTTTGTGGCTACCCTGATGCAAATCATGACCTAGAAAACGAATAGAAGTTTGAAACAACTTCATCTTTTTAGCACTAACGACTAGGCCATTTAATTTTACAATCTTAAAAAATGTATTAAGATGTTTGAAATGTCAATCAATGTTCTCAGAGAAAATTAACACATCATCAATGTAAACAATTGACATATAGGAATATTCATTGAAAATATTATTCATGATATTCTGGAATTCAGATGGAGCATTTTTAAGTCCAAAAGGTAAGACGTTCCATTCGTAGTGCCCAAAAGGGACATTGAAGGCAGTCTTATATTTATCCTTTTCAGCAATTTGGATTTTCCAGAATCCTGACTTCATATCGAATTTGCTGTAAAGGTTGGCCTTATAGGTTCTTTTGAGAAGATCCCTTTTGTTAGGAATCGGATGTCTAATCCATTTTAGGACAGCGTTCAATGGCTTGTAATTAATAACAAGCATAGGAGTTCCTCGTTCCTTTTCTGCACTATTATTTACATAAAATGCATAGCAACTCCAAGTAGAGTTAGAGGGTCTAATGATACACTTTTGAAGAAGATGGTTTATTTCTATTTTGCAGATTTCCATTATTTCTTGGTTCATTTGGATTGGTCTGGCCTTCGTAGGAATATGTTGTTCGTCGAAGCCAGCAATGTAAGGAAGTTCAACGAGATGCTTCTTGCGTTCCCAAAATGCATTAGGCAATTCGGAGCAAATCTCGTTTTCGAACTTCTTTTGGAGAAGGGTTATTTTGTTGACCATCTCCGGGGTTTTTAAAGTTTGCTCAATATGTTTGAGCTGAACTTCCTGTTTAAGAAAGCAAAGATGAGAGGATAAGCGGTTTATTTTAAACACAATTTCCTCCTTAATGCGTTGTCCATCTTCTTTTGAAAGGGGATGAAGCAGGGGAAAGAATAGCTCAGTATCAAAGAGGTTCGAGCGAATACCATCGTAATCGCTCCAATAGGGGCAAATTTGGTTAACGAAAGGTATTCCAAGAATGATATCTTCAGTGATATCGTCAGTAATGACAAAGTCGTTAACAAGGCAAATGCCATTGTTACAGACATGAGCTTTAGGAAGCTCATAACTAATTTTCATTTTTTCTCCAGTAGCAGAATATAATCGAGATTTACTCTTCTGGAGATACCTGGTAGGGCTAAGGCCTTTGACAATACAGTTACTGTCTGCGCCGGTATCGAATAAAGCGACTCTGTTTAGAACAAAGTCTTTGTCAATGACAATTTTTACAACGATATGTTCGCTGTAAGCTTTAATGGCGGAAATGGCCTTTCCAGAGGAAGATGGAGCGTCTTCTCCAGGGAAAAGATCAGGTCCTTGAAGGTGATCAGTAGGACTGATCGGAAGATATCAGAGAGACTCAGGTGCCTTTTCCGAGGGTAAGGCAGATTTAACGACTTGGTTAGTAAGAATGTTGAGTTCTACTTGATCAAGTCTAATCTTGAGATTTTTAATCTCTCCCTTTAAACCGACTATTTCTCCCTTAAGGTCAGAAATAGAAGGTTCTGAAGAAGTTTGGAATTTAGCCATAACCCTTTGCATGTTGAAGCGCTGAATAATTGGTTTGGCTTTAGGGGGGCTTTCTTCTTGAGAAAGCAGTCGTTTGAGTTCCTGAAGATATTTACTACGTAGCTCATCATCAGTAATGTGCTTAATAATGTCAAACAGGATTTCTTTGGGTTTCCCTGTTATGACATTAATATCTTTGTTGGAGCAAGTCCCAAAAGTGCCAGTGCACTCACAATCTTGTCCGGACTGGGAGCTATCAGACTCATAAGCGGCGTTGATATATTCTTCGTCGCTATAGTCTTCATCAGAAGAGGAATCTGAAGTTGTGGAAGAATCATTTTCCATTATAGAAAATAATTTTTCTTTAGCTTCATCAGGAAGATCAAGTTGATTGATCTTCTTTTTCTTACTGGATTTGCAATCCTTCGCCCTATGGCCAGATTTGCCACAAGTCCAGCAAGTGTCTTTGGTGGTTTTATAAGACTTTCGTTTGGCCTTTCTGCTCGGTTTATAGGACTCTCTCTTGTAAGTCCTTTTGGTAGGGGAAGATTTTTTAGTGGTCTTAAAAGGTTTCTTTCTTCTTTGCTTATGGGAAAAAATGTCAGTGAAGCCATAGTCATGGCAGAAAGTTCCTAGACCATACTTACTTTTCTGCTTAAGTTGTTGCTTAAGCTTGAGGTCCGTACAAAGGTCTATCCCAGTGGAGGTGATAAAGCTTACTATGTCACCGTAGGTAAGCCTATTGTAGGGAATTTGACCATCGAATCTATTCTTAATGGTTGTTCGAACTTTGTCAGTGAACAGAGGAGGAAGACCACTGATAAATCTTTCTTTCCAGAAATCATTATTGCAGTCAGGCCTGATCAGGACTTTGACCAGGAAGGTATCTTTGTACCATCTAAAGTCTGCTAAGTTCTTGCAACGAAGGTTATTTAGGATTTCTAGGCTCCTATCTTGGAAGAGTTTGGGCTCTCCTACAAAATGTCTAGCTATGTGATAGAGGAGGGTGGCGCAAGCATCTTCCTGTGCTTCCTCTACAATGGGTTCTTGACCATCTACAACTCTCACTGTGTGTCCAGTGGTTGTAGCATTATAGATGAGGTCTTTTTCTTCCTCAGAGACGTAATTATCCCACCAATGTTAATCATTCCGGTAAAACCCGAGACAACCATGGTGGCAGCTCCTTTGTCAGAGGAACCTTTGATTTTGTAGGCGGTAATGGATACAGCCATTTCATGGAGCTTATTGTAGATCTGGTGCTCTGCCATACCATCAATATTCCATTCATTAATACCCCTTCTATCATGATTGCAGGTGGAGAGGTAAGGATGCTCTTCGTATTGAACATCGGGAGGAGAGGGCTTTTCGTAATAGTTCTTCTTGAGACTATATCTTTCGCTGGTAAGCTTGGAAAAGGAGTTCTTTGGAGAACTAGATTCTCCTTGCTGGGCGATTTTAAACTTCGTGAGTTTAGAATTGATTTTTTCTAAAATCTGTTCAGAGATTTTGAAATCATCATTAAGGTTAGGAAACTTTTCCTTTTGAAATTCAGGTATCTTGAAGATAGGATTAGAAAGGGGTTTAGAGCTAGGAATGCTCTTAACAGGTAGGGGAACCGGAAGAGTAGTTCCCTTAGTTTCTTCAATTTGTTGAGATATGGTATGGAGGACTTGATTAGTATAATTGTTTTGCTCAATTATTCTATCAAGATATTTGCATTGAGGAGTCATGGATCCTCTATCAGATTTAGTTTTGAAGGGTGAAGCCTTAATGACTTCATTGGAGTAAGGAATATTAAGTCCTTCGAGAGGAGGAGTAATAGACTCTACAACTGTATTACGTTGTGTATACCACTTGGTAACCATAACGTTTAGTGAGTCAATTTGGTTTTCTACTTTTCCGTTTTTCTAACCAGAAGAAGAATTCCATAGTGCATCGGAGTCGTTTCATGTCAGCTATCCATAGCTGTCCTAACTCTTTTTGTTGTTCCCTAGAATAGGTACTGGTGTACCAATTTCTTTTAAGAGTATCCTTTAGATGGTTCCATCGGACTCTTAGGGCTTTAAGGTCTGGGGAATATTCTTCATTATCTGATTTGATGACGAGAAGGCTAGGGTCAGTTCTAACCCTTGGAGGAGGAGGAGCCATTTCAGAGGCCGTAGGGCTTCCAGACTCATAGGGATTTTCGGGTTCGGAGACCCTGATATGTTGTTGATAATAGAATTTGGGGACAGGACCAGAGAATTCAACGCCTCTAATGTTTCCCTTGTCATTATAATGCTCATGTTCATCACTGCCCTCCCGGGGTTTGGAAGTAGAGGCACGAGTGGAGATAGATCGGCGAAATGAAGAATGTCGAGACGAGTCTAACCCGAGGAATTTTAAATCAATAGATCCATCAGGGTGTTGAATAACCCGTTCGATCTGAGATTTTTCGGAGTAAATCCGAACAGGTTGGGTGATGGCCTCAAAGTGCCAATCATTGCTATGGAGGATATCATCCCACACAAGAGCCTTTGGAACAAAGACTGTGCTACGATCTTTGTTTGCTTCCATTAGGGTGGTGACACCTTTAGGGATCGTGAATCTAGCTTTAGGTGATAGAGTAGTACCCATGAGGCGATAATATACACGGTATATAATCGCTATTTCTCTGGTGTTCTCCTTATTATTCATGTTCTTTGTTTTAACATTAAGGGTTAAAACATCCATGATGTTAGGATAATTTATATCAACAGAGAAATTTGGGTAGCAATTAAAGTATACCGGGCCGTCGGCTAGGTTACTTTGAATTACACCTAAGAGTGAATCGTCAAAATTAAGTTGGCGAGCATCTCTTAGGATAGCACAGACTGGGATATCAAGTCCCTGTTAGAAAAGAGGCTTAATAGCTACTTGAACAAGTCCAACATGCAGATAATTAAACTGATTTTTAAATCTGTTTATATCCAGTTCGTTGAACAATTGAATAATTTCTAAAGAATTATTAATAGCAACAGTAGACTCAGAGGTCTTGATATTATGTTCTTTCAAAAAACTAAATTTACCAATTTGATAAATGGTATTGAAAGATTCTTCTGGAATACTCCAGTTTTGAAGATCATTTTCAATAGTGGCAATGGGAGTTGCCTGAGAAGACAGGTTAACAGTATTCTTAATATGATTGTTCATATTTGAAACATGTTTTCTAGAGACTAACAGAGAAAACATATATGTTCATGTAAATAAGCACATCACAGTAAACAGGTATGAAACAAAGAAAACCAATTATGTGAAAATATCTATGGCTTGTGGGATCTAACAAGTTTTAATGGCTTTATACTATAGACTGCTAAGTGTTATCTTAGTGACGGGACCACCAACAAGGTCTAACACGCTTCTCCTGAGCTTACGACCTACTTTCAGGCTAACCAACGCCCTAACCGAAGATTAATCGGTTCCTTCAAACACTTATGCATTAAAAAGATACCCCATACTTGGATTATAACCCCATTACAAGACAAGATATAGTAACATAATCTCCGGTTAGGGCGTTAAAGGTATTCCAAGAATGATATCTTCAGTGATATCGTCAGTAATGACAAAGTCGTTAACAAGGCAAATGCCATTGTTACAGACATGAGCTTTAGAAAGCTCATAACTAATTTTCATTTTTTCTCCAGTAGCAGAATATAATCGAGATTTACTCTTCTGGAGATACCTGGTAGGGATAAGGACTTTGACAATACAGTTACTGTCTGCGTCGGTATCGAATAAAGCGACTCTGTTTAGAACAAAGTCAAGAAAAAGGATTGTGAACGTTATAACGGAAACTTAAAACAATATTATACGAATTAAAGAAAAAACTTAAGCAAACTTACAAATTTATTGAAGACTTTTTAGAAAAACATTATAAGGTTACAAGAGAGATTGGGCAGAGAGAATTTCTTAGTATTGGAAATTTTTGAATGCCTTCTCTGAACAATTACAACGCCTTATATAGGCAGAAAATCTAAAGGGAGAGTACATCTAAGTGTACAAGTGGAAGGTCGAGATTATGCCGACACTTCTGAGTGCTTTCTTTTGAAAAGCAAAATAATTGATTTACTTTATTAAAGCTGTCTGATTGCTTTTAATAAAGCAGATGCCTTCCTTGTCTGAAAAGCTGATATGATGTTTTGTCATCTTTCAGAGACAGGATAGGTCCTAGATTCCAATCAGGAATAGTGAATTGCCCTTTTACCGAGATAATTCCGGTTCTTTGAACCTCTATCTCTAGAAGGGTCATTTTCCTATTCATAATAGGGATCTAAGTAGGCCATAGCTATTCCTTGCGAATTTAGCATATCTACATTGTCATCGCTGCTTCCTGTAGATGAAGCTTCGGCAATCAACTGGAGTAATTCTTCAGTGTTGGGTTTACCTTCCTGGCTTTCTAGATCAGCCAGAGCCTTTTTTAACTTATCCTTTAGCGCCTTCTTACTGGCAGAGGAACTGGAAGAGGAAGCTGCTGATTTCCCTTTGTCAGGGGTCTCGAAAGTGGCAGGCTTAGGAGTCCATCCTTTGATTTTTATCTCCTTGGATAAATGCTTGATCCTGTACTGTTCTGCTTTAGAGAAATTCCAAGAAATGATATACGAAATTCTCTTCTTTATACAAAATTTACACATTTGGATGTGCTCAGGTAGAGTAGAACAACCTTCCTTGATCATGAAATTAGGGAGGCGATTAATAAACTGCTGTGGAAGAACATCCTTCGTTCCTCCGAAACATAACCACCATTCGTAGAACGATCGCGTTATGATAGATTCTACCATGGCTGGACAGTATTTAACAAACCAAGTATGACCTGGTCGAACAAATATAAAGTTGAACCACGCTGACTTGTAGTCATACCAGTTGTAGGTTTGTGGTCTGTGAGGCATTGATAATGCTATTGGAGTGTGTAGATGATCTACAAACCAATTAAAAGAGGTTAATACCCTCTTGATTGTGAATTTTTAGTAGCCGATATGTTCGGGATACCGCTCATCCATGGAATGTTTGACCTCAATGGAATCGGTGTCGACTAAAATAGCTTCATAATAGCGGCGAGTTTTGAGTGGATCTTCTGTATCCACAAAGTTATTATTAGTATATACCGGCTTGATGAGCTGGTTTAAATGATAGCCTTCGTATGCCTTGTCTAATGCAATAACAGGACATACTTGAGTTGTAACAAATTTGAATTCTTCCCTTCCTGGGGATGCTGGAGTAACTTTGGCGACTGTTGGGTCTACCGCCTGAGCGAAGGTCTCGGGGGCCTTCATTGCATAGCTCTGTTTTGTCTGAACGGAGGAAGAGCTATCCGTTGGTCCTTTATTTAAAAGTAAATTTGTCTTCAGGTCTACCAACTTTGTAGGTGTTGATGGAGGTAGTTTGGGGAACTGAACTTCTGTTAATACAGAAAACTTGTTGTGGATTGGAGATTGAATCTCTGTTTTGAGAACCAGCCTTTGAGGAACTGAGGGCTGTAATGGATTTGTTGAAGCTGAGGGAGAGTCGAATGGTATTGCCATTCCAGACTGTTCTTCTTTGGGGTTTTTCCCCAGATTCACTGGTCTCATGGCCCTGTAAAAATTCTCTTGTTAGAAAATCGGGAAGGGAGTTATGTTCTCCTTTGATAAATTCAATTTGGAAATCGAAGCTAGATAGGAGAGCTTGCCATCTAGCAAATATCTGTTTTGAAACGAGATTTTTAACATCTTTTTGTAAAATCTCTTTAGCTGATTTGCAATCAACACGAAGAACAAATTCCTTATTAATAAGGTCATCTTGAAATTTTGTGATACATAGCACTATAGATAAAACTTCTTTTTTAACAGTGCTATAGTTTTTTTGAGCAGCATTCCATATGCCAGAGGTAAAACGAACTAGTTGTTCAGGAGAGGCAACTTCTACCCTTTGCTTTAGGATACCACCATATCCTATGTCTGAAGCATCTGTTTCCACAATCATGAAAGCTTCAGGATTAGGGATACCTAGAAAGGGAAGGTTTTGTACTAAAGATTTAATCTTTATAACAGCATTGGTTTGTTCAGAACTCCACGGAACAGGATTCTTCCTAAGTTGTTTGTAAAGAGGTTCATAGACCTGCCTAATGTGAGGGATAAAATCAGCAACATAATTCAGGCTCCCTAAGAACCTTTGAAGTTGAGTTTTATCGGTAATTTCATTAGGGAATTTAGAAGAGAACTCTATGGCTCGACAAATGGGTTTGTGGCTACCCTGATGCAAATCATGACCTAGAAAACGAATAAAAGTTTGAAACAACTTCATCTTTTTAGCACTAACGACTAGGCCATTTAATTTTACAATCTTAAAGAATGTATTAAGATGTTTGAAATGTGAATCAATGTTCTCAGAGAAATCATCAATGTAAACAATTAACATATAAGAATATTCATTGAAAATATTATTCATGATATTCTGGAATTCAGATGGAGCATTTTTAAGTCCAAAAGGTAAGACGTTCCATTCGTAGTGCCCAAAAGGGACATTGAAGGCAGTCTTATATTTATCCTTTTCAGCAATTTGGATTTGCCGGAATCCTGACTTCATATCGAATTTGCTGTGAAGGTTGGCCTTATAGGTTCTTTTGAGAAGATCCCTTTTGTTGGGAATCGGATGTCTAATCTATTTTAAGACAGCATTCAATGGCTTGTAATTAATAACAATCCTAGGATTTCCTCGTTCGTTTTCTGCACTATTATTTACATAAAATGCAGAGCAACTCCAAGGAGAGTTAGAGGGTCTAATGATACCCTTTTGAAGAAGATGGTTTATTTCTATTTTGCAGATTTCCATTATTTATTGGTTCATTTGGATTGGTCTGGCCTTCGTAGGAATATGTTGTTCGTCGAAGCCAGCAATGTAAGGAAGTTCAACGAGATGCTTCTTGCGTTCCCAAAATGCATTAGGCAATTCGGAGCAAATCTCGTTTTCGAACTCTTTTTGGAGAAGGGTTATTTTGTTGACCATCTCCGGGGTTTTTAAAGTTTGCTCAATATGTTTGAGCTGAACTTCCTGTTTAAGAAAGCAAAGATGAGAGGATAAGCGGTTTATTTTAAACACAGTTTCCTCCTTAATGCGTTGTCCATCTTCTTCTGAAAGGGGATGAAGCAGGGGAAAGAATAGCTCAGTATCCAAGAGGTTCGAGCGAATACCATCGTAATCTCTCCAATAGGGGCGAATTTTTTTAACGAAAGGTATTCCAAGAATGATATCTTCAGTGATATCGTCAGTAATGACAAAGTCATTAACAAGGCAAATGCCATTGTTACAGACATGAGGTTTAGGAAGCTCATAACTAATTTTCATTTTTTCTCCAGTAGCAGAATATAATCGAGATTTACTCTTCTGGAGATACCTGGTAGGGATAAGGCCTTTGACAATACAGTTACTGTCTGCGCCGGTATCAAATAAAGCGACTTTGTTTAGAACAAAGTCTTTGTCAATGACAATTTTTACAACGATATGTTCGCTGTAAGATTTAATGGCGGAAATGGCCTTTCCAGAGGAAGATGGAGCGTCTTCTCCAGGGAAAAGATCAGGTCCTTGAAGGTGATCAGTAGGACTGATTAGAAGATATCGGGGAGACTCAGGTGCCTTTTCCGAGGGTAAGGCTGATTTAATGACTTGGTCAGTAAGAATGTTGAGTTCTACTTGATCAAGTCTAATCTTGAGATTTTTAATCTCTCCCTTTAAACCGGCTATTTCTCCCTTAAGGTCAGAAATAGAAGGTTCTGAAGAAGTTTGGAATTTAGCCATAACCTTTTGCATGTTGAAGGGCTGAACAATTGGTTTGGCTTTAGGGGGGCTTTCTTCTTGAGAAAGCAGTCGTTTGAGCTCCTGAAGATATTTACTACGTAGCTCATCATCAGTAATGTGCTCAATAATGTCAAACAGGATTTCTTTGGGTTTCCCTGTTATGACATTAATATCTTTGTTGGAGCAAGTCCCAAAAGTGCCAGTGCACTCACAATCTTGTCCGGACTGGGAGCTATCAGACTCATAAGCGGCGTTGATATATTCTTCATCGCTATAGTCTTCGTCAGAAGAGGAATCTGAAGTTGTGGAAGAATCATTTTCCATTATAGAAAATAATTTTTCTTTAGCTTCATCAGGAAGATCAAGTTGATTGATCTTCTTTTTCTTACTGGATTTGCAATCCTTCGCCCTATGGCCAGATTTGCCACAAGTCCAGCAAGTGTCTTTGGTGGTTTTATAAGACTTTCGTTTGGCCTTTCTGCTGGGTTTATAGGACTCTCTCTTGTAAGTCCTTTTGGTAGGGGAAGATTTTTTAGTGGTCTTAAAAGGTTTCTTTCTTCTTTGCTTATGGGAAAAAATGTCAGTGAAGCCATAGTCATGGCAGAAAGTTCCTAGACCATACTTACTTTTCTGCTTAAGTTGTTGCTTAAGCTTGAGGTCCGTACAAAGGTCTATCCCAGTGGAGGTGATAAAGCTTACTATGTCACCGTAGGTAAGCCTATTGTAGGGAATTTGACCATCGAATCTATTCTTAATGGTTGTTCGAACTTTGTCAGCGAACAGAGGAGGAAGACCACTGATAAATCTTTCTTTCCAGAAATCATTATTGCAGTCAGGCCTGATCAGGACTTTGACCAGGAAGGTATCTTTGTACCATCTAAAGTCTGCTAAGTTCTTGCAACGAAGGTTATTTAGGATTTCTAGGCTCCTATCTTGGAAGAGTTTGGGCTCTCCTACAAAATGTCTAGCTATGTGATAGAGGAGGGTGGCGCAAGCATCTTCTTGTGCTTCCTCTACAATGGTTTCTTCACCATCTACAACTCTCACTGTATGTCCAGTGGTTGTAGCATTATAGATGAGGTCTTTTTCTTCCTCAGAGACGTAATTGTCCCACCAATGTTTAATCATTCCGGTAAAACCCGAGACAACCATGGTGGCAGCTCCTTTGTCAGAGGAACCTTTGATTTTGTAGGCGGTAATGGATACAGCCATTTCATGGAGCTTATTGTAGATCTGGTGCTCTGCCAGACCATCAATATTCCATTCATTAATACCCCTTCCATCATGATTGCAGGTGGAGAGGTAAGGATGCTCTTCGTATTGAACATCGGGAGGAGAGGGCTTTTTGTAATAGTTCTTCTTGAGACTATATCTTTCGCTGGTAAGCTTGGAAAGGGAGTTTTTTGGAGAACTAGATTCTCCTTGCTGGGCGATTTTAAACTTTGTGAGTTTAGAATTGATTTTTTCTAAAATCTGTTCAGAGATTTTGAAATCATCATTAAGGTCAGGAAACTTTTCCTTTTGAAATTCAGGTATCTTGAAGATAGGATTAGAAAGGGGTTTAGAGCTAGGAATGCTCTTAACAGGTAGGGGAACCGGAAGAGTAGTTCCCTTAGTTTCTTCAATTTGTTGAGATATGGTATGGAGGACTTGATTAGTATAATTGTTTTGCTCAATTATTCTATCAAGATATTTGCATTGAGGAGTCATGGATCCTCTATCAGATTTAGTTTTGAAGGGTGAAGCCTTAATGACTTCATTGGAGTAAGGAATATTAAGTCCTTCGAGAGGAGGAGTAATAGACTCTACAACTGTATTACGTTGTGTATACCACTTGGTAACCATAACGTTTAGTGAGTCAATTTGGTTTTCTACTTTTCCGTTTTTTCTAACCAGAAGAAGAATTCCATAGTGCATCGGAGTCGTTTCATGTCAGCTATCCATAGCTGTCCTAACTCCTTTTGTTGTTCCCTAGAATAGGTACTGGTGTACCAATTTCTTTTAAGAGTATCCTTTAGATGGTTCCATCGGACTCTTAGGGCTTTAAGGTCTGGGGAATATTCTTCATTATCTGATTTGATGACGAGAAGGCTAGGGTCAGTTCTAACCCTTGGAGGAGGAGGAGCCATTTCAGAGGCCGTAGGGTTTCCAGACTCATAGGGATTTTCGGGTTCGGAGACCCTGATATGTTGTTGATAATAGAATTTGGGGACAGGACCAGAGAATTCAACGACTCTAATGTTTCCCTTGTCATTATAATGCTCATGTTCATCACTGCCCTCCCGGGGTTTGGAAGTAGAGGCACGAGTGGAGACAGATCGGCGAAATGAAGAATGCCGAGACGAGTCTAACCCGAGGAATTTTAAATCAATAGATCCATCAGGGTGTTGAATAACCCGTTCGATCTGAGATTTTTCGGAGTAAATCCGAACAGGTTGGGTGATGGCCTCAAAGTGCCAATCATTGCTATGGAGGATATCATCCCACACAAGAGCCTTTGGAACAAAGACTGTGCTACGATCTTTGTTTACTTCCATTAGGGTGGTGACACCTTTAGGGCTCGTGAATCTAGCTTTAGGTGATAGAGTAGTACCCATGAGGCGATAATATACACGGTATATAATCACTATTTCTCTGGTGTTCTCCTTACTATTCATGTTTTTTGTTTTAACATTCAATGTTAAAACATCCATGATGTTAGGATCATTTATATCGACAGAGAAATTGGGGTAACAATTAAAGTATACCGGTCCGTCGGCGAGGTTACTTTGAATTACACCTAAGAGTAAATCGTCAAAATTAAGTAGGCGAGCATCTCTTAGGATAGCACAGACTGGGATATCAAGTCCCTGTCAGAAAAGAGGCTTAATAGCTACTTGAACAAGTCCAACATGCAGATAATTAAACTGATTTTTAAATCTATTTATATCCAGTTCGTTGAACAATTGAATAATTTCTAAAGAATTATTAATAGCAACAGTAGACTCAGAGGTCTTGATATTATGTTTTTTCAAAAAACTAAATTTACCAATTTGATAAATGGTATTGAAAGATTCTTCTGGAATACTCCAGTTTTGAAGATCATTTTCAATAGTGGCAATCGGAGTTGCTTGAGAAGACAGGTTAACAGTATTCTTAATATGATTGTTTATATTTGAAACATGCTGTCTAGAGACTAACAGAGAAAACATATATGTTCATGTAAATAAGCACATCACAGTAAACAGGTATGAAACAACGAAAACCAATTATGTGAAAATATCTATGGCTTGTGGGATCTAACAAGTTTTAATGGCTTTATACTATAGACTGCTAAGTGTTATCTTAGTGACGGGACCACCAACAAGGTCTAACACGCTTCTCCTGAGCTTACGACCTACTTTCAGGCTGACCAACGCCCTAACCGGAGATTAATCGGAGAAGCTGATGTTAGGACTTGTTCAGTTAGAATGTTAAGTTCTATCTGATCAAGTCGGGTTCTGAGATTTTTTATCTCACCCTTTAAAGAAGAAATTTCTCCCTTAAGATCGGCTACGGTAGGTTCCGTAGGAGTATTGAACTTGGCCATAACCTATTTCATACTGAAAGGTTGAATGATAGGTTTCGGCTTAGGCGATCTTTCTTCCTGAGAAAGCATAAGTCTTTTAAGCTCCTGGAGGTACTTACTCTGTAGCTCGTCGTCTGTAATATGCTCGATAATGTCAAAGAGGATTTCTTTAGGTTGTCCTAAAATGACATTAATGGTTTTGTTAGAGCACGTACAGAAGGTACCATTGCAAGTGCAATCTTGCCCAGATTGGGAAATGTCCGACTCATAGGCGGCGTTGATAAATTCTTCATCGCTATAGTCTTCGTCAGAGGAGGAACAAGAGTCAGAGGCTTCAGAAGAGCCTTCCATAATGGAGAATAATTTTTCTTTAGCTTCCTCAGAAAGATCAAGCTGGTTGATTTTCTTTTTCTTGCTAGATTTGCAATCTTTTGCCCTGTGGCCAGGTTTACCACAAGTCCAGCAAGTATCTTTGGAAGGTTTAGAAGACTTTCGTTTAGTCTTGCGGCTGGGTTTATAGGAGTCTTTCCTATAATTTCGCTTGGCAGAGGAAGTTCTCTTGGTTGATTTAAAGGTTTTCTTCTTACGCTTTTTGCGGGAAGAAATGTCAGTGAAGCCATAATCATGACAAAAGGTTCCTAGACCATATTTACTGTTTTGCTTAAGTTGTTGCTTAAGCTTGAGGTCAGTACAGAGTTCTATACCAGTAGTGGTGATGAAACTTACCAAGTCGCCATAGGTAAGAATATTGTAAGGGATTTGACCTTCAAATCTATCCTTAAGCTTTGTTCGCACCTTGTCTGCAAACAGGGGAGGAAGACCGTTGATAAATCTTTCTTTCCAGAAGTTATTATTGCAGTCAGGTCTGATCATAACCTTAACAAGGAAGGTGTCTTTGTACCACCTAAAGTCTGCTAGGTTCTTGCAGCGAAGATTATTAAGGATTCTAGGCTCCTATCTTGGAAGAGTTTAGGTTCTCCTACAAAATGTCTAGCTATGTGATAGAGGAGGGTGGCGCAAGCATCTTCTTGTGCCTTTTCAACCATGGTTTCATGACCATTTACCACTCGAACTACTTGTTCGGCGATCGTGGCATTATAAATGAGGTTCTTTTTGTCCTCCGTGACGTAATTGTCCCACCAATGCTTTATCATTCCAGTAAAACCTGAGACAACCATGGTGGCAGCTCCTTTGTCAGAGGAGCCTTTGATCTTATAGGCGGAGATAGATATTGCCATTTCATGGAGTTTATTGTATATCTGGTGCTCGGCTAGACCGTCAATATTCCATTCGTTGATACCTCTTCCATCATGATTGCAGGTAGAGAGGTAAGGGTGTTCCTCGTATTGAACATCTGGAGAAGAAGGTTTTTTATAATAGTTTTTCTTAAGTGAAAACTGAACAAGTCCTTACATCAGCTTCTCCGACCCATGAAGTCACTTTCCCTGAATCTTCCGGAGAGCTTCCGATCATTATGAGTGATCCTACTCAAGAACCTAGTTCTTTCCCTGGCAAGGATATACCATCTTCCTCTGACAATATTGTTGCAGCCATTAAAACTTACAGTGAGCATATCATTGTCAAAATTGTTATTGACAAAGACTTTGTTTTAAACAGAGTCGCTCTCTTTGATACTGGAGCCCACAGTAATTGTATTGTCAAAGGCCTCATTCCCACTCGGTATCTTCAAAAAATTACCTCTCACCTCTACTCCGCCACGGGTGAAAAACTGAGAATAAATTATCAGCTCCCTAAAGCTCATGTCTGCAATAATGGCATCTGCCTTATTAATGACTTTGTCATAACCGAAGATATCACTGAAGATATCATTCTGGGTTTACCCTTCGAGATCCGGCCGTTTTTGTTAGATTATGATGGAATTCACACCACTCTGCTAGATAGAGAATTATTCTTTCCTTTTCTTCATCCTCTTTCTCCAGCCGACGGACGTCGTATAAAGGAAGAAACTGTGTTCAAAATAAAAGAGGACACGGTATTCAAAACCAACCGACTTTACTCCCATGTTTCTTTTCTTAAACATGAAGTTCAGCTCAAACGCATTGAGCAAACTTTAAAAACCCCGGAGATGGTCAACAGAATAACCCTTCTCCAAAGGAAGTTCGAAAATGAGATTTGCTCCGAATTGCCTAATGCCTTTTGGGAACGCAAAAAACATCTTGTTGAGCTTCCTTATATCACTGGCTTTGATGAACAAAATATTCCTACAAAAGCCAGACCAATCCAGATGAATCAAGAAATGATGGAAATCTTTAAAACAGAAATCAACCATCTTCTCAACAAAGGGATCATTAGACCCTCCAACTCTCCCTGGAGATGCTCAGCATTCTATGTGAATAACAGTGCTGAAAAGGAATGAGGGACTCCTCGACTTGTTATAAACTACAAGCCTTTAAATGCTGTCCTAAAATGGATTCGTCATCCGATTCCTAATAAAAGGGATCTCCTCAAAAGAACCTTTAAAGCCAATCTTTACAGCAAGTTCGACATGAAGTCAGGATTCTGGCAAATCCAAATTGCTGAAAAAGATAAATATAAGACTGCCTTCAATGTCCCTTTTGGGCACTACGAATGGAACGTCTTACCTTTTGGGCTTAAGAATGCTCCTTCCGAATTCCATAATATCATGAATACTATATTTAATGAATATTCTTATATGTCAATTGTTTATATTGATGATGTGTTAATCTTTTCTGAGAACATTGATTCACATTTCAAACACCTTAATACATTCTTTAAGATTGTAAAAATAAATGGCTTAGTTGTTAGTGCTAAAAAGATGAAGTTGTTTCAGACTTCCATTCACTTTCTAAGTCATGATTTGCATCAGGGTAGTCACAAACCCATTTGTCGAGCCATAGAGTTCTCTTCCAAATTTCCCAATGAGATCACGGATAAAACACAACTTCAAAGGTTCTTAGGAAGCCTTAATTATGTTGCTGATTTTATTCCTCATATTAGGCAGGTCTGTGAACCCCTGTATAAACGTCTTAAGAAAAATCCAGTTCCGTGGAGTCCTGATCAAACTAATGCTGTCATAAAGATTAAATCTTTAGTTCAAAACCTTCTCTGCCTAGGTATTCCAAATCCTGAAGCCTTCATGATTGTAGAGACTGATGCTTCAGATATAGGATATGGAGGTATCCTGAAGCAACGGGTAGAAGCTAAAACTCCCGAACAATTAGTTCGTTTCACCTCTGGAGTTTGGAATGTAGCCCAGAAAAATTACAGCACTATCAAAAAAGAATTTTTGTCTATAGTGCTATGTATCACTAAATTTCAAGATGACCTTATTAATAAGGAATTTCTTCTCCGAGTTGATTGTAAATCAGCTAAAGAAATTTTACAAAAAGATGTTAAAAATCTTGTTTCAAAACAAATATTTACTAGATGGCAAGCTCTCCTATCTAGCTTTGATTTTCAAATCGAATAGATCTAAAGACGAACTTGCCCCTAGACAAAGGGCCAACAGCCAGCTCTCCCTCAGTTCAAACCAAACAGAGTTATGCAATGAAGGCCCCAGAGACCTTCGCTCAAGCAGTTGACCCCACGGTAGCCCAAGCTACGCCAGCATCTCCAAGCAAGGAGGATTTCAAGTTTATTACTACTCAAGTAATGCCTATTCTGGCACTAGACAAGGCCTATGAAGGATACCACTTAAATCAGCTCATTAAGACGATTTATAACAACAACAATTTTGTGGATACTGAAGATCCACTCAAGACTCGCCGGTTCTACGAAGCCATTTTGGTCGACACAGATTCTATGGAAGTCGAACACTCAGTAGATGAACGATATCCCGACCACATCGGCTACTCCAATTTTACCATCAAGAGGGTACTAACCCCTTTCAATTGGTTTGTAGATCATCTACATACACCTATTGCCTTATCGATGCCACATAGGCCTCAGACTTACAATTGGTACGACTACAGATCGGCATGGTTCAACTTTTTGTTCGTTCGACCAGGACATACTTGGTTCGTTAAATATTGTCCTGCCATGATGGGAGCCATTATTCCAAAATGGTTTTACGAATGGTGGCTTTGTTTTGGAGGAACTAAAGACATTCTTCCCCAGCAGTTTCTTAACAAACTTCCTGATTTTGTAATTAAGGAAGGATGTTCTACACTTTCTGACCACATTCAAATGTGTAAATTCTTTATTACTTTCTTTTCAGGACCCTCCTGAAAGATGGGATTTTACTTTATGTTCAGGACCCTCCTAAAAAATGGGATTTTACTTCATGATCAGGACCCTCCTGAAAAATGCGATTATACTTTCTGTTCAGGACCATCTTGAAAAATGCGATTTTACTTTATGTTCAGGACCATCCTGAAAAATGGGATTTTACTTTCTGATCAGGACCCTCCTGAAAAATTAGATTTTAGTTTATGTTTAGGAGCCTCCTGAAAAAAATGGGGTTTTACTTTCTATTCAGGACCCTCATGAAAAAAGGGATTTTACGTTCCGTTCAGGACCCTCCTAAAAAATGGATTTTTACTTTATGTTTAGGACCCTCCTGAAAAAAATGGGATTTCACTTCTGTTCAGAACCCTCCTGAAAAATGGGATTTTACTTTCTGTTCAGGACCCTCCTGAAAATTGGGATTTTACTTTCTATTCACGACCCTCCTGAAAATTGGATTTTACTTTATGTTTAGGACCCTCCTGAAAAAAAATGGGATTTTACTTTCTGGTCAGGACCTTCCTGAAAAATTAGATTTTACTTTTTGTTTAGGACCCTCCTGAAAAAAATGGGATTTTACTTTCTATTCAATACCCTTCTGAAAAGGGGATTTTACTTTTGTTCAGGACCCTCCTGAAAAATGGGATTTTACTTTCTGTTCAGGACCCTCCTAAAAAATGGCATTTTACTTTTTGGTCAAGACCCTCCTGAAAAATGGGATTTTAGTTTCTGCTCAGGATCATCCTGAAAAATGGGATTTTACTTTCTGTTCAGGACCCTCCTGAAAAATGGGATTTTACTTTATGTTCAGCACTCTCCTGAAAAATGCGATTTTACTTTTTGTTCAGGACCCTCCTGAAAAATGGGATTTTACTTTCTGTTCAGGACCCTCCTGAAAAATGATATTTTACTTTATGTTTAGGACCCTCCTGAAAAAAATAGGATTTTATTTTCTATTCAGGACCCTCCTGAAAAATGGGATTTTACTTCTATTCAGGACCCTCCTTAAAATAGGATTTTACTTTCTATTCAGGACCCTCCTTAAAAATGGGATTTTACTTTCTGTTCAAGACCTTCCTGAAAAATGGGATTTTACCTTCTGCTCAGGACCCTCCTGAAAAATGGGATTTTATTTTCTTTTCACGATCCTCCAGAAAAATGGGAATATACTTTCTGTGTAGGACCCTCCAGAAAGATGGAATTTTACTTTATGTTTAGGACCCTCCTGAAAAATGGGATTTTACTTTCTGTTCAGGACCCTCCTGAAAAATGGGATTTTACTTTCTATTCAAGACCCTCCTGAAAAATGGGATTTTACTTTATGTTCAGGACTCTCCTGAAAAATGGGATTTTACTTTCAGTTCAGCACCCTCCAGAAAAATTAGATTTTATTTTATGTTTAGGACCCTCCTGAAAAAAATGGGATTTTACTTTCTACTCAGGATCCTCCTGAAAAATGGGATTTTACTTCTGTTCAGGACCCTCCTGAAAAATGGTATTTTACTTTCTGTTCAGGACCCTCCTGAAAAATGGGATTTTACTTTCTATTCAAGACCCTCCTGAAAAATGGGATTTAACTTTCTGCTCAGGACCATCCTGAAAAAAGGGATTTTACTTTCTGTTCAGGACCCTCTTGAAAAATGAGATTTTACTTTATGTTCAGGACCCTCTGAAAAATGGGATTCACTTTATGTTCAGGACCCTCCTGAAAAATGCGATTTTACTTTCTATGCAGGACCCTCCTGCAAAATGAGATTTTACTATCTGTTCAGGACCCTCCTGAAAAATGGAATTTTACTTTCTGGTCAGGACCCTCCTGAAAAATGGAATTTTACTTTCTATTCAGAGTTACCTCGCCGATGGCCCGGTTTACTTTAATTGCTATCCCAATTTCTCTGTTGACATTAATGATCCTAACATCATGGATGTTTTAACACTTAATGTTAAAACAAAGAACATGAATAGTAAGGAGAATACCCGAGAAATAGCGATTATATACCGTGTATATTATCGCCTCATGGGAACTACTCTAGCCCCCAAGTCTAGATTCATGAGCCCTAAAGGGGTTACCACCCTAATGGAAGCAAACAAAGACCGCAACACAGTCTTTGTTTCTAAGGCTCTTGTTTGGGATGATATCCTCCATAGTAATGACTGGCACTTTGAGGCTATCACCCAACCCATTCGGATTTACTCCAAAAAATCTCAGATTGAGCGGGTGGTTCAACACCCTGACGGATCTATCGACTTGAAATTCCTCGGGCTCGACCCATCTCGGCACTCTTCCTTCCACCGATGGGTTTCCACTCGTGCCTCTACTTCCAAACCCCCAAAAGAGAGTGAGCATCACGATCATAATAATGACAAGGGAAAGGTTAGAGGAGTTGACTTCTCTGGTCCTGTCCCTAAAGTCTATTATCACCAAACTACTAGGTTCCCTGAACCCGAGTACCTTTACGAACCCGGAAGTCCTACGGCCTCTGATATGGCCCCCCCTCAAAGGGTTAGGACTGACCCCAGTCTTCTTGTCATCACATCTGATGAAGGCGAATATACTCCTGACCTCAAAGCTCTCAAGGTCAGGTGGTATCTTCCAAAAGACGCTATCAAGCGAAATTGGTACACCAGTACCTATTCCAAAGAACAACAAAAGGAGTTCGGTCGGCTATGGATAGCTGATATGAAAAGACTCCAATGTGATATCGAGTTCTTTCAGTGGTTTGAACTAATGGGAAAAATAGGAAACCACGTGGAATCCCTTAACGTTATTATCAACAAATGGTATACTCAAAGTAATAAAGTTATAGAATCCGTAACTCCTCCTCTCGAAGGACTTAACATTCCCTATTCCAATGAAGTCATTAAAGCTTCACCTTTTAAGACCAAATCTGAGAGAGGCACCATGACTCCTCAATGCAAAGATCTTGATAGAATAATTGAACAAAACAATTATACTAATCAAGTTCTCCATACCATTTCTCAGTAGATAGAAGAAACCAAGGGTTCTACTCTTCCTGCTCCATTACCAGTTAAGAGCACTCCTAGCTATAAACCTCTCTCAAATACTATCTTCAAGATTCCGTAATTCCAAAAGGATAAGTTTCCTGACTTGAATGATGATTTCAAGCTCTCTGAGCAGATTTTAGAAAAAATCAATTCCAAACTGACAAAGTTTAAAATTGCTCAGCAAGGAGAGTCCAGTTCCAGTTCCCAAAAGAACTCTCTTTCTAAGCTCACCAATGAACGTTTTTCGCTTAAGAAAAACTGTTATAAAAAACCTTCTCCTCTAGATGTTCAATACGAGGAACACCCTTACCTCTCTATCTGCAATCATGATGGAAGAGGTATAAACGAATGGAATATTGACGGTCTGGCCGAGCACCAGATATACAATAAACTCCATGAAATGGCAGTATCTATTACCGCCTATAAGATCAAAGGCTCCTCTAACAAAGGATCTGCCACCATGGTTGTCTCAGGTTTTACTGGAATGATAAAGTATTGGTGGGACAATTACGTCACGGAGGACGAAAAGAACCTCATTTATAACGCCATGGTCCCCGAACAAGTAGTTCGAGTGGTAAATGGTCAAGAAACCATGGTTGAAGAGGCACAAGAAGATGCTTGTGCCACCCTCCTCTATCACATAGTTAGACATTTTGTAGGAGAACCTAAACTCTTCCAAGATAGGAGCCTAGAAATCCTTAATAATCTTCGCTGCAAGAACCTAGCAGACTTTATGTGGTACAAAGACACCTTACTTGTTAAGGTTATGATCAAACCTGACTGTAATAATGACTTCTGGAAAGAAAGATTTATCAGCGGTCTTCCTCCCCTGTTTGCAGACAAGGTGCGAACAAAGCTTAAGGATAGATTCGAAGGTCAAATCCCTTACAATATTCTTACCTATGGCGACTTGGTAAGTTTCATCACCACTACGGGTATAGAACTCTGTACTGACCTCAAGCTTAAGCAACAACTTAAGAAAAATAGTAAATATGGTCTAGGAACCTTTTGTCATGATTATGGCTTCACTGACATTTCTTCCCGCAAAAGGCGTAAGAACAAAACCTTTAAATCAACCCAGAGAACTTCCTCTGCCAAGCGAAATTATAGGAAAGATTCCTATAAACCCAGCCGCAAGACTAAATGAAAGTCTTCTAAACCTTCCAAAGATACTTGCTGGACTTGTGGTAAACCCGGCCACAGGGCAAAAGATTGCAAATCTAGCAAGAAAAAGAAAATCAACCAGCTTGATCTTTCTGAGGAAGTTAAAGAAAAATTATTCTCCATTATGGATGACTCTTCTGAAGCCTCTGACTCTTGTTCCTCCTCTGACGAAGACTATAGCGACGAAAAATTTATCAACGCCGCCTATGAGTCTGACAGTTCCCAATCTGGGCAAGATTGCACTTGCAATGGTACCTTCTATACGTGCTCTAACAAAACTATTAATGTCATTTCAGGACAACCTAAAGAAATCCTCTTTGACATTATCGAGCATATTACACACGACGAGCTACGGAGTAAGTACCTCCAGGAGCTTAAAAGACTTATGCTTTCTCAGGAAGAAAGATCGCCTAAGCCGAAACCTATCATTCAACCTTTCAGTATGAAACAGGTTATGTCCAAGTTCAATACTCCTACGGAACCTACCGTAGCCGATCTTAAGGGAGAAATTTCTTCTTTAAAAGGTGAGATAAAAAATCTCAGAACCCAACTTGATCAGATAGAACATAACATTCTAACTGAACGAGTCCTAACATCAGCTTCTCCGACCTATGAAGTCACTCTCCCTGAATCTTCCCAAGAGCTTCCGATCATTATGAGTGATCCTACCCAAGAACCTAGTTCTTTCCCTGGTGAGGATATACCATCTTCCTCTGACAATATTGTTGCAGCCATTAAAACTTACAGTGAGCATATCATTGTCAAAATTATCATCGACAAAGACTTTGTTTTAAACAGAGTCGCTCTCTTTGATACCGGCGCCCACAGTAATTGTATTATCAAAGGCCTCATTCCCACTCGGTATCTTTAAAAGAGTACCTCTCGCCTTTACTCAGCCACGGGCGAAAAACTGAGAATAAATTATCAGCTCCCTAAAGCTCATGTCTGCAATAATGGCATCTGCCTTATTAATGACTTTGTCATAACCGAAGATATCACTGAAGATATCATTCTGGGTTTACCCTTCGTTAACCAAATTCGGCCGTTTTTGTTGGATTATGATGGAATTCGCACCACTCTGCTAGATAGAGAATTATTCTTTCCTTTGCTTCATCCTCTTTCTCCAGTCGACGGACGTCGTATAAAGGAAGAAACTGTGTTCAAAATGAAGGAAGACACGGTATTCAAAATCAACCGACTTTCCTCCCATGTTTCTTTTCTTAAACATGAAGTTCAGCTCAAATGCATTGAGCAAACTTTAAAAACCCCGGAGATGGTCAACAGAATAACCCTTCTCCAAAGGAAGTTCGAAAATGAGATTTACTCCGAATTGCCTAATGCATTTTGGGAACGCAAAAAACATCTCGTTGAGCTTCCTTATATCACTGGCTTTGATGAACAAAATATTCCTACAAAAGCCAGACCAATCCAGATGAATCATGAAATGATGGAAATCTGTAAAACAGAAATCAACCATCTTCTCAACAAAGGGATCATTAGACCCTCCAACTCTCCCTGGAGCTGCTCAGCATTCTATGTGAATAACAGTGCTGAAAAGGAACGAGGGACTCCTCGACTTGTTATAAACTACAAGCCTTTAAATGCTGTCCTAAAATGGATTCGTCATCCGATTCCTAATAAAAGGGATCTCCTCAAAAGAACCTTTAAAGCCAATCTTTACAGCAAGTTCGACATGAAGTCAGGATTCTGGAAAATCCAAATTGCTGAAAAAGATAAATATAAGACTGCCTTCAATGTCCCTTTTGGGCACTACGAATGGAACATCTTACCTTTTGGGCTTAAGAATGCTCCTTCTGAATTCCAGAATATCATGAATACTATATTTAATGAATATTCTTATATGTCAATTGTTTATATTGATGATGTGTTAATCTTTTCTGAGAACATTGATTCACATTTCAAACATCTTAATACATTCTTTAAGATTGTAAAATTTAATGGCTTAGTTGTTAGTGCTAAAAAGATAAAGTTGTTTCAAACTTCCATTCACTTTCTAGGTCATGATTTGCATCAGGGTAGTCACAAACCCATTTGTTGAGCCATAGAGTTCTCTTCCAAATTTCCCAATGAGATCACGCATAATACACAACTTCAAAGGTTCTTAGGAAGCCTTAATTATGTTGCTGACTTTATTCCTCATATTAGGCAGGTCTGTGAACCCCTGTATAAACGTCTTAAGAAAAATCCAGTTCCGTGGAGTCCTGATCAAACTAATGCTATCATAAAGATTAAATCTTTAGTTCAAAACCTTCCCTGCCTAGGTATTCCAAATCCTGAAGCCTTCATGATTGTAGAGACTGATGCTTCAGATATAGGATATGGAGGTATGCTGAAGCAACGGGTAGAAGCTAACTCTCCCCAACAATTAGTTTGTTTCACCTCTGGAGTTTGGAATGCAGCCCAAAAAAATTACAGCACTGTCAAAAAAGAAGTTTTGTCTATAGTGCTATGTATCACTAAATTTCAAGATGACCTTATTAATAAGGAATTTCTTCTCCGAGTTGATTGTAAATCAGCTAAAGAAATTTTACAAAAAGATGTTAAAAATCTTGTTTCAAAACAAATATTTGCTAGATGGCAAGCTCTCCTATCTAGCTTTGATTTTCAAATCGAATTTATCAAAGGAGAACATAACTCCCATCCCGATTTTCTAACAAGAGAATTTTTACAGGGCCATGAGACCAACAAATCTGGGGAAAACCCCAAGCAGGAACAACCTAAAATGGCAAGACCATTTGACTCTCCATCAGCATCCGCAACTCCATTGCGGCCAACAGTCCCTCAACGACCTACACTCAAGACAGAGATGCAATCTCAACTCCATAACAAGTTCTCCGCATTGATGGAAGTTCAGTTTCCTAAGTTATCTCCACCAATTCCTACAAAATTGGTAGATCTAAAGACGAACTTGCCCCTAGACAAAGGGCCAACAGCCAGCTCTCCCTCAGTTCAAACCAAACAGAGTTATGCAATGAAGGCCCCAAAGACCTTCGCTCAAGCAGTTGATCCCACGGTAGCCCAAGCTACGCCAGCATCTCCAAGCAAGGAGGATTTCAAGTTCATTACTACTCAAGTAATGCCTATTCTGGCACTAGACAAGGCCTATGAAGGATAGCATTTAAATCAGCTCATTAAGCCAATTTATAAAAAGAACAATTTTGTGGATACTGAAGATCCACTCAAGACTCGCCGATTCTACGAAGCCATTTTGGTCGACACAGATTCTATTGAAGTCGAACACTCAGTAGATGAACGATATCCCGACCACATCGGCTACTCCAAGTTTACCATCAAGAGGGTACTAACCCCTTTCAATTGGTTTGTAGATCATCTACATACACCCATTGCCTTATCGATGCCACATAGGCCTCAGACTTACAATTGGTACGACTACAGATCGGCATGGTTCAACTTTTTGTTTGTTCGACCAGGACATACTTGGTTCGTTAAATATTGTCCTGCCATGATGGGAGCCATTATACCAAGATGGTTTTACGAATGGTGGCTTTGTTTTGGAGGAACTAAAGACGTTCTTCCCCAGCAGTTTCCTAACGGACTTCCTGATTTTGTAATTAAGGAAGGATGTTCTACACTTCCTGACCACATTCAAATGTGTAAATTCTTTATTAAGAAAAGGATATCTTATATTATCTCCTGGAACTTCTCCACAGAAGAACAGCATAGGATTAAGTATTTATCCAAAGAGATAAAGATTAAAGGTTGGACTCCAAAACCTACTGCTCCCAAAACTACAGAAAAAGGAAAGCCTGCAGCATCTTCTTCCAGCTTCTCCGCTAGCAAGAAGGCTCTGAAAGAGAAGCTAAAGAAGGCCTTGGCCGATTTAGATAACCAAGATGCCTCTACCAATGCTGAAGAACTACTCCAGCTCATCGCAGAAGCTTCTTCTACAGGAAGCAGTGATGATAATGGCGATATGCTAAACCCACAAGGGATAGCTATGGCCTACTTAGATCCCTATTATGAATAGAAAACTGACCCTTCCAAGAGATAGAGGTTCAAAGAACCGGAATTATCTCTACAAAGGGCAATTCACTATTTTTGATTGGAATCTAAGACCCATCCCGTCTCTTAAAGAAGACAAAAATATCACCTCAGCTTTTCAGAAAAGAGAAGAATCTACTTTTACTTTAATAAAGTAAAACGCACTCAGAAAACTGGGGCAGCTATTGGAAAAGGAAAGCCAAAGCACTTTTGCTTTCTCAAAGTAATCACTCAACTTTGTCGGCAAATTATAAGTCGTCCACTTGTACACTCTAGATGTACTCCTTCATTTATTCTAGCCTATATAAGGCATTGTAATACTCTAGAGAAGGCATTCAGAAATTTCCCACACAAGAAATCTTCTCTCTGCACAATCTCTTGTAAACCAGTTTGTAATGTAGGACCCTCTTGAAAAAAAAGGAATTTGCTTCAGTTCAGGACCCTCCTGAAAAATGGGATTTTACTTTCTGTTCAAAACCCTCCTGAAAAATGGGATTTCACTTTCTGTTCAGGACCATCCTGACAAATGCGATTTTACTTTCTGTTCAGGACCCTCCAGAAAAATGGGATTTTACTTTCTGTTCAGGCCCCTTCTAAAAAATGGGATTTTACTTTATATTTAGGACCCTCCTGAAAAAAATGGGATTTTACTTTCTATTCAGGACCCTCCTGAAAAATAGGAATTTACTTCTGTTCAGGACCCTCCTGAAAAATAGGATTTTACTTTCTGTTCAGGACCCTCCTGAAAAATAGGATTTTACGTTCCGTTCAAGACCCTCTTGAAAAATGGGACTTTACTTTTTGCTCATGACCCTCCTGAAAAATGGCATTTTATTTTTAGTCCAGGACCCTTCAGAAAAATGGGATTTTACTTTCTGTTCAGGACCCTCCTGACAGATGGGATTTTACTTTATGTTCAGGACCTTCCTGAAAAATGGGATTTTACTTCATGATCAGGACCCTCCCAAAAAATAGGATTATACTTTCTGTTCAAGACCATCCTGAAAAATGGGATTTTACTTTATGTTCAGGACCCTCCTGAAAAATGGGATTTTACTTTCTGTTCAGGACCCTCCTGAAAAATGACATTTTACTTTATGTTTAGGACACTCCTAAAAAATTGGGATTTTACTTTCTATTCAGGACACTCCTGAAAAATGGGATTTTACTTCTGTTCAGGAGCCTCCTAAAAATGGATTTTACTTTCTGTTCAGGACCCTCCTGAAAAATAGGATTTTACTTTCTGTTCAAGACCCTCCTAAAAAATGGGATTATACTTTCTTCTCAGGACCCTCCTGAAAAATGGAATTTTACTTTATGTTCAAGACCCTCCTGAAAAATGAGATTTTACTTTCTGTTCAGAACCCTCCTAAAAAATTGCATGTTACATTTGTTAAGGACCCTCTTGAAAAAAATTGGGATTTTACTTCTGTTCAGGACCCTCGTGAAAAATGGAATTTTACTTTCTGTTCAGGACCCTCCTGAAAAATGGGATTTTACTTTATGATCAGGCCCCTCCTGAAAAATGGGATTTTACTTCTGTTCAGGACCCTCCTGAAAAATGGGATTTTACTTTCTGTTCAGGACCCTACTGAAAAATGGGATTTAACTTTTTGTTCAAGACCCTCCTGAAAAATGGGATTTTATTTTCTGTTCAGGACCCTCCTGCAAAATAGACCCTTCGAAAAAATAGGATTTTACTTTATGTTCAGGACCCTCCTGAAATATGGGATTTTACTTTCTGTGCAGGACCTTCCCAAAAAATAGGATTTTACTTTCTGTTTAGGACCCTCCTGAAAAATAGACCCTCCGAAAAAATGGGATTTTACTTTATGTTCAGGACCCTCCTGAAAAATGGGATTTTACTTTCTGTGCAGGACCCTCCTAAAAAATGGAATTTTACTTTCTGCTCAGGACCCTCCTGAAAAAAGGGATTTTACTTTCTGTTCAAGACCATCCTAAAAAATGGGATTTTACTTCTGTTCAGGACCCTCCTAAAAAATGGGATTTTACTTTCTGTTCAAGACCCTCCTGAAAATTGGTATTTTACTTTCTATTCAGGACCCTCCTGAAAAATGGGATTTTACTTTATGTTTAGGACCCTCCTGAAAAAAAAATGGGATTTTACTTTCTATTCAGGACCCCCCTAAAAAAATGGGATTTTACTTTTGTTCAAGACCCTCCTAAAAAATGGAATTTTACTTTCTGTACAGGACCTTCCTGAAAAATGGGATTTTACTTTCTGTTCAAGACCCTCCTGAAAAATGGGATTTTACTTTATGTTCAGGACCCTCCATAAAAATGGGATTTTACTTCCTGATCAGGACCCTTCTGAAAAATGGAATTTTACTTTCTGTTCAGGACCATCCTGAAAAATACGATTTTTCTTTCTGTTAAGGTCCCTCTAGAAAAATGGGATTTGACGTTTTGTTCAGGACCCTTCTGAAAAATGGGACTTTACTTTATATTTAGGTCCCTCATGAAAAAAATGGGATTTTACTTTATATTCAGAACCCTCCTGAAAAATAGGACTTTATTTCTGTTCAGGACCCTCCTGAAAAATAGGATTTTACTTTCTGTTCAGGACCCTCCTGAAAAATGGGATTTTACTATCTGTTCAAGACCGTCCTAAAAAATGGGACTTTACTTTCTGCTATGGGATTTTATTTCTGTTCAGGACCCTTCAGAAAAATGGGATTTTACTCTCTGTTCAGGACCCTCCTGAAAGATAGAAATTTACTTTCTGTTCAGAACCCTCCTGAAAAACGGGATTTTACTTCATGATCAGGACCCTCCTGAAAAATGGGATTATACTTTCTGTTCAGGACCATCCTGAAAAATGTGATTTTACTTTATGCTCAGGACCCTCCTGAAAAATGAGATTTTACTTTCTGTTCAGGACCCTCCTGAAAAATGAGATTTTACTTTATGTTTAGGACTCTCCTGAAAAAAATGGGATTTTACTTTCTATTTAGGACCCTCCTGAAAAATGGGATTTTACTTCTATTCAGGACCCTCCTTAAAATAGGATTTTACTTTCTGTTCAGGACCCTCCTGAAAAATGGGATTTTATTTTCTGTTCAAGATCCTCCAGAAAAATGGGATTTTACTTTCTGTTAAGGACCCTTCAGAAAAATGGAATTTTACTTTCTGTTCAAAACCCTCCTGAAAGATGGCATTTTACTTTATGTTCAGGACCCTCCTGAAAAATGGGATTTTACTTCATGATCAGGACCCTCCTGAAAAATGGGATTATACTTTCTGTTCAGGACCATCTTGAAAAATGCGATTTTACTTTATGTTCAGGACCATCCTGAAAAAATGGGATTTTACTTTCTATTCAGGACCCTCCTGAAAAATTAGATTTACATTATGTTTAGGACCCTCCTGAAAAAAATGGGATTTTACTTTCTATTCAGGACCCTCCTGAAAAAAGAGATTTTACTTTCTGTTCAGGACCCTCCTAAAAATGGCATTTTACTTTATGTTTAGGACCCTCCTGAAAAAAATAGGATTTCACTTCTGTTCAGGACCCTCCTGAAAAATGGGATTTTACTTTCTGTACAGGACCATCCTGAAAAATTGGGATTTTACTTTCTATTCAGGAACCTCCTGAAAAATTGGATTTTACTTTATGTTTAGGACCCTCCTGAAAAAAATGGGATTTTACTTTCTGTTCAGAACTTCCTGAAAAATTGGATTTTACTTTTTGTTTAGGACCCTCCTGAAAAAAATGGGATTTTACTTTCTATTCAAGACCCTCCTGAAAATGGGATTTTACTTCTGTTCAGGACCCTCCTGAAAAATGGGATTTTACTTTCTGTTCAGGACCCTTCTAAGAAATGGGATTTTTACTTTATGTTCAGGACCCTCTTAAAAAAAAGGATTTTGCTCCAGTTCAGGACCCTCCTGAAAAATGGGATTTTACATTTTGTTCAAAACCCTCCTGAAAAATGCGATTTTACTTTATGTTCAGGACTCTCCTGAAAAATGGGATTTTACTTGTGTTCAGGACCCTCCTGAAAAATGGGATTTTACTTTCTGTTCAGGACCCTCCTGAAAAATGGGATTTTACTTTCTATTCAAGACCCTCCTGAAAAATAGGATTTTACTTTCTGCTCAGGACCATCCTGAAAAATGGGATTTTACTTCTGTTCAGGACCCTCCTTAAAATAGGATTTTACTTTCTATTCAGGACCCTCCTGAAAAATGGGATTTTACTTTCTGTTCGAGACCCTCCTGAAAAATGGGATTTTACTTTCTGCTCATGACCGTCCTGAAAAATGAGATTCTATTTTCTGTTCAAGATCCGCCAGAAAAATGGCATTTTACTTTCTGTTAAGGACCCTCCTGAAAGATGGGATTTTACTTTATGTTTAGGAGCCTCTTGAGAAATGGGATTTTACTTCATTATCAGGACCCTCCTGAAAAATGGGATAATACTTTCTGTTCAGGACCATCCTGAAAAATGCGATTTTACTTTATGTTCAGGACTCTCCTGAAAAATGGGATTTTACTTTCTGTTCAGCACCCTCCTGAAAAATTAGATTTTATTTTATGTTTAGGACCCTCCTGAAAAAAATAGGATTTTACTTTCTACTTAGGACCCTCCTGAAAAATGGGATTTTACTTCTGTTCAGGACCTTCCTAAAAAATGGGATTTTACTTTCTGTTCAGGAACTTCCTGAAAAATGGGATTTTACTTTCTATTCAAGACCCTCCTGAAAAATGGGATTTTACTTTCTGCTCAGGACCATCCTGAAAAAAGGGATTTTACTTTCCGCTCAGGACCCTCCTGAAAAATGAGATTTTACTTTATGTTCACGACCTTCCTGAAAAATGAGATTTTACTTTATGTTCAGGACCCTCTTGAAAAATGGGATTTTACTTTATGTTTAGGACCCTCCTGAAAAATGGGATTTTACTTTCTGTGCAGGACCCTCCTGCAAAATAGGATTTTACTATCTGTTCAGGACCCTCCTGAAAAATGAAATTTTACTTTCTGTTCAGGACCCTCCTGAAAAATGAGATTTTACTTTCTGTTCAGGACCCTCCTAAGAAATGGGATTTTACTTTATGTTCAGGACCCTCTTGAAAAAAAAAGGATTTTGCTTCAGTTCAGGACCCTCCTGAAAAATGGGATTTTACTTTCTGTTCAAAACCCTCCTGAAAAATGGGATTTTACTTTCTGTTCAGGACCATCGTGAAAAATGCGATTTTACTTTCTGTTCAGTACCCTCCAGAAAAATGGAATTTTACTTTCTATTCAGGACCCTCCTGAAAAATGCGATTTTACTTTATGTTAAGGACCCTCCTAAAAAAGATGGGATTTTACTTTCTATTCAGGACACTCCTGAAAAATGCGATTTTACTTTATGTTCAGGACCCTCCTGAAAAATGGGATTTTACTTGTGTTCAGGACCCTCCTGAAAAATGGGATTTTACTTTCTGTTCAGGACCCTCCTGAAAAATGGGAGTATACTTTCTGTTCAGGACCATCCTTAAAAATACGATTTTACTTTATACTCAGGACTCTCCTGAAAAATGGGATTTTACTTTCTGTTCAGCACCCTCCTGAAAAATTAGATTTTATTTTATGTTTAGGACCCTCCTAAAAAAATGGGATTTTACTTTGTATTTCAGGACCCTCCTGAAAAATGGGATTTTACTTCTGTTCTAGACCCTCCTGAAAAATGGGATTTTACTTTCTGTTCTGGACCCTCCTGAAAAATGGGATTTTACTTTCTGTTCAAGACCCTCCTGAAAAATAGGATTTTACTTTCTGCTCAGGACCATCCTGAAAAATGGGATTTTACTTCTGTTCAGGACCCTCCTTAAAATAGGATTTTACTTTCTATTCAGGACCCTCCTGAAAAATGGGATTTTACTTTCTGTTCGAGACCCTCCTGAAAAATGGGATTTTACTTTCTGCTCATGACCGTCCTGAAAAATGAGATTCTATTTTCTGTTCAAGATCCGCCAGAAAAATGGCATTTTACTTTCTGTTAAGGACCCTCCTGAAAGATGGGATTTTACTTTATGTTTAGGAGCCTCTTGAGAAATGGGATTTTACTTCATTATCAGGACCCTCCTGAAAAATGGGATAATACTTTCTGTTCAGGACCATCCTGAAAAATGCGATTTTACTTTATGTTCAGGACTCTCCTGAAAAATGGGATTTTACTTTCTGTTCAGCACCCTCCTGAAAAATTAGATTTTATTTTATGTTTAGGACCCTCCTGAAAAAAATAGGATTTTACTTTCTACTTAGGACCCTCCTGAAAAATGGGATTTTACTTCTGTTCAGGACCTTCCTAAAATTTGGGATTTTACTTTCTGTTCAGGAACTTCCTGAAAAATGGGATTTTACTTTCTATTCAAGACCCTCCTGAAAAATGGGATTTTACTTTCTGCTCAGGACCATCCTGAAAAAAGGGATTTTACTTTCTGCTCAGGACCCTCCTGAAAAATGAGATTTTACTTTATGTTCACGACCCTCCTGAAAAATGAGATTTTACTTTATGTTCAGGACCCTCTTGAAAAATGGGATTTTACTTTATGTTTAGGACCCTCCTGAAAAATGGGATTTTACTTTCTGTGCAGGACCCTCCTGCAAAATAGGATTTTACTATCTGTTCAGGACCCTCCTGAAAAATGAAATTTTACTTTCTGTTCAGGACCCTCCTGAAAAATGAGATTTTACTTTCTGTTCAGGACCCTCCTAAGAAATGGGATTTTACTTTATGTTCAGGACCCTCTTGAAAAAAAAAGGATTTTGCTTCAGTTCAGGACCCTCCTGAAAAATGGGATTTTACTTTCTGTTCAAAACCCTCCTGAAAAATGGGATTTTACTTTCTGTTCAGGACCATCGTGAAAAATGCGATTTTACTTTCTGTTCAGTACCCTCCAGAAAAATGGGATTTTACTTTCTATTCAGGACCCTCCTGAAAAATGCGATTTTACTTTATGTTTAGGACCCTCCTAAAAAAAATGGGATTTTACTTTCTATTCAGGACACTCCTGAAAAATGCGATTTTACTTTATGTTCAGGACCCTCCTGAAAAATGGGATTTTACTTGTGTTCAGGACCCTCCTGAAAAATGGGATTTTACTTTCTGTTCAGGACCCTCCTGAAAAATGGGAGTATACTTTCTGTTCAGGACCATCCTTAAAAATACGATTTTACTTTATACTCAGGACTCTCCTGAAAAATGGGATTTTACTTTCTGTTCAGCACCCTCCTGAAAAATTAGATTTTATTTTATGTTTAGGACCCTCCTAAAAAAATGGGATTTTACTTTGTATTTCAGGACCCTCCTGAAAAATGGGATTTTACTTCTGTTCTAGACCCTCCTGAAAAATGGGATTTTACTTTCTGTTCTGGACCCTCCTGAAAAATGGGATTTTACTTTCTGTTCAAGACCCTCCTGAAAAATAGGATTTTACTTTCTGCTCAGGACCATCCTGAAAAATGGGATTTTACTTCTGTTCAGGACCCTCCTTAAAATAGGATTTTACTTTCTATTCAGGACCCTCCTGAAAAATGGGATTTTACTTTCTGTTCGAGACCCTCCTGAAAAATGGGATTTTACTTTCTGCTCATGACCGTCCTGAAAAATGAGATTCTATTTTCTGTTCAAGATCCGCCAGAAAAATGGCATTTTACTTTCTGTTAAGGACCCTCCTGAAAGATGGGATTTTACTTTATGTTTAGGAGCCTCTTGAGAAATGGGATTTTACTTCATTATCAGGACCCTCCTGAAAAATGGGATAATACTTTCTGTTCAGGACCATCCTGAAAAATGCGATTTTACTTTATGTTCAGGACTCTCCTGAAAAATGGGATTTTACTTTCTGTTCAGCACCCTCCTGAAAAATTAGATTTTATTTTATGTTTAGGACCCTCCTGAAAAAAATAGGATTTTACTTTCTACTTAGGACCCTCCTGAAAAATGGGATTTTACTTCTGTTCAGGACCTTCCTAAAATTTGGGATTTTACTTTCTGTTCAGGAACTTCCTGAAAAATGGGATTTTACTTTCTATTAAAGACCCTCCTGAAAAATGGGATTTTACTTTCTGCTCAGGACCATCCTGAAAAAAGGGATTTTACTTTCTGCTCAGGACCCTCCTGAAAAATGAGATTTTACTTTATGTTCACGACCCTCCTGAAAAATGAGATTTTACTTTATGTTCAGGACCCTTTTGAAAAATGGGATTTTACTTAATGTTTAGGACCCTCCTGAAAA